>JAFBJS010001610.1:427346-438212 GCA_016785265.1 Paraplagusia blochii
GGGTGGATGGATGGACACCTGGTTCTCCACAGCCGTCCCATTCATCTCACACTCCATCGTGGTGTGAAGCGACCATCAGATCACACACGGTTCACACCACATGGCAGAGTGAATAAACTGGAGCCGTGGACGTGTGAACGAAGGACGAAGAAGGAGGGAGTGAGGGGAGCACTTCACACAGGACTGGGTGACAGCAGATCTACAAGCCATCTGGACTGGCAGTCAGCAGCTGTGTGTACACACACACACACACACACACACACACACACACACACACTGAGGGTGTGTTCAGGATCAAAGAGTTGTGTGAAGATCTTCTCAGGCCCAGTTTGTGATCAGACTTTGTCCTCCATGAATAATTCCCTTTGACACAGACAGTGTCTCCAGGCTGAAGTCCTCTGGTCTGAGACTCTGGAAACTCATGCAGATTCAGTTTCCAGTCTGGATCAATAACAAAGATGTTTTTTCTCAGATTATTTGCTGATATTCAATATTATTTAACACTGTCATAAGGACAAGGCTTTTTGAGCTTGGCGGGCCACCTTTGGGCCGCGCTCCTTGAGTTGAGTATCACCCATGCTCTATGTTTATGCCTGGCTGTGGCTCCGTCTCCATGACGACCCAGATTCTGTGAGATTGAACTGGTTCACGTCTCACTTCTCACCTGGGAGTCAATCATGGGGACCAGACCAGGTGACCTTGGCTGAGTGTGTGTGTGTGTTAGTGTGTGTGTCAGTGTGTGTCAGTGTGTGTGTCAGTGTGTTAGTGTGTGTGTTAGTGTGTGTGTTGGTGTGTGTGTTAGTGTGTGTGTTGGTGTGTGTCAGTGTGTGTGTTAGTGTGTGTGTGTCAGTGTGTTAGTGTGTGTGTTAGTGTGTGTGTTAGTGTGTGTGTCAGTGTGTGTGTCAGTGTGTGTCAGTGTGTTAGTGTGTGTCAGTGTGTGTCAGTGTGTGTGTCAGTGTGTGTTAGTGACTGACACTCACACCTAAACAGATGAAGCAGACACTTCTAAATGTCTGTCCACACACACACACACACACACACACACACACACACACACACACACACAGTGTGAGTTCTGAGTTAAACTGCTGACGAGGAATCATCAGTGTGTGACGACATCTTCACTCTCCCTCCTCCTCCTCCTCCTCCTCCTCCTCAGCCCCATCCCTCCGTCCTCTCCACCTTTGTCATTCCTCCATTTGTTCCTCCAACATCCCATTAATGGGATCCACAAAGTGTGTGTGTGTGTGTGTGTGTGTGTGTGTGTGTGTGTGTGTGTATGGGCTGTATGGAGGTCAATAATTCCCATCTGTCATACAGGAAGCTGTGTGAGACCTAACAAATGACCTGGCCTCCTTCTCCTCCTCCTCCTCCTCCTCTTCTTCTGCCTCGGAGACTCTACCTGCTCTGACTAAGATCTCCAGACGTTCTAATGCTAAGATGCAGCATCGTTGATGAAGTTTAATGTTTGTGTTTTTCTGTATTGTGTTAATTGTTGTTCATAAACATCACAGTCTATGATAATATATTGTATCGTGAATCGTATCAACGGCTCCTCAGTGTCGAGGGTTCGAGTCCAGACCGACTGGTCCAGGCTCCACTGCCTTATTCTGGTTTCTGTTGGTTTGAAGCAGTGATGACATTTACAGGACACTGTGACCCTGAGTCGGTCCATCAACCAATCACTGCAGAGCTCTGCAGATCACAGTGAGCAGCAAACCAAGACTAGTTAGACAGAGGGGGGGGGTGAGACAGACCATGTGTGACGAGAGAGAGACAGAGACAGAGAGACAGAGAAGGTAAGAAGGGAAACAGCGACAGGTTCTGCTTATGTTGTTTGAAGGACGATGAGGAAGAAGAAGAAGAAGAAGAAGAAGAAGAAGAACCTGAGTCTAAATACTGTTGGTTGGATGTGAAATGATGGGATTTTATTTCTAACCAATAGGAACTCAGATCCAGTCTGTGGTGAATTAATGAGATTAATACAGTATAATACTGTCACTGACACTCAATAATAATAATAACAATAATCTGAATTATTACTATTATTATTATTAACTCCTGAATCTTTGGCCTTTCTGCCTGAAGCTCCTTCCTCTGGATGGAAACATCAGTGACTCCTCATCCTCACCTGCCGGCCTCCTCTCTGCTGCTCTGTTTCTCTGACAGCTCCTGGTCCAGGGAGGAGGAGGTGCTCCCCTCTCTGCTGACTCCACTGTTCCTCCCCGGGCTGTTATCAGCTGACGTCTTTCCTCCCCCTGCTGGCCGGGGGTTGGTGCCATCGGTCTGCTGCTTCAGCGTCTGCAGCTTGGCCAGAGGGATGATGTCACAGCCTTGAGGCCGGTGCCACACCGTGCGCTGGGTGGAGGCATTGTAGTAGTAGAAGCGGGAGGTGTTGGGGTCGAACAGCTCCCACCACTGGTTCTCTACCGTCCGTTTTATGCGAACCCCCTGCGGAGGGTCCCACACACATTCTCCCGTCAGCAGGTTGGCGTACATGCGCTCTCGAGTGCGCGGTTCGATGATCTCCACCCACTCCAACCTGCAGGGACATGGAAAGAGAATTAGTGGACTGGGTGGAGATACTAACTGGGTATGAGTCTCCAGGGAAGCCTGGAGTTTTGACTTGATCAGTGTCACACAACCAGGGTGGAAGTTGTTAAATATTCTACGGTTCATAAATCTAGTTCACAAAAAGAAAAAAAACATTGTGTCCCTCTAGATGGAGCTGGTGGTCTAAGTTTGGGCCACGGCCCTATGGTTAAGAATCGTATTTTTTATACATGTCTCCTATTTGGCATGGCTGTTTAATGCAATGCAACCACTTGGGGCAGTGTTGCATGAATTACCATACTTGTTCTGTTGTTGTTTTGCTGATGTCCTGAACTACACAACAGCGCCCCCATGATCTGGGGTGGTAGTGGTCATGGTGGGACTTCTTAGCATCAGTGGCTAACCAGCCTGCAGGTTGCCATTCAGATGTTTGAAATATAACTCATGATCAACCACAGGAGGCGCTGTCGTTTCATTGTGACTCATTGCTGTGAGTGTTTCTAAGTTGGAACTGGACTGTGATACAGAGGTGTGACCTGGATCTCCCAGCTTCACTGTTGGAATCACATTCTAAGCTGAAGACTAATTAGAGAAAGCATTAGCGACCTCTACTGGTCTTCCTCAGAGTCAGATGGCAGGTTCAAACATCTGAAGTGCTCATATGAGAGAGCAGATGTTCTGCAGCGCCCTGTCCTGGTCGTTTCAGTAACAACGTGAGTGAATGTGGTTTTTATTGCCTCTTCTGTCGACTGTTCCGACCAATAAAGAAAACGGGAGTGAACTCCACCACCAGCTGCTGCTGCTGCTGCTGCTGCTGCTGCTGCTGCTGCTGCTGCTGCTGCTCCACCCACAGGATGAGACCGACCGACTCTAAAACGTTTCCATCCATCCGAGCTTTAACGTAATTAAGGCAACGATGCCATTAAGGCCGAGCCTCTGCAAATACCATAACATGATTATCCTTTTAATCCAACTAGGTGGATGTATGGGACGAGGGCGGATTTCAATTAGGCCTCTGACTCCACAGCAACAGCCAGGAAGGATCTGCTCCTCATCTGCTCCTCCTCTGCTCCTCATCTGCTCCTCATCTCTTGTCTTTTCCTCTTTTTTCTACTTCATGTTGCGAAGACGGGAGTTTCAGCACAAACACACACACACGCAGAGACAAACACGTAGTCACGCCAGTTTCCACATGACATCATCACATCAATTATTCATGACTGACTCAGAGTCAGCAGAAAAAGGTTTGTGCAGGAGAACGATGTCAGGAGCAGAGATGATGAAAAGGAACCTGATGAACTGAAGTGTTGGTCACTCAGGTCAGATGATCACACGGCGGCTCATTGACTGGACACACACATATATAGATATATATGTGTTAGTATATATATAGATGGGAGCGAGGACGAGCCACAGAGAGGACATATTGTACTGTATATATGTACATATGTATTTATACTGCATGTATATTGAACTTCATCCTACGTTGTGTCTCCATCGACCTTGGCAAAGGACCTTGGTGTTTATGAAAATATTGAAAAACTAAAATGTTCCATCATTTTATTGAATGATACAGCAGGGGTCTCCAACCCCTGGTGCAGGGACCGGCGCCAGTTCGTAACTTATTCCTCTCCTGGCCCCAGTGGGAAAAACTGTGACAATTTAACTTTATCAAATATAACCCAGCAGGGGTCGCTGTTCTACAGCGCTGCATGGATGTTTAATAATAACCAGGAGTGAGACACCTGAGGAGTGAGACACCATGTAGTTCTGGTCTTCAGAGTTGAATTTGTCTGTTGTGTCTGCGGCGTCTCACTCCACTGATCACATGACAAACTCCTGAATCTCCAACCTAAGGCAGCACGTAGCGTTGCTCCGTCACTTTCACTGAGGCTGGTGTCATGTAGTACAGATGCATGATGGGTATTGAGGAGGAGCTGACTGACAGAGGCTGAACTGGAGTCTCAGTCTCAGTCTCAGTGTCAGTGTCAGTGTCAGTGTCTGTGTCTGTCTGTCAGTAGTGAAATCAATGCTGGTCCAGAGGAGGAGGATGTAAAGTGTCAGACCTCAGTCACTGCTCATCCACTGTCTCCCTGTCTGTCTGTCTGTCTGCCTGTCTGTCTGTCTGACCACAGACTGTCAGGAGGGTCTGTAGCTGTGACACTGATGAAAACCACTCTGAAGGAACAGTAGAGACTTCCAGACGACTGGACAGTAGTTCACAACAACTGTATTTATAGATACCTGTGCATCAACGTGTACTATATTTATGTGCATATTTATACTATAAATATGTATATATCGTCACATATTAGTGGAGTGATATCTTAGGGAAGTCTAATAATCATCAGACTGATATTTCTACCCTGTGACTTTAGTCTTATATATATATGTTATATATGTTATATATGTCTTATATAACATCTGTATCTGTGGAAGTTGTTAACGTTTCTCCTCTGATCATTTAAATCTTGTTAACAAGTTGACTGGGTTTAAGGGTGAATTTGCTGGAAGTTCTGGTCAGATCTGATTGGAGAGAAATTACGGTATCAGTTGACATTGGATTAATTGGAAATTAAATGTTTTGACCACATCACATGATCAGACTTTGGCAAAAAACATACATTTGTTCATATTCTTGTTCCATCCTGAAAATGTAACCGTGGACAAACATGTATTTCCTGTAGTGAACAACCATGTTGATCTTCAGCTCGTCTCCATTTTTATTTCAGATCCAAACATTTTCTCAGCATCTCCTTCCAATGACAACAAATCTGTGTGAGAGAAAACACTGAGGATTTGTTGGGTTTGAGTTCCTTCAACTGTCAGAGGAAATAGTTCTCAAACGGAGCAGAACGGACCTTTAAATGGTCGGGTCCAAAGCAGCGGGACAGGGATTAATTGGCTGTAATCTGTTGGAGGGAGGCTGTTCCAGATGACCCACTTAGACCAGGACCCTGCAGGGACGGGGTCTCACAAGGACCGTCTGAACTCTGAAGGCCAATGCTGCTAATGTCCAAAAATCCCACAGTCTGGCTGTGAGACGGTCACAGGACACTAGTCTTTAGTCCCTGTCTCTTTGGCACTGATCTGATTCAAGGATACACACAGTAAAACTACACTCTGCTCTGGGGTTGCTATGACGACCAGAGGAGATGCTATACATCAATAATTATGTAGTCCACTGTCCACCGCAGTCAACTTCTATTTTTAGTATCAGTGCAGGTATTGAACCGGCAGCTCACAGACGTGTCAGACATATTGACAGATACTAAACTCCTACTGTAGTACTGTAGTACTGTAGTACTAGAAGTCATTCAGTTTAATCACTTTGTATTTGAATATTCTGACTCAACTTTGATAAACTGTATGTAACAACATTTAACTACAACAACTGCAGGAGCTGCAGTCGATCCAGTCCAGGTTTTACACACAACCAATGGGCTGCGTGGCATTTCTGGTCCCATCAAAGTGGGATCACGTCTGGACCTGGTCCCAGATACCAAGTCCACTTGTTAGACGGAATTCACGCTGGACTGCGATGACACTCAGTGTTAGCTGCGAGTTAACAATGAGAAGTGTGTGTCTGTGTCTGTAACAGGCCACACAAACACTTCAGCCACTCTGGGAATCGAACCTCCAGACTCTCCGTCTGTCACTGTCTTCACACACGCCCAGGGTTCAGAGCAGACTCTTCAGTCTCTGAGGAACTTTACAAACTTCAGACCAACAACAAAACCCTGGAGCTCGAGGTGATTGATGTGCATTATGGGTAATTAAACAATCAATGAGGAGTTAATTAAAGGTAAAGGGAAATAAAATGTTTTCTCCGTGTGAAGAATCCAATCCAACAAAAAAGGCCTTTTCAGAGTCGGAGCCACGATCTTCTCTAAAAGGTCAGTTTGCAGAGTGGACTCTTTCCATTCACTCAGGGCTTTTCTCTCACGCTGTTGCCTGGAGACCAGAGCAGCCTGACAACAGCGCTGTGGGCTGAGAATAGGATGAAGGTCTGGTACAAGGACAGAGGGACAGGACAGGGCGAAGGACAGACCAGACCAGACCAGTTCCACACATTGGTCCAGACTCTTCATTGAGTCATGGTCAGGTCCTCCAGGCGAGACCTTGGCAGGACACCTCCCGTTGAAGAGAAAGACCTTTCGTTCAGATCTGTCCGTACAACGGACCTGGACAAACTGAGGCCCGGGGTCCCAGATGTGGCCCGTTGAGATTTTTAATCCGGCCAAACTTATTCTTTTACTGTTAATTTATATTATCGTTAACCCGCTGCCTTTTCCCTGCAATGCCAATATTTCCCCAATAGATGGCGCAGGCTGACATATGTATTTACACATGTGTATATATGTATATGTATGTTCTCAAATATATATAGAGAGAAAGATGCATCTGCTTATATGTGAATATAAACAGCAAAACTATATATGTACGGTAGGTATATGTATATAAATATGTGTATATGCGTATACATGTATATGGACGTATATATATTTAACTTATATAGGTTGGACGTCACTGATCATAGTCCAACAGCTGATGATGATGATGATGATGATGATGATGATGCTTCAGTTTTCTGAAGTCCTTGGAACCAGAGCCTGATGCTCTACCACTGAACCTCTGCAGAAACTCGGTTCCATCCGTGTTAAGATTCAGACGCTGGCGTTTATTTCCGACAGGTAGAAAAATGAAGACATTAAGTCCAGACGCAGACAGCAGCTATTTTTCTCCTCCGTCCTGGTTCTACAGACACTGAATGCAAACGATGCTGCTCAGATTTCTTACTCCTTCACCTCTGGGTCTCTGGTTGTTGAGGAGAAGTGTTCTAACCGTGCGTTCTAACAACCTCTGCAGGACGTTTTTTGTGCGTCAAGGTTCATCTGGTATGAAGCTGTGTGTACGCGTCGCCGCGGGGAGTTTGTTCTCCTGCTGTGAGGAGCTGCAGAGCTTCAGCTGGTGATCCATCCTCTGGATACTGTACAGTGATAGTGATGATTGAGATGTTTTCAGTATATTGTCCAAATACTTTATTTCTGAATCCAATACTGATATTTGCATCTGTTTGTCCCTAAAACTGAGGTAAATGTCCCAGGACCTTATGAGATTCCATCAAATCAGGACAAACTCAGACATTGTGTGATCGGAATTTCATCATCAGAGGAAAGACCACCAACAACCTTGGGAATATCTTCAAACGTCCCTAGTTTTTATTGGTGTCCTTTCCAAGAAGTTTTCATAAAGAGTAAACGACACAAAAGATTTTGTGCAGCCACAGAGGCACAAGTCCATTCTTCTTCAGGTGTCTCCACAGTTCTAGACACCAACTACCTCCATGTCCTCCCTCACCTGGTAGCACCATCTTTAGGATCATTCTTCTACAATGTCTCCACTGTCCCTCCTCTGGACATGTCCAAACCATCTCAGTCTGTCTTCTCTAGCTTCTTTTTCTCCAAACCTTCCTGTCTGTGTTGTCCCTCTAATCACCTCATTCCTGATCATGTCCATCCTTGTCTCTCCTAAAGACAATCACAGCAGCATCTTTAACTCCTCCACCTCCAGCTCCGTCTCTTGTCTTGTCTTCCTGTCATTTCTATTCTACACCAACGAAGACACTGCAGTAAGAAGAATTTTCCTCGTGGTAGAACTTTTGTCTTCTCCAGAGGGAAGGACCTGGTCTTCTTCTCTCTCTCTCAGACTCACAGACTACGTAGTTCTATGCTGTACAGCGTGTGGGTGGATGTTTGCATACGGCTGTGAATGGCATTAGTATTCCTAGTATTCCTACCTGTGAGGGTGGAGGGAGGACGGAGAACAAAGGGAGGTTGAGGTGATTTATTCTCAGGCTTCTGTTTTATCTCCTTCAGTCCCTGGACTTCAGTCACAGCCACCGTCTTCACCATTGTTTCTACACTTCTCTAATCAAGGTACTGGTCCAGGCCAAATGAATGGGTCGCCCCCTATAGGAGACACGCTGTCGATGTCAAACACTGGGTTCTCTTTCTGAACCATTTGTCAGAACGAACCCTGAGACAGAGTGATGCTGAGGAGGACTTTGAGTCTTTGTTCCTCTGTTTGTTCTCAGCCTCAGTCAGATGTTTCAACTGTGGTCAAAGAGAGAGTGACCAAGTTGACCAACCTGGGGTCAGGATGGAGTAACGTATATACAGATGACCACAGTGTGGCAGTAAAGTACATGTATCTTGGACACACATTGTACTGCAACTGCTCCGTGAGAACATTGTCTTCCATGAAACCAGACCATTGACACTGAGGTTCTTGAGCCTCAATGATCTTCACTGTCCTGAATGATGGGCCCACAGACCCATCAGAACTTCTCCTGTTGGATCTGTGTTTTCAGACTGGATCAGACGATGACTCTCGTGTCCTTGAACAAGAACCAGACTAGTTTTTTTTTACTGCCTGAAAGTGAAGGAGAATCACAGACGACAAGGATAAAAGTTGTGACTGCAGTAAAACCTTGGTCTCCATGTTTCACTGTCGCTCCCATAAATGTTCAATATGTTCTAACATGATGAAAGCAGAGTGTGTGTGTCTGTGTGTCAGTGTGTGTCTGTCAGTGTGAGTCTGTGTGTGTGTGTGTGTGTGTGTTCATTCATCAGTTCAGATCAAATGAACTCTCACTGGTTGTTTTAACGTCTGCCTGTAAATGTGACCAACGTCTTCAGGCACAGATTTATGTGAAGGAGAGACACGTGTGGAGTCCCTGCTGCAGGAGACGCACGTCTGTCCTCAGTTTAACACTTCAGTCTAAAAGTGTGAAGCTGTGTTTCCACATTTCAGCCCAATTATGGGTCCACAGTCCCAGTGTCTCGGTGGACATTAGTGCTAATGTGAAATCCTTCTGTTGGACCGAGGGTCCAGCTGAGAGATACGTTTGTTATTAATCAGACATGGACTGCACTGATAAACAGTCTCTGATGGAGACCACAGAACCTTGAAGACACCGTGAAGCTAAAACGAATGAAAACCTTTCAAAACCAAGGGTCAACTCACCAAAATAAAAGCTTCAGCTTCTCCCTTTTCTCAGGTGTTGCCATTAGTGCTAATGTGAAATCCTTCTGTTGGACCGAGGGTCCAGCTGAGAGACACGTTTGTTATTAATCAGACATGGACTGCACTGATAAACAGTCTCTGATGGAGACCACAGAACCTTGAAGACACCGTGAAGCTAAAACGAATGAAAACCTTTCAAAACCAAGGGTCAACTCACCAAAATAAAAGCTTCAGCTTCTCCCTTTTCTCAGGTGTTGCCACAGTGAGTCAACAATGTCCATCTCCCCCTGTCCTCTCCATCTTATACTCTGTCTCCAACTACCTCCATGTCCTCCATCCATCTCCTCTTTGTCTCCTACCTGGTAGCTCCATCTCCAGGATCATTCTTCTACCAATGTATCCACTGTCCCTCCTCTGAACATGTCCAAACCATCTCAATCTGTCTTCTCTGTCTTCTTCTTTTATCATACAGCATGCTAAAAAAACTGTCTTCAATTACATACAGTTGTTGTTAAAGCCGAG
Source organism: Paraplagusia blochii (assembly GCA_016785265.1). Lineage (NCBI taxonomy): Eukaryota > Metazoa > Chordata > Actinopteri > Pleuronectiformes > Cynoglossidae > Paraplagusia > Paraplagusia blochii. The sequence goes on from JAFBJS010001610.1 coordinate 437,451, forward strand.
GTTGACTGTGTCTCCTGGGAGGACAGCTCAGACATTTACAGGAACACTCACTCCATGAAGTTCTCACAGGACAGGATCTGCTCTTTGACTTCCTTATTGTAACACAATTCACTGTGAAATACATTTGGGTCAAAATGTCTCACCACTGATTTGATTCTCAATTTGCCCCTGAATCTCTGGGAATCAATTTTTCTCCAGTTTCTGTAACAGTTTTCCTCGGAGCAGAGACTATTATCTAGATCAGGCCTGGACAGACCTTTGGTCCCACAGTTGGTCTCAAAATTGGACACAGGGACAGGGTTAGGAGCGAAGTCATACATCAAAACTGAAATGCTTTCAGCCTCTTCTGCACCATCTGGAGAGGAGACGTAGATGTATGATCATAAGACACAATAATGCTATTACACAGAGAAGTTTGACAGACAGATTAGGAAGGACACAAGTGTCTCACTGTGAGATTTGGATTCTCCCACTGCACACAACTAAATGTGACGTCACCACAGTGAACAGTGCTCCTTGGTAGCATTAACCTGGGCACTGGTGGAATCGAACCTAAAACCCTCCAGACCCCAGTCTAGTTCCTTAACCACTAGTCCACCACTGTCTCAACAAAGCTGAGTGGGACAACTCTGACCCCAGAGAAAAGAGTCAGGAGTGATCAGAGATAGAAGAGAGTCAGCTAAGGTGGAGGGACGGTGGAGAGACCAGCCATGATGGATGGATTAGAGACAGAAGACAGGAGACAGAGCTGGAGGTGGAGGA
>JAFBJS010001610.1:438225-491125 GCA_016785265.1 Paraplagusia blochii
TGCTGCTGAGATTGTCTTTAGGAGAGACAAGGATGGACAGGATCAGGAATGAGGTGATTAGAGGGACAACACAGACAGGAAGGTTTGGAGACAAAGAAACTAGAGAAGACAGATTGAGATGGTTTGGACATGTTCAGAGGAGGGACAGTGGAGACACGTTGATAGAAGAATGATTCTAGAGATGGAGCTACCAGGTAGGAGACAAAGATGAGACTGATGGATGCAGTAAGGAAGGACATGGAGGTAGTTGGAGTCAGAGTAGAAGATGGAGATGGAGAAGAAGGATCCACTGTGGAAACACCTGAAGAAAAGTTGACAAGATACAATGAGGAGATTTATATAAATAGACACATATACACATATATGTGTCCATACATTTTTGTGTTTTTATATTTTATTTTTATGCCATTGTAGTAACATGGACAGGTGAATGACACTAGTCCAACCCGAAGAGATGGAGGTGATCATGTGATCGTACCGTCAACCTCAGACAGTGACGACCACGATGTAGTTCTCAGTTAATATCTAAGAATAAGAACTCCAAACATGTCCAGTCGGTCAGTAAACGTCCCCTGGGCCGTCCACTGTGTCCACACTGACCTCCTGACTGTCTGCTGGCCACAGGCCCAGCTCATTACAGCTAGTGATGGTCCACAGTCCAACATGACTCATCCCGGGACCATAACGGTTCTGCAGGAATGTCCTGGCACCAGTGTGGACGCAGCTCGTTAGAGACAGAGTTTATTGACTCAACGTGGAAGAAGAAACAAATAACAGTAAAACAACATCAAGACTCTGGACTGATCCACCAGACACACACGCTGCAGTCCCTGCACTGACCACCAGGTGATAGATGGATAGACACCACAACTGTACAGAGGTACAGGGCCTAGACAGTGGAGGAGCGGTTGGTGCTCCTGCCTTACAGTGATCAGATTACAGGTCCAATCCTGAGATTGTTCACTCTGAGCTGACTGATGGTGTGAATGTGAGCGTGAATGTCTCCATGCAGCTTGATTGACAGGTGAACTGTCCAGTGTGTCACCCTGACTGTAGGGATTGATGTTGGATTTAAGGGATTAGGGTGGAGGAGAAGAGAGAACGGTTGGGGGAGGAGCAGGGAGAGGATGTTTTGACCAGTAAGTCAGGAATGAACTCCTGGACCTGGACCTGGAGCTGGAAAAAAAAAATAAAATAAAATAATAATAATAATAATAATGAAAATAATAAGACGTCGGCCTTAGATTTTCACAGTTTCTCTCTGAGACTTGATTTAAATGATGCTTTCACTGACAGTTGTTCTATTCTGTGATCAGACAGTGAAAAGAAAAGGTGACGATGACAACAACGTGTATGGACCAGAAAATGTCTGGTCAGTTGTGGTCAGTCTGGTCTGTCAGTGCTGCCCCCTGTTGGTGACTGTATCTCTGTTCTGTCATAGTCAGTGTGGAGGTTGAGGTAAAAAGGTTTGATTTTGTCACGATCGATTGTGAGGTAGTAATGAGGAAAACAATGGCCTGTGAAAAAAAATCGTGCTATTTTAAAGGAAGTGAAGAAAATACTGATTTGTTTCTGTAAAAAAAAAAAACAACATTTCAAATCTGGAGAGAAGGGAAAAGACATAAATATTAAGTTTGTCCCAGACTTGTCCCTCAGAGAGATTGATGTCAAATAATGTTATGAAATACTGACCAATCAGAATCATCACCCTGAAGACAGGAAGTCTGGATCTTTGACCCATCTACGAGGTTGTAACTCAGATGTAAAAAGTAAAAAACCTCTAACGCTAACGTGCAGCCTAACACTGAACAGTAAATATTATCTTTTCCGTGGGTTTCCAGGGGAGATCGTGGTCATTTGTCAGGATCCACTAGGGGGGGCAACGGTTCCCTTATGTCTGGTCCCCACAAGTCCTTCTAAACAACTATGTGTTTAGGAGACACAAGCATTTTTAATCTGGGAAACGACCCGTTGATGAGGTCGTTACGGAATACTTTTCCACGTACGTCGTGTTACTGCAGTATTTCCTGGTTGGTCCACCTGCGGTTCATACGGTTCATACAGTAACGACTGTCTTTGTCCTTGTCCTTCTCCTCCCCATCTTTTCTGCTCTGCTAAGCAGCGCTGCAGAAAGGGATTCTGGGATTCTAATCAAGATTAAATTGTGTAATCTGTGTGTGTGTGTGTGTGTGTGTGTGTCGTAGCCCAGAGAGGATGGAAATTAATGAAAATATTTCACACAGCAGAGGTGACAGGGAAACAAAACCTCTGCCCTGATGTTCTTTCACCACAACAACTGACGTTGATGTTTTTTTTTTTTGTTTTTTTTTGCCAATAATGTAATAATTTTGGTCATTTTAAATGTAATGAAGCCAAAAATGTAAAGGTATTGATTAGTTATTTGTTTATCGTACTATTCCAGTCGTTTCTTTAAGTGACGTCTTAATTACTTAACAATCTCCATTAGAAAAAAGTGTTAAAATAATTTGACAATGTAACATCAAACACAGACTTTTATTTTGTACTGTGTAATATGTATTATTACATTATCAGCTACAGTTACTACATTTTTTTTAGCTTTATTACATTTAAAATGGCCAAAACAATGATGTTATTGGTCATTGATGTTTATCTCCACTCACTGAAACAATGGTGAAGGATGTAAACCCAACAATGTCCACATCACAGTCCACGAGCCACCATTTGAGGCTCATTTGTTTTTGTGTGTCTCTCTGACTCATGTGGGCGGGGCTGTGAGTCAGAGACTTGTTGTGATTGGTTGGTGTGAATGAATCCACACCTTGTTTCTTTCACTGCAGTAACACAGTCTCATGTTGACCAGGCATCACACAGCTGACCTCCACTGATGGAGCTGCCTCTCCATGGTGCACAGCTGACGGAGCATCTGCTCCACCCTCACACGTCCACCTGACTCTTCATTGTTCTCCTTCCTGCTTCTACACATTCTTCACATTCAGAGCAGATGCACTTCAGTCCTCTCTTCTACCTTCTCCACCCATTATTCCAAACACACAGAGGTTTACAGCCTCTGACCCCGCTGCCCCCCCGCCCCCCTGCAGCAGGGGCAGCTCAGAGTGGGTGGAGGGCAGGACCAAAGCGGTTCCTCAGTGGGCTCCTCCTCTGTCACCTCCAACCTTCTCTGGTTTCCCACAGAAGACTGTGTGAAAAAGACAAAGACCCATTCACTCCGTCCACTCACTCACTGATGATGTCCTGCACAGCACAGGTTCTCAAACCCTGGATCCTGGACCAAAACCAGGCCGGGTGTCACGTGGTATCAAGGAGAGGGGAAAAAAGTTGAATCTGTATTTAACTGATTAGTGCATGACTTTGTTTGGCACATGGTGCTTTTCAAAATAAAAGCTTTTAGAAAGCTTAAAAACACCCTGGATGTTGGAACCTGAACATTGCTTGAAAAAAACCTTTAACAACTTTTATTTAGTGCGTTCTATGGTATCGTTTCTCTTGTATCTACAGATTCTTGATCAACTTCTGCAGAGAAACAGGTTGAAATAAAAAAAGTCGTAGTTCGACCACCGTGGCTTCATTATCGAGCTGTGGTTGATCAACATCAAGGTTCCCTCCGTTGTTTCTTTCATTCCAAACTACTTTCCTTGATTTTATGCTACAGCTCATGAATTTATAGTCACTGCATCAAACCTGAACTTTTCCCCCTGGTCCCACATGTAAATCAGGCTCCTGCAGCATCTTCCATTTCCACCGTGTCCAAAGCAGCTGATTTACATTCACTGATTTAAGGTGTTTAACCAGGAGGGAGGGGAGTAGACGGGTGGAGGAGACAAAGAGGAAATACAACAGGACAGAGAAGAACGCAGATGCTTTCATCATCTTCCTCGCTCAGCAGAAGAGGGAAAGACGGTGGTCAGCGACTCCAGGACTCACAGGGGACTGATCTGAGTCGAGTAAAAGACTTGTTTCATTAAGCATTTGAAACTCGGTCTCCTGGAGGTCAGGTGTCCTCCAGAGACAGGCTAGAAGGTTTAAAAATAAAACTAAGGACCACAGAAACTAAACCAGCCTCAAAAGTCCATTCTGGCCGAGGTGTCCTGAGTACAGCACCGTCCCGACCCACATAACTTCTTGTGGGCTCACCAACCACAAGGGGGCTCACAATATGGTGCAATGTTATTTGGGTGGTGCCAGCTGCCCCTGCGACCTGACAACAAACAAGCAGAAGAAGAAGATGAATGAATGGATGGACCAGCCTGGACCAACAGTTGACACAAGCTGTTGGTTCCATGTGGTCCCAGAGACATCAGTGTCTCAGCAGGTCCCGTTGTCTTATTCCAACTACATGACTGAAAAACTCCACCCCTTTGTCAATCTGGTTGTAAATCTAATCAACGGCAACTGTTTCCGTTACAATGTTAAGACCAGTGGACGACCAACCCGACCGTCATCATTTCAACAAACACCTTCATCAAGAGACTCTTCTAATATTGATCTCCATCATTTTCACAGCAGGTTCTGCTGAAGGTTCTCTCAGAACAACCTTCCTGTTCGCCGCCTTGGGGGGAAATAGATTTTCAAATGACTGCTGCCATAAATACACATCATTATTGTAAGAGAATCTGGGATGTGACCCCAGATGAAGCTTAGAACCATCAGTAGGTTATTACTATCAGCGCTCCAGCCACCGTAACAGGACTTTTGGGACGAGTGTGGTTTGAGTTCAGTGCCTGTGTGACCACCAGCCCGTGGTCTTCACAGGTGATTACAGACCTAAGTACTGTTCACTGATCAGGATTAGAACTGGGCTCAGAGGCACTAAAGGATCATAACCTTCTTGATGGATTCTACCTCGAGAATTTCAGCCAATCACCAACTACATTAAAACATGTTATGGATGTGCAGAGACGGTTCAGAGTTAAGTTGGACAACTTTGGTCTTTGGACTAAAAAAACTGATCAGAGGTCAAACTGGGGATGTGACCCTATAAAAACCTTTGTTGTCTGCATCGTTTTTATAAGAAACTTAACACTGAATAAAAGCACCGATAAACAGATCTTTCCTCTTGTTTCCGTGGTGCAGCCGTCCTGACCTAGAAGCAGAAAGCAAAGATTCCTGGGTTCAATTCCCAGAGGACCCACACTCTTAGTGCCTGCCAGGGGGCAGCACATTGCAGCAGATCTGCTGTTAGAACCAGAATTTCCCAAATATCACAGCAAATTATTATTAAACATTGGAGTTTCATTATTTTCTCCAACTAATCCCTGCGAAAAACTGGACAATGAAATAATAATAATAATAATCTGCTACGTAGAGCAAATTATAGCAGAGATTACTGCGACCATGTGTGGGTGGATGCTGGATTTGACTGTGGTGACGATAACAGACCCACAGAACATGGAAGTTAAACTCTTATTGGTGAAAGTTGTTGAAAAGATCTGACAATCGACAATGTTTCTGCTGCAGCACAGAGCGGAGGAGATGATCAGTATTCTTCATAGGCTGCAATGAGTGGGAAGGAGAGGAGAGAGGAGAGGAGGGAGAAGAGGAAGGAGGAGGCAGTGAGTGATGAGGAGAAGCCCAGGGGACAGAGAAGAAGAGATGATGGAGCAGAGGAAGGTTAGAGGAGAGGTGGAGGGTGGGGTAAGATAGGGGGCGCAGGAGGAGTGGTGGGACGGCAACTGGTGTTTACAGATGAATGGAGGAGGAGGTTGGATGATGGAGAGAAGAAGCAGGAGGTGAAACGACAGACAATAGAGAACAGCATGAAACAGAAGTCCAGGCCTTTGATTCCAATGTGCGTCTGGTGCAGATGTTGTGACGGAGCAGATATTGAGGGCAACGCGTTACGTTGACACATCTGTGTCTCTGGAGTTTATGATCCTGCTCCTCAAATGTCAAATTCTGAAACTAAATAGATGTTTTATGATCAGACCAACTGTTACGTTTGACTCTGCACTGTCAAAAACTGTTAACATTTTCATCCGATGGACAACAATCGTAGGACGATAATGGTTTGTCGTAAACCTTGGTAACACAACAGTGACACCACACAGTGTCCTCTCAGTTCATAAAACCTAGAAGAATGTGGTATTGGCAGAAGGAGAACACTTCTTATTATTCCTTCTATTTAAGTGTTTCCGTCTTCAGTCTTTCTAATGTCTTTCACCCTTCAAAGGAAGTGGGCGGAGCAGAAAGTAGCTGTGTTCAGTCTGGTTTTTCCTTTGGACCAATGAAATGCTCCCATTTTACGTCGACATCAAACAGCCATATCCATCCATCCATCCATCCATCCATCTTCATCCACCTCCATTTCCAGCTCATGGTGGCAGCAGTCTCCATGAGCACCACCCGAGCCTGTGATGAACCTTCATGATGGTGGAGAACCCACTGGAACAGCCTCATTATATTAAATTAATTGATTAAATGGAGTCTGTGTCTGGTGTCACCTGACACCGAGGGGAGACACACACCCCTCACCCCCCTAAATCCCCCGGTGTGGCAACAGTTCCATGTCAGCGGACATGTCAACTGTTGCCAGCTGAATCTCCAGTGTGGATTCCGTGAATTCCTCCTAGCATTCCTCCTTCCACTCCCAGCTGAGGTTCTAAAGTGGCAGCAGAATTCCATGGGAAAATACTTCTGGCAACAAACTGACTTCCTTATTTGTAATTCACCACATCAACGGCAAAAAGAAACAAAATATTCCTGCTCTACAACGGGAATAGAAGTCACTCCCTCAGGATTTGACTTCTACAACGCTGTAAAACAACATGGTGGCGCTGTTGATTTGTTGAGCCAAGTTTGTATAAAGATGAAATTGTAGGGCACCGTGTCTTGACTAGTTGATGGTTCACCAGTCAATATTTGACTAGTTGATGGTTGACTATTTGAACAGTTGACCAGTATGACTGGTTAATGGTTGACTAGTTCATGCTTGACTATTTGACGTTTAACGAGTCGTTATTTTACTAGTTGATGGTTGACTATTTCATAGTTGACTAGTTGATGGTTGAATAGATGATATTTGACTAGTTGATGGTTGACTAGTTGATGCTGGACAAGTCATTGTGTTTCAAGTTGATGGTTGACTATTTCATATTTGAATAGTTGATGGTTGACTATTTCATAGTTGACTAAAGATGAAAAGATGATCAGTATGACTAGTTGATGGTTGACTAGTAGGAAACCCAACTAGTTCCAACTCCTTCCTTGAGCCTCAGCTGATCTGACAGTTTGTAGAAAAATAGTTAAAATAAAAAATCTCAGCCTGTTTAGTTGAAGACAAGGCTGATATAGTGGCAGGAATTGAAGAAAGACACTCACTTCTTCAACAGTTAAAGATCTGAGCACTCTGCTGCCCCCTAGCAGAAGTATATTTACCAGTTCCATGCTCTGACGGGCAAAAAAAAGACATGCAACAAAGAACTAATAGTTTTCAGCACCGTTAAGTGACACTGGAACATTTTCCGACATAGACAAGTGTCCTACGACCCATTTGGACGGACGGTGGAAAACCATCAGACATTAAGCTGCTGCTGCTGCAGATGGTCCAGACATGCTCTGGGCACCACCCACTGTGATGATGTAACAGATGTGCAACCATGTTCAACTCGTTGAGTATGTTAGTAAAATAACATTTTAGCTTCATAATAAAAGGGACAATAAAAAAAAAGAAATTTAGCAGAAACACGGGGCCTGATGGGGGAGGGGGAGGAGTTATGAGGTCTAACCCAGACCTGATCTGGAGTTGGTGTCTTTTCAAGACTGAGTCCCAGCAGGAAACAGAGTTCTTCTCTCCCTCGTCCTTTGTTTGACTTCGTCTGTCCTCAATAATTGGCTTACCTAATGGCAGTCCCAGAGAGGGTCAGCAGTGGGGGAGACGGCGAGAGGAGAGGGTGGAGAATCATCTCCAACAGTGGCCCAGCCCCCCCTCCATCTGCTTCATCCAACCATTCACACGCCTGAAATTCCTGTCACTCTGTTGCCAATGCTCAGCAAACAGAATGTCCTCAGTGAATTCCTTGAATCCCAGCTGGGAATGGGATCCACGGCTCAGTCCTGTCTGTCCACATGATGGACGGACGTCGCGTATTCAACCTTGTTTTGTCATCTTCACCTTTGTCACCAGCGTTTGTCTTGTCCCTGATAGGTGTGTTTTTATTGGTGGTAAAGCTGTTGAATCTATTTCTGGTTTTTGGCAACTCCACCGTTTTGGCTGCCAGTTTGGCGAGTTTGAAAAAAGAGGAGATTTCAGACACAGACTGGAGTTTTATTTAGTTTGGCTGCTCATGGCTGAGGAGAAGCAGCTCAGAGAGTCCTTTGATTTAGGGCCCATTTTTCAAGGTACTTTTCACAAAACCTGAGAGAACACAACAGTAGTTTTTAATTTCTGAAATATCACTGACATCACCTTGACTTTACTTCAAACAACCACCGTTAGTCTCATCCTCTTCATTACGACAACCTTTTTCATTTCTCCTTCTATTTACATTTACGTTGATGGAGAGAGAAGATACTTTCTATCAGACACCTCACTACACCGTCAGTGTTTTATCCACTAACAGGAAGTGACACGTGCAATTGTAGTTCTGATTGGCTGTTGCTGAACTGTTGATGTATTGTGTTGCTTCGGGCAAAGAATAATCAACCATGAACTAGTCAATTATCAACTAATCAAGCATAAACTTATCAAACATCATATAATCAACCATCAAGTACTCAAGCATTAACTAATGAACCAAGAACTAGTAAGCCATCAACTTATCAACCATTAACTAGTCAAGCATCATATAATCAACTTTCAACTTATCAAACATCATATGATCAACTATCAATTTATCAAACATCGTATTACCAACCATAAACTTATAAACCATTAACTAGTCAAGCATCAACTAATCAAACATCATATAGTTAACCATCCTCTAGTCAAGCATCAACTAGTCAACCATTAACCCTCATTCATTAACTTATCAACCATCAACTTATAAAACAGCATGTAATCAACCATCAATTAATCAACCATGAACTAGTCCAGCATCAACTAGTCAACCATTAACCCCCAACCATTAACTAGTCAGGAATCAACCAAATAAAACATCAGCTCCAATAATTTAATTTAATCCCATCATTCCCATAATTTCCCAAAGAATACTTCTGAGGAATTAATAACGTTCTATCTGTCTATGTAGCTAATCAACCATCAACTAGTCAGTTATCAACTAGTCAACTATTCAACTATCAACTCCAACACTGTTGACTGTGAACATGACACTGTTGTTCACAGGCATCTGAGGTTTATAAATATTACATGATAAAAATCTTGGTCCCAGTTTGTTGTGGTAAAGTGTCCCGTCCCCGGCCCCCGCCCCATCCTTCCCTCCCATCAAACACACAGCTGTCGCAGGGATGCAGGCGCACCAGAGAACACATACCAAGTGCACATTTGCAACACAGCCCTGCTCCACAGCAGCCCGCGGCTCTGGAGGTGTGATGGCCTCCACTGAGACCACCTGCTCCCTCCACCCTCACTCCACCAGCTGGTGGAGCAGGAAAACAGACAAATCTGCGGAAAGCTGTTAAACACACTTCACTGAGACGCACGTGTTTCTCTGCAGACATGGTTCAACGCTGAAGGTTGTTATTGGTTTCAATCGTTTCCCTCATTGTAGATTTTTTTGCATTTGGCAACGATGGTGAAGTCGTTGACGGACAAACATTAATGTTGAAAACTGAGGCACTAGTTTCCTGGCAGATGGAACTTTACTGTGAAATTGATGTGATATTTAGTTTTCCTGGCAGCAAAGCAGACGACAGAAAAATATTTAAGACAACAGCTGTTTGAGGAAATGCCCTCAGTTTCCAAGAGGAAATAAAAAAAATATGTTTTGTCAATTTGCTGTTAAATGGGCATTTGACAAAGATAAAAAATAAACTTCTCCCTCACTCAGACAATTCTGTCCATTTCTGTCACTGCTAACTCAGCCCTGGAGCATTTGAAGCACGAGGGAATCATTTAAAACACACAGGAAGTGCTGAGTGAAACTAAACAGCAGCCAAATTAGTGACAAATGTCACACATGCATTAGAAGAAAAAAATAGAAAAACCCAGTGCAGGTCTGCAGAGAGAGTGTGGAAGCTCTTCATTAGAGGAGGGACCTTATTGTGATAGAGGTTTCCATGGTAAATGAACAGGATGAGACTGTGGTGGAGTCAGCTGATGTCCTCCACCGCTGACCCTGACCCAGAAACAACAAACATGTCCCTTGAATGTTTTTTGTTTAGTATTTAAATAAAAAACAACCGCAATCTGAACAAATATTAAACTTTCCTTTCAAAATAAAAGTCTCTGAAGAGCAGTCTCTACCTTTTAACTTTCGTGTTGAATTGTTTGTTTGGTCGTGTGAGAATATGAGCAGATAGAAGTTAATGTTGGACATAGAGGAGGTTCCTGACCGTCTCTCTGTGCTGAGACAAAGGGGAGTTGCCCTGGACTTGGATTTTAACCATCAAACCCTAGCAGGCCAGGCCTCCCAACTGTCCCCATCTGTCCTCATCCCCACAGTGAAGGACCAGGACATGGAGGACGTCTTTGAGACGTCATAGTGAGGGGGCTTCTCCTCAACTGTCCTGCTGATGCAGGCGACTGAACATCTGCTTTTAGACACAGACACGGGGAATCATGGGAGTAGAATCAGAACGAGTCAGTGTGGCGGCGAGCGGTGGCGTGATGTAACATCACAGAACCTTATCATCATAATGGTGCAGCTGCGCCACACCCACGGCTTTCTCACACACGCAGGCAAACTACACAGCGTGGATGCAGTGAAACATTCAGAGCTGCTCTGTCTCATCTCAAACAGCCTGGTATCAAATACGTGGGGCGCAGACACTCATTGGCCCATAGACGGCAACGTTTGAAAAAGTTTCCTCCAGATGCAAAGTATAATCCAGTTACAAGTGTTGAACTCAGCTCCATTTATTTCCACTCAACTTACATAAAATGTTCTCTTAACTATTTTTTATTTAAATGTATTTATGTTTTTTATGTTTCGACAGAGGAGGAACTGAGTGAATATATATTATATTACAGGAGGCGGGAACAAAGAATGTTTTTTAGTATGAATATCCGACTTTTGCTGATATCGTCCCAAAACTTTTCCGACCTTTTACCAAACCGATCTATTGTTGAACATCAAAGTATCTAGGGGGCGCCACTGTGTTCAAGAGAACAATCTTGCTTAAATCTGTTCTCTTCACTTAATTGGAAAAATAAAATCTGTGCAATTTTCCTACTTTGTGCAAATGGAGGCTTTTTTTTCTTCAAAATCAGCATTGGTCACATGTGTCCAGCTTTTCGCCCCCTAAAAAGGCCAAGACCCTCACTTTGAGAAGCAATGGAGGGAAGTTCAACGTAGCTTTGAAGGTAAATTATATCTCTGTCCATTTGCATCCTTTGTGTTTGTTCACAACTCAGATTCTTTGTATTTGGGAATATATTATGGTATTGACGTAGTGTCATAAGCTTAAAAACCTGATCATCTAAAGAAGAAGAACTCATTCCAGAACCTCTAGAACTGATGTCTGGCTCCCCAACACCTCCTCGCCCCAGAGTGTCTGCTCCCGTAAATAGGGTTTTCCTGAAATACTAGCAGGTCGTGTAACACAACACGTTTTCTAGGATTCCTGTCGCTCAGATGTTCCTCCAGAGCCTGAGGAACAACATTCCTGTTTATTCCTGCTTCAAGGATCCAGATTTTTCAGTTCTGTTTGTTGCTTTTACACAGTTTTGTTTTATTTTTGTATTCAGTGTCACTGAAACCTCTCGTGTTCTCAGAGGAGTCAGTAAACACATCATGGAGAAGTCATGCAGCTCAGTCTGACTCACACACACACACACACACACACACACTGGTGTGACACCGAGGCCAGCAGCTGTCTCCGCAGCCAAACAGGAAGCTGACGTTGGCAGCTTGGAGACAACATGAATGTGTCCCTGTGTCGTATGGCAGCACATGCTCGTCCGTCTGCTCTGCAGCACAAGAGTCAAGTGAACGCCTCGTTCTCCTCATCCTCCTCAGGTCAGACTCCGTCAGCGCTCCCTGTGGCCAACAGCTGTAAAAACCCCACAAATTAAGACAGGCTCAGTGGGTGTGGGTGTGGACTGACACGGCGTGAACGGCTCTGGGACGCCACGCTGAGCTCAGGGGGTAATTAACTTTATCTGCTCACATCACTGATGTCCTTCTGGGAGACAAAATCTACACGACGCAGCAAAGACAATGACTGCAAACTAGGACAAAAATCCAGTGACGACCTGGTGACGACATGAGTCGACAGTTTAAAGTCAACCACAAATGACTAATGATGTGAAGTCAAATCTGTCTTCAGCCTTGTCCTCGTGTCTCTAATCTATACATCACGTCTGGTCTCACCACTGTTATCAGATTTCATTCGTGTGAAGGTGGAGACGCAGCTCATCCTCAGCTGCTGCAGGTTCGGCCGTAGTAACATGAGACCATGGAGGTGTCACCTAACACCAGCCTTAACACCTGAGTCGGTACTAACCAGTAGTGGTGTTAATGGGGCTCATTAAGGTAATCCATGGTCACATGAGCAGTGACCACAGCTCAGGCAGATGAAAAACCTGGTCCCACCATGAAAATGCAGAAGAAACAAACATCCAGCTAACATTGAGTGGACGTCTGATGAACGTTGGATGGATAGATATGGTTCTTTAACTTTTCACTTCTGGAGGGAAATCAATGCATGTTGAAGGTCCTTCTTCTCAGCCTCAGTTCTTCTCACTTCCTCATCCCTTTAATTGTTGTCCAAACTACTAATATTTTATCCTTGGTGAGTTTTTTTTTTTTTTCAGACATGCATGTAGTGCAGCCTGCGGCTGGAGCCTGCTCTGCTGTTTGTAACTGTCACACTAATGGATCTGCTGTGATGCATATGCCAGTATGGAGACGAGGAGACTGGAGTCTGGTCAGTGAACGAAACACGGCAGAACTTTGAAAATGAAGAGGTTTTATGGGTCGATAACAGCGACTCCATCAAATATATTCACAAATCCCTGCAACGTAGTCTTTTATTTTGACATAGACTAAAGTCCATTATTGTCTCTGAACACTGCAGCGTCTCTACTCTGACCCAGGATCAGCAGGGAGGTGCAGCCTGAACCCTGCAGCTCTATCAAACCCTGACTTCTTACCTGCTGCCAGTTTGTCTCATTTCATCAACTTTCATTGTTCATCAACCACCCCCCCCCCCCCCCACCCCACCCCCACCCCCCCATCTGTACTCCTGTGTAGGTCTAAAAATAGCCGTACCTTGGTCTAGGAGGGGGACTCCTAGACGTAGACAAAAGTACCCTAGACCAAGGTACAAAATTATCAAGGGCTAAGGTCCTGGGGTCGGGAGTTATATTTAGTTTTTTGTACAGGCCTCAATTTTCTGTTTTGTTGTATTAAAACTGGGTATTGGTTTTTGTTAACGGCTTGGCCGTTTTTTCCTTTTTGTACTTCCCTGTCTGTGGTTTCCTGTGTCCCCCCCCCCCCCCCCCCCCCCCCCCCCCCCCCCCCCCCCCCGTCTGTGTGCATTTTACTGCACCGGTACTGGTGGAGCCGGAGTCTCCGGTTGGGTGATGTGGACCTCTCTACACCCACACACTAAAAATAGCTGCAGCAGCAGCAACAGACGGAGCAGCGGGGCGTTGAAACGTTGGAGGCAGACGACCTCCTGGAACAGGTTTTTCCCTGCAGCGTTACAAGATGTGCAAGCTTTACGTCTAAATTCACCAACTTCACATGGACCTGGGGGCTGGAACTGAACCAGTCTCCTCATAACTCACTTCATGGGATAAAAACATCTATTTACATTTATGACGTTAGCAGTTAGCGCACTTTTATCCAAAGTGACTTAAGGTGGTCATGCATTGTGTGATTTATTTTTTTCAATCGTGACAAACATCTGCTGCTCAGACTGGACAAGTGGATCAGGAGTCAGGAGGTCATAACTGAATACTAGGTTGTGGCTCATTTGTGATATAATCATGGTCTGTACCAGGCCTTGGTACAGACGTGCTGATCGGTCTAATACTGAATTGTGCAAATTTGAGAATCTCCTGATTTAACATCATAAATCACAGAAAAATACAGTGTACACCATTGGTTAAGAACATGTCTTCTTGGTGTTCTACTTGGTGCATCTTACAATTATCACGTCCTATAACTCCAACTTTAATTCGCCAATTTTTTTTTATTTTTCCCATCTTCCAACAGGTCATAAACCACAACTAGGAAGAGATCTTTGTGTTGGTGATACAGTTTGTACCAAGATACAAGGTATTGTGATATATTGTGATACCACAGGTACAGCCCTGGGACAGAGGGATGTGCATTAGAATGAATGGAGAAAGACTGGACTGGGGATTTGTAATCGATCCAATTCTGCATTGCTATTGTTATTTATTTATACATTTATCCTATAAGTTCAACTGGACTGAGGTTAAACCCAACCAGTCTGTTGGTCTCTGAAAATTAAAAAGCTTCAGGAAATATGTTTTCTATAGGTTCTATAGGACGACTGTCAAGACAAAACTCTTACAAAATTAGCCAAAAATATGATTTATTGGTTCATTTTAATTCTCGTGTTGATTGGCTTCACAGAGTGGATGTTCATGAAGGTTCATTTAACTCTCACTTGTTTTCAAAGTGAAATCTCAATCATTTTTCTGGGGTTCAGTTGATTTTCTTTGATTTTAAACATCTGCTTTGATTGAAACTCCATCAGTGAAGTGATGGGACAATTCATCACCAGTGAATACAATCACTGCGTCCTGTGATCAAACAAAACATTTGTGCAGCAGTGATGAAGAGCGACGACTTCAACAAACCACTCTTCTACAACACAGGGTCCAAATATATCTCCATCACAGCCAATCTCCAGCCATCTGGGTGTGTGTGTGTTTGTGTACACGAGGTGTGATGCAGTGGTTTCTGCTGGAGGCTCTTCAACACAAAAGCGTGTGGAGATGGTGGTCTCCTAGCAACGACGGCCTCGGCAATTCCCCGACCCTTGGGTTCTTCACATGCGCCGTGCGTCCAGAAACGAATACCTGCCATAAACAGTTGAAGCTGCGGCTGCTGGTCACACGAGGCTGACACACACACACACACACACACACACACACACACACACCGGTGTTTGTAACGCGTGGATGGACCTGAAATCAGCCTTACTGCTGCATCATTACACTCAGTGTGTAAACACCAGTTCTTCACTGAAGCTGTTCTCTGGTCCAAGAGTTCAGTGATCAGCAGACAAACAAACACCAACACTGGGACAGAGTCACTGAATAGACCAGTACTGGAGGGGCCGGACCACAGGGTCAGAGGGTCAGTCAGTCTCAGCCCGGTCCGTCTGACGTCTGACCGGGCTGTGGTTGACTGACTGCAGAGAAACAAAGACCTGAAGACTAACTGTTTAACAAGCCGGGACCAACAGGGGGCAGCAGAAGGTTTGTTTGCCTCGTCTCCGCTCCATCATTCAATGTCCAATTGGATTCAGCTCTACTAAAAACATGGTTCCACCCAAACCAGCTGCCACAACCGGGATCCGAACCTGCTCAGGTAAATCCTGGACAACAAGACATTGACTCCAAACCAAAGTGACGGCTTCCTGTGTGAGTTACTTTGGATAAAATACTCTAAAGCTCACCTAAAAACCTTTAAATGATACTGTGATTGGACAGTAATACTGTACTTTACTGTGATTGGACAGTAATATTTACAATACTGTCATTGGACAGTAATATTTACAATACTGTGATTAGACAGTAATATTTTACTATACTGTGATTAGACAGTAATATTTACAATATTGTGATTGGACAGTAATATTTTACTATACTGTGATTAGACAGTAATATTTTACTATACTGTGATTGGGCAGTATATTTTACTATACTGTGATTAGACAGTAATATTTTTCAATACTGTGATTGGGCAGTAATATTTTACTATACTGGGATTGGACAGTAATACTGTACTGTACTGTGATTGAACAGTGATACTGTACTATACTGTGATTGAACAATAATATTTTACTGTACTGGGATTGGACAGGGATAATCAAGGCAGGAATCATCAGTGAACATCTCAGTAACATCAACCAGACTGACTCAGAAGATATGGAGAGTGAACTGATCCTGGTTGATGGTGAAATTTCCCAACTGTTAAACTGAAGATAAAGAATTGGATGAATCTGTGGAAAGGAGTGAACTGAGAAAATGAGTGAATCGTTTTGTATTTTTCTGTTACATCTGAACAGGAAACACATTTTCATATATGAGAACTCCGTCAACCTGAGAGGATCTGCTCCAACATTTGGTCAGTGAAGAACCCAACATGTTTCCGGTGCCTACGGGAAGATGAGAACTGTGGTGGAGGCAGCGTCACAGACGGGCAGCGCGGTGGCCACTCAGCCTAGCGTGACAGCACACACACCGTGGTCCCTGCTGCCGTGTTGTCACACACTCAGGCCTTCATTATGGAATAAAACATAACCGTCCACAGGGGGCGATAACCCAACCGACCAAACGGATGAGTTGCCTGTTAATTGAGTACAAATCAAAGTGTCCCACTCTGGCGTCCTGTCTCGCACCGCTGCCTCCGCCCACAACCACCACCCACCACAAATACAAGAGACGACGGGGGAGGTTTTAATTCTAATGCCCTGACAGCTCCGTACGTGTGTGTGTGTGTGTGAGTGTGTGTGTGTGTGTGTGAGTGTGACAACATGTAAAGTTGATTAGCTCCTCAGCTGCAGCACGGCTAATTAAAAGTGTCTCCCTCTTGTTAACCCGGTGCACCCTCCCAGCCTGTCTCTCTGCAGCGCTGACACTCAGTAAATCCTGCTGTAGCTCTGACTCTTCTGATTCATGATGGTTTGATTCAGCCTGAAACACCGATACACACACGCACACACACTTCCTGTCATTGAATGGCTACAGTAAATCAGCACTGATCCAAACCATTCATCGTCCATGTTTTCCTTCCAATCATTTTGGCTTTTATTTACTCAAAACTCAAAGACAAATGTTGTCTCCCCACATGAGAAACAAACCACCACCTCCCCTTCACCTTCTCTAACTTTATCTTCAGACTCCTCCACCTTGACTGTCCCACTAATCCCGTCCATCCAGGTCATCACCCAAAGAAGCAACTTCAACCTTATCTTCATCTTCTCCAGCTTAGTCTCCTGTCTATTAGAGCAAGTCTCTGTCCCTGAACCAAACATCATAGAAGGTCTCACTGCAGTCCTACAACACATCGGAAAGTTTGACAAGATGTTCTTCAGTCAGAAGATCCGTTTCCTACAGGGATTTGTACCAATTACCTTCTTCCAGCATTACCTTAATACTGTATCACCTGACATTTAATAACTTCATGGAGGTTTCAGTGGAGTATACAAAAATAGTTACTTTGAGGGCAACTGGACATAATGGATTTCATGAAACCACAAAGTAAATAATTTTGGATTAAATGACCTGGATGACTGAGAACCTACGCAGACATGTTCAGTGGAGTATCATAGGCAATTCAGTGGAGTACTGTGGTTGGTTCGGTGGAGTATTGCAGTTGGTTCAGTGGAGTATTGTGGTTGGTTCAGTGGAGTATTACGTTTGGTTCAGTGGAGTACTGTGGTTGGTTCAGTGGAGTACTGTGGTCAGTTCAGTGGAGTACTGTGGTTGGTTCAGTGGAGTACTGTGGTCAATTCAGTGGAGTACTGTGGTTGGTTCAGTGGAGTACTGTGGTTGGTTCAGTGGAGTATTGTGGTCGGTTCAGTGGAGTATTACGTTTAGTTCGGTGGAGTACTGTGATTGATTCAGTGGAGTACTCTGGTTGGTTCAGTGGAGTATTGCAGTTGGTTCAGTGGAGTATTACATTTGGTTCAGTGGAGTACTGTGGTTGATTCAGTGGAGTACTGTGGTTGATTCAGTGGAGTATTGTGGCTGATTCAGTGGAGTACTCTGGTTGATTCAGTGGAGTATTGTGGCTGGTTCAGTGGAGTATTGTGGCTGATTCAGTGGAGTATTGTGGCTGGTTCAGTGGAGTACTGTGGTTGATTCAGTGGAGTATTGTGGCTGGTTCAGTGGAGTATTGTGGTTGATTCAGTGGAGTATTGTGGCTGGTTCAGTGGAGTATTGTGGTTGATTCAGTGGAGTATTGTGGCTGGTTCAGTGGAGTACTGTGGTTGATTCAGTGGAGTACTCTGGTTGGTTCAGTGGAGTACTGTGGCTGGTTCTCCTGTCCGTCCATCTTTATCCGACTTAATGAACTGACTGTTACTCCGTTCATCTCCATGACGTCCATGTGTTGGACCTAATGGAGCCGTGAGCTGCAGCTGAGGTCACATTCAACCATCCTTCCTGACACATACCAGCAGCGCCTCCTCCTGCTGCACCAATCAATAGCCATTCCCTGACAACATGAGCCCCTGTGGTGTTGGAAAAAAGGCTGTGAGTTTGATCAATGCTTCATTTTCACCTCTAATACCCGACCGAGGACCAGCTCCTCACAATGCATATATTACTGCACACAATACTCCAACACCACAGTAACTTTGTTTAGAGAAGAAAAAGCCGTCACTCGTGTTGTATAACCTTCCTGACCTGTACACAGCACTCTACATCACTGTGTCAGTAAAGGGCAACTGTTCCACAACCTTCCCTGAAGTACCCATGTTGTTGTTGTTACCAGGGATATTAACTTGTGCCACTGGTAGGGCAGTGGCCTACTGGTTAAGTAAGGACTTGGGTCCGCAAAGTCCCCGGTCGGAATCCCCCTACTGCCAAGTTACCACTGAGGTGCCCTGAGCACGGTATCGTCCCTACTCACTGCTCCCCGGGCGCTCATTAACTGGACACTGCTCACTTTGACGATGGGTTAAATGCAGAGGCCGAATTTCCTTGTGCGCTGTGGTGTGAATCACAACGTCACAATGACAAAAAAACAATTCTTTCTTTCTTTCAATATCTGATATTCCCAATATTTTCCGAACAGTATGTTGTTGGGTTTGATGACATCATTTATCACCCACCAGTCAATGTGTCGGGACAACATTAGGGGGTCAGATTTGTCCCGATATTAAGACTTTTATCTTATATTTAAGCTAAATTATTAATCAACATCTTTAATACATACTAATAACGGACACCTGAAACTATTTATGTTTTTAATCTGGTATCTTTAATTAATACAAATCTTATTTCAGCTGCAGTACCACTGTTGACCAGCAGAAGTTAGCTCCAAGCACAAAACGCTGGCTACAATTGACACTTAAAATATATCATAGTGTTTCATGCAAGTATAAAACTAATCTGCTGGGTTTGACTCCTCGTCAGTATTTCAAGAATCCAGTTGTAGTTAAGTCTTGGTTTTATGTTAACGCTAATTAGTACGTGTCGCCAGACAAATATTTCCCTGAGGCATCGGAACAACAACAACAACATATTTTGGATTCTCCTCTAGTGGAGTCTTAAAGTACGCCTTATGTCTTTACATACTGGTACTGATACTAGTACTTGTTAGTGCATTTAGCAAACACACGCCTGCCCGGCCCCCCTCCCGTGCTCCAACGGACACCTCCCAACCCTCCATCCTCACCCCTCTTCCTCCTTTGGGGGTCTCTCCAGAGGAAGCCCTTCAGCCAAACACATTTACTCAGTAATCCTATTAGAAGGAGAAAAGTGCTCCCTCTATCTCAATCCCGTCATCTGTCAACCCCGCCCAGCGTAACCCCCCCAACCTCACCCACCCACTGTCAAGGCCAGTCAATATGATGCTATCTCTGCTTAGCATCTCATCCTATATCAACCAGGCTTCACTGCAGCCGCAAACAACTGGTGTCAAACCAGAGCCCCAGGCCTTTGGTACTGAGTGATGCCAGCAGTGGGACGATCCCACTGTCCCACTGTCCCACTGTCCCACTGTTGTTCCTGATGTCAATCATTCATCGGGGCCCAAACAGTTACAGAAGCAAAGGACTGGAAGAAAACATCCAGAAACATTTCACAGGAAGTAATGGAAGTTTGCCCATGGTCCAATCATGATCCAGCATGATGTATAAAATGTAGTAGTGGAGGTTGGTAAAGGGAAATATACTGTATATATAATAATATGATCCCTGTCTGGCTTTAATATTTACTGAATAACAATATCAATCCATAAAGAACCTTTAGTTTTGCACATCAGCAACAACCAAAATGCATATTTAGCTAATCCTACTAATCCTGTCAAGTTCTGGGGGGTTATATCCCGGGGCGGGGGCCCACCCTGGTACAGTGGTTCTCAACAGGTCACTCACCAAGAGCCAAAACCCAAGAAAAACAAAAGACTGAAAAACATTCAGTTACACTACAGTTGTTGTGTTTCTCAGTAACTTGGTCTGGCAAGAATAATTATTATTATATTATTATAATTGTTATTAATTATTAGATTGACCCCCCCCCATCCCCTAGAGCATGTTTGATATGATCTTCCAGAACAAATAGAATTCTACTTTGGGTCTGAGTTTGACAGCTTTATCTACAGCTGATGCTGAAACTGCTGTCCCTCCTGAGGTCGGTTCTCAACTGTCCTCCTTGTTTAAAGACCAAAGTATTTCTTACTTTTACACCATTGTCACTACAGTGTTGTTGTTTCTGTTTCCCACGCTGTTGCATTTCTCTCTCATCTCCATCCATTCTCTGTCTCTCCACCCCATCCTCCGTCCCTTTTCGCCAGGTCGGGAAAAAACAAAAGCAGATTTTAAGGATATTTAAAAGAGGCTCAGCTCTTTTTGTGCCAGAGTCCAATGGGCAGGGATTCCAATGTGACAAAAGACCAGTCAACCTTCTTCTCAAACCCTGACCTGGGGCTAATCTGCAGGCCTCCGTCCACATGTCTCAGTGGTGCAGGGCAAATACCGGGTCAGTAAATCAGAGGGATTTTGGAGCAGGCTGTTCAAGCCCTCAGGATTGTGCCATAAAATTTAAAAATCAATATGAAATCCAGCAGGGAGCCAGTGCAGGGGCAGAGGGCCGGAGTGGGGGGGTGTTAATACTGAACCAACGGATCTCAAAGGAAAGTAGACAAAGGCCAAAGACATTTTTATCTCTAAAATACTACAGGAGCAGTTGTGTGTTTAACAACCTCTCGAGAAGGTGATTGGCTGGGGTAAACCCAGAGTCCAGTGAAGGCGGGACATAAACTGTGCAATTTTGGGCCAACATTGCCACGATTTCTCAGTCCTGCAAATATCTGACAATTGGGCTTGATTTTTTTTGGATCAGTCATGTGACCTTTGTAGTGTACACAGGGTTACGACCAGTGACTAACGGTGAGAAATGTTTGAAATTAGTTCCTGGTCCATACAGCTAGAGAAGACAGATCCAGATGGTTTGGACATGTTCAGAGGAGGGACAGTGGATACATTGGTAGAAGAATGATCCTAGAGATGGAGCTACCAGGTAGGAGACAAAGAGGAGATTGATGGATGCAGTGGAATTTAGTTTATTTGCTGAGTATTTTTCTGTGAGCGTCCACACATCTCACACTGCTGGTTCTTCTTCTTCCACCTTGTCATTATTCACTTTATATTACACTTCAGTGTTTGTCCAGAGTTTTTCAGTCCTAGTGTCCAGGCATTAAAGACCAGGGAAGAAAGAAAATGAAGATTGAACTGTGAATTGGAGATAAGAAAATATCAATAAACTGATGGAACTGAGTGATACAGGATCAGGGGAGGAATGGTCAACTTTTTTTACCCTCCTCCTGGTTCTCAGCTGGTCTGTCTTCAGGACCCATCATCAGCCCTTAAAGCCTTTCCAGTTTAGAATCACTGATGTAAACAATTGTTTTAGCTTTTAGAGCGCCCTCTATTGAATCTTTGAAGATGCATTCACAGTCTGTTGTAAAAAATAAAGCAAAATCATCGAATAGACACTGATGTAATTTAGAGCTTTTTATTTTGAAGGTGCAGATCTGACTCAGTTTTAATGTATTCACAGTCTTAATGAACCAGAGCAGCTTTGACCAGAGTGAGAGGAGAACAAACTCCACATCATCAAACATCCCTGCAGGTCGTACCCAGGGCACGTGTGTGACACTTCCAGCAGTGGCCTAATGGCTGCAGCAGAGGGTGATATGAATATTTCAGCCATGTGCCGCTGGCACAACACGCCCAGACCCAGCGCCACACCCTGAATCTGGGATCAAATGTCTGCTTGGCTCCCAGACATGAAGCCGCCGGGCCGGGCTGGGCCGGGTTAGGGGCGCAACAGTCCCAGGTCAGTGCTGATCATTTAACGGCTGAGAGTCTGAGGGTGGTTCATACTTAAAGGTCTGGACCAGGTCCAACTGGAGCAGCAAAAAATTAAAGTCATGATAGAACAAAATTAATAAATGAGATGAAGTCTGGACCAAACTGTAGATTCTCAGTCATCCAGGAGATGATTAAGGTAAAAAAGTTTCACTAGGAAACTTAATATTAAGTCTGCAGGGCGAGAGCTGAGACGACAAACAGCTACAGATATCAGAGTTAATTGGAATTGCAAATGAAGTGTTTGGACAATATCTGCAAAATCAGATATCAGCAAAAGTTAAAGGACATCCCTAGTCTGGTGGTCATTTCAGCGAACAAGACTTTTTCTGATCAGTGTTGAGCAGGAAGGAAACATAATTCTGTCCAAATTCAACACTAAGAAAATCTCCCTGTCGGCCTAAGACTAAAACATATGAAACGTCATTCTCAATATTTCATCTTCATCAAGGTCTCCACTGAAGCTGCTGCCAATCTCCAGAGAGAAATCAAATCTCTGGCTTGAATAATTCATCAGTTTCTCTATCACTGTTCAATAGTCTGGGGTCCCATAAAACCCAAAACCAGGGGCCCTGGGTCTGGACCAGCCCGTTCTACAGCCACATCACCGTCCATCCTGTAACAAACATCAGTCGGCGACACCATCTAAGTTTCCTGGACCTGTTGTGATGTTTGAAGCTCACGTAGAGAAGTTTTTCCACACGTCTCATTAAAACAGCACAACAGTCGTGAACCGACGCCATCAGGTCCGTGTGGTGCAGGAGCCATTAACCGGCGCCGTTGGACCGTTACATCCATCTGCAACATGTGATCAGAGGAGTGCACGCTGCCTCCACACTCATCAGTTATGAGCGTGCACGTGAAAACGATGACGGTGCGTTTGACTACGGCAGAGGGAAAGCAGGAAACCAGCCTCCCAGGGTGTGTGTGTGTGTGTGTGTGTGTGTGTGTGTGTGTGTGTGTGTGTGTGTGTGTGTGTGTGTGTGTGTATCAGAGGCCGAGGGCCTTTACATGCACCATAGTGATTTACATGAGACCCTGCAACAGAAATTCAACAGCCATTAATTATTAAGGCAGTGTTGAGAGCTGCAGGGGAGAAGCTGTCATGGTCTTTACTTCAGATCCGACCGCGGCCTCACGTTAGGAACGGAAACGTTGTTTTAAAATATCACCGTTCTCAAGTGAACGCAGCTCAAACTTCTATCGTACCCTCAGGTGTTGGTCTCTAGTCACTTCTGCCAAACATCACGTACAGTAGAGCTTCTAGATATGTTAGATAGGATAACTGTACGAGTCAGTTCCTGTGCTCACACTGTATGGTGGGTGTGATTGGACTGATCACACCGTACCTCCATGCACGACACGTTCAACTCCTGTAACTGGGATTGCTTTGGATAAAAGAGTCTGACAAATGGAATGTGATGTAAACAAAGATGATGATGAAGAAGTCGTGTGGATTCTCTCAGTTCTTTCTCCAGGACTCCATGAGAATAATCCTCTGCAACCAAAACTAGCTTCTCTGACAATTGTTCTAGTCTGTGATCAGATAAGGAAAAGAAAAGGTGACGATGACGACGACGTGTATGGACCAGGAAATGTCTTGTCGTGGTCAGTCTGGACTATCAGTGCTGCCCCCTGTTGGTGTCTGGTTTTCTCCTCTGTATCTCAGAATCCTGGGTAAATTAATCATGAGGTGTTCATAGGTTGTTGACTGAACCAAAAATCCCACACACTCTCACCCAATAGTCACATGACTGAAAAACTGTGGCAACATCAGCTCATTGTATAGTTCTGGGGACCGGAACACCTCTTATTTTATTGATCCATGTGGGGATATTTAGATGGGATAGTGATAAAAAAAAATGTTTGTTTTTAAAGTTTTTTTTTGTATGCATTTAACAGACAAAAATGATTGTTAAAAAAAAACTAGGAGAGGAGGAGCCACAGGAAAATGTTGATGCCAGAATTACTGAGTGAGTTGGATATGAGTGAGTCAACTCAGGAGAGCTGCTTTGAATGGATAAAAACTGTATCTAGGGGGCGCCACTGTACATATATTTATAGGACGTTAGATTGTTGGAGAGCGATGATGTAATGTTCTACTGTCATATTGTTACTAAAATCTAAAACGACAAGTTGGATAAACTGTTATCAAATGAATCCATCACAGAAACAGCACAAAGATCAGACGCAGTAGCTACGAGAATGACAATGTTTCAGTGATTCATTGGGTGGAATTGTACCCACAACTACTGCACGACAGACACCTGGGGTCAAAAGAACATTCACAGAGAGAAGCCTGGACCACAAAACCACTTCTCCCTGTACCACGACTGGCCCCCAGTCCCCATATTGGGAAAAACTGATGTAAATCGGTGTTGAGTATTGGAGCCGAATATCCCAGCGTGATCCGCTGACTCGAACGCGGCTGATGGATGAAGTGATAGTGACAAGGCCGATCCTCCAGCCGCAGATTCCTCCTAAAAAGCGAAGAACCGATATGGGATTAGGTGGCGCAGAGCGTGGAGCAGGGCGTCCCCGCGCCGCTCCATCGTCCACGAGGACGTGATGTTACCGGGACGATGGCGCCACGTATCTCCATTTCGAGAGCCTCCTCTCAGGGGAGGCGCCTCCGTCCATCACAAGGAGCTGGAGGATGATGGATGAACCGGCCGAGGACAGCCTCAGTCCCCCACCCACCGCCCCAGCCACAGCCGGGGACGGACTGGATCTCCGGACGGAGGTGCCACCGTCACCACAGGAGCAGCTTTTCGCTGCATTCCAGCAAAGAGACGGAGATTCAGAGCGACAGGTGCAACAGCATCCTCCCGCTCCTCCTGCTCCTCCTCCTCCTCCTCCTGCTCCCGAGTCTGTACGGCTGCTGCCACCTTCACAACCGCCCCGGAGGACGAAACACGGCCAACAAACCACAGACACAGACCCGCGCCGGTCCGTAAACACCATTTTGATAATATCT
This sequence comes from Paraplagusia blochii, assembly GCA_016785265.1. Classification (NCBI taxonomy): domain Eukaryota; kingdom Metazoa; phylum Chordata; class Actinopteri; order Pleuronectiformes; family Cynoglossidae; genus Paraplagusia; species Paraplagusia blochii. Next base: position 463,565 of record JAFBJS010001610.1, read on the forward strand.
GTTAAGAAATCAGCTCTAACGCAGCGGCTTCGGATTAAAGCAGTCCCAGCGGGGGCTCGGTTCAAGCTCCGCGGCTGAGCGGAGCTGGCAGCCGGCCTCCCTCCCTCTCTCCTCTCCGCTCCGCTGCCCGGTGACAGGCAGCGGGGGGCAGGAGAGGCAGACAGAGCGGCCACGGTCTCACTCACCTCTCCGCCATGTTCCCGTCGCTCCTCTTACAGCCAGTTCCCAGTAAAATCCACAGCGTCTCCCATGTTGCCCGAATTGCGGTCGCCGCAGTCAACGAGTCACCCGCTGCCACACCAGTGTCAAAACAACGGTGATAATACGACGCACTTCCTGTTGAGACTTTCACAATAAGAGTCTTCAATCTCGTCTTGTACCACGGCAGGAAGTTAGAGGAGAGAAAAAATTATGTTGTTATTTTTGGTGGTTGTTCTTAGAATCAGCGTTTGGTAATAATAATTTTAAAAAATCCTGGAGGTCAAGAGTCTAAAAAAAATGTTCAGGTCTGGTTTGAATAACAAAAGTGAGTCTCACTGTGCTGTCCACACTTTGTTGTGGACATTGTTGTTTTAATTACACTTAAAACTGATCAATATTAAATAATTTAAATGCATTATCACTTTATTACAAGTTAACAACACATTTTATTAAATGGCCGTTGTTTATAATGTTTATGAACTGTGTAATGTGTTTGGATGTATGTCCAAAACTGTTACAATATTCCAGAACAGGACAATTTATTTGCATCATTATTTCCACTTTAATTATCAGTCAATGTATTAATAAGTTTCTGAAATAGAATATTATGTATTGAAGACAAAAAAAAACATATTAGCAGCTTTTTTAGGTCTTTATTATAAGGCAAATGCTCTTGAAACTTCTGTCAGCCACACAAAATGTCTTGCCTGTCCACATTTCAACACAAGCCTTAAGTTTGTAAATATCATTACAACTCTTAGACTATTATATATTGTTTACCAACAAACTTTGTGTAATTGTTATTTCTAACATATTTAAAATCTTGTATATCAAATCAATAGTTGGAATTACCTGGAGAGACTACTAAGGATGACGAAGAACTGGTGGCCAAAACATCTCTAACTCGTGGGCTCGGGGTAATTACTGAAACAAGTCTGACTTTTTCTCCGAAAGGTACATGTGATAACTTCCGGTGTAGTCTTTGCAGACTGAAGATGGCTTGACGACTGAGGAGAGAGGAGTGGGCTGCTGCTGCTGCTGCTCAGGGCTCCAGGTGGAGATGCGCTGTGGAATGAAAAGGACAGGACACACGTTGACCACACGTGTCAGGACTAAGATTGATCTATTCTCGCTGTTTGTCTGTCCGCGTGTGCGCGCTCCCTTCTCTCAGGACTGACATGTTCTGAGACGTGCGCGTGCACGCACTCCAGGTCAGACCAGCCGTGACAGAGGCAGGCTGATGCATACAGGGCCGTGGACCAACAGTGGTCCGTGGATCATTAAGTACTGGTCTGTCCATAAGGAATTAAACATTTCATTAAGATATTTTCCCCTACATTAACCCATGGGGTATTTTCTTTCCATCTCCGTGCACTTATTCGGGGCCTGGTTGTCGGAGCTGGGATACCAAGATCCCCTCTCCTTAATCTCTACTTCTTCTGGGTCTCCTCCCAGTGGGACAGGACCCCAGCACCTCCCGAGGGTGGCGTCTGCGGGACATACAAAGTAAATGCCCAAGCCACCTCAACTGACTCCTCTAAAAATGGAAGAGCAGCTGATGTGCTCTGTGCTCCTCCTGGATGACAGCGCTCCTCCCCCTAACCCTAAGGGAGCGCACTGCCACCCTGTGGAGAAAGGTCATTTCGACCGCTCGTACCTGGGATTGCAGATAAAAGCATCTTTAGGTCATGACCCAAATCTCGTAACCATAGTGGGCTAATTTATTTCTGACAAGGAAAAAACTTTCACTACTAGTCACTACCCCAGGGTTATTGCAATTAAAATAAAAGCCACTAGATGGCAGCATTGTAGCCCATTTCATATATCTAAATAATCAGGGGATTACTTGCAGAATACTGAACAAATCACATTACCAGGCAAGTTGTTATTAGAGTAAAAAAGTGTTCAGAATCTGAATCTGAGCCTGAATTGGATGTGAGAAAAAAGTCAATATGAGACATTCCTGAAAATACAACTGAATGAACAGATTTATCAAAATTTGAGGACATATTTGATTTTTTTTTCATTCTAGTGTTGATACCACTGATGAACTGAAATCATATCTTAAGGCCTGTGATTGGTGCATTAAAAACGTTCTGTTTCTTCTTCTACCTGAATTTATCCCTTTGTGTCTGTTTACTGCGGCCACTGTGAAACTGAGAGGCAACACGTGTCAGGGTTATTGTTGTAACAGAAGAAACAGACACCTGAGGGTCAGTGTCGGCCGCACCCTGACTAAATAACCTGATTGGGACAGTGTCGTGGTAACGGCTGTACTGTAGAGCGGCTGGAGGCTAAAGAGGTGTAGAAGAAGTAAAAGTAGAAGTGGTGTTTCTCACTGTTCAAGCACCACAGCCCTGCCTTAAAGGAGTTATTCAGGTTTGTAGTATTGTGCTTGAATAGATTGAGATACTGATCATTGTATTGTCCTCGCCCCCTAGTTTGTCCTGTTCTGTGGGAATACTCAGGATAATGATATTTGTCCCAAAATTGGGATCAGAAAAGTGTAACTTCTTTTCTTTCCTTTCTTTCAATCAGGTGATGGCTGCAAACAGGACACAGATCAACAGAGATCTCCTGTGATCACCAAGAAAACACGTTGACTCAGAATAAAAAAATGTTATGAATGTCTCCTACTGTCTCCTGTCTCCTACTAGAATCTGTCTGTACATCTGACAGACATACGATGTCTGTACACATGCAGACAAGCATTATCATTATGTTGTCTGCCTATTTATTAGGCAAACAAAGATAATGATAATGCTTGTCTTTATATATGTTTACATTTGTATATGTTACCTAAACCCAAACCACACATCATTGTGTGAGCCTAAATATATGTGTGTGTGTGTGTGTATGTCTCACCATAATCACGTTTTATACCTGTGTTAAAACACTCTTGACACAAATAGAGGAATTAGGAACTAGTTAATTAGATAAGATTTCTAACTTAACTAAAACAATTCTTGAAAATCTGACCAATTTAACTAAATGCTATTAATACATTTGTTTTACAAAATGTTAAAGAACAAGTTGTGTTTTTAATTTTAGAGAAATTCAATTCGTGAACATATTCAGGGTGAAATGACAGACTGTGGGGACTCTCTGTGGTTACTCTTGGTACTGCCGCCTGATCAAATATGATTAAATATGACCTTTATTCAACCGTCTGACAGGAAAGTCTCAACTGTTCGACACCTTTGATTGTTGTTTTTATCTGTCAATAGACCGAACGACATGTAGCTGGATGGTGGATGGTGAAATAGATGTTTTCGTGCCTGTTACTTTTTATTCATTCACTAAATGTGTTGGTATTGTTCTGCCTTTTTCATTAATGATTTAGTTGTGTTTCCGTTATAGCTTTTGTTTGTTTTGTCGAAGGTTTTGCATTTTCGGAGCACATCAATATTTACCTTCATGCTACTAAACACTTTAGCTTAAGGGCAAACCCTTGATTAGACTGTGTATGTCCATACTACTTTATAGAAATACAAATAATTTATAAAACATTAAAAAGGTCGTCAATGTACGTTGAAAAGGAGCGTATAAGTGAAATAGTTTGTACTTTCGTTATTTTATGTCGTTTCCTGAACGCAACACAACTCAAAGGCATCAACAAACTACCGGAAGAGTCCCCCTAGGCCCCGCCCACTTTGCTCCGAAAACGGCCGATTTGACTCGAGCTGTTTCCGAAAAGTAACTCGTGGTCTCATTTCATTGGCGGGAAGCTGGTCCAATCACTAGCGGCCATCTGTGCAGGACTGGCTGCAGTCAGTGGCTGTTCTCGGATTACGTTTCCTTGGGTCTTTATTAGCTGGCCGCTCCTCACTCCTGTCCTCTTCACCTCAGCCCGGTACCGGACAGCAGCTGCAGCCGCCACCGCCGACATGAAGCTTCCCTTGGCCGTTTTGGTCTGCGTTGCTGTGGCCGTTGACGCCACTGTGTATATGAGAGAGAAATTCGACGATGGAGGTAAAGTACAGACTCGCCCACTGACCTACAACTGTGTCTCTGTCAGTCACTCTGTCACTGACAGCGGCCGCTGTCTACTACGGGTTTTTTTGGTTAAAATGAAGTGTTTGAATGATATAATGAATTATTTTAGTAACTGACAAAGTTCGTCATCATGTAACAGTTGAAAAGGCCCTGTGACCGTGTTTATGCCTCAGATGGAATCAGAAGAAGCCAAAGGTTCCGTAAAGGAAACATCTCATTTCTAAGTCAACGTTTGTGTTAAAATGGTCACGTTAATAATTCATACGTTAACTTTCTTCCTTGTTTCAGTTCTCGGATGCTTTCACTTTTCTTATCACACACTGCCTGCACGTTTACATACCTTCACAGCTGAAGAAGAGTAGAAATAAACGTCTCAAACGATGGGAATCAGACCAAAGACCAAGACAAAGCTTTTAGCATCTTGGTTGTTACAAGAGAATTTAATGTTTAATTGAAGCAGACTGTCAATTAGGCAATATCTACAAAAAAGGCACCAATGTCTCAGTCTTTATGACTAAGTTCCTGAAACTGTACAAAGTTTTTGTTCTAGAACCTACAGGGGAACCACCTCTCAGGTTCCACAATGCTGCATGAAGTTGTGTAAGACTCCAGTGCAGAGCAGGCATTGACTAACCAGTTTGATCACTGTGTTCCAGATGCTTGGACGAGTCGTTGGGTCCAGTCAAAACACAAGTCGGACTACGGTGAATGGAAACTGACCGCTGGAAAGTTCTACGGAGATGCTGAAGCTGATAAAGGTGACAGAAATGCACCATTTTGGTCAAATTTGATTTGACAAAACAGATCAAATAAAATGTTCATGAAGAAAAACACTAATTTGTTTGGAATCTGTCTCTCATGACATCCTCTCCCTCCTGTCAGGTGTCCAGACCAGCCAGGACGCTCGCTTTTATGCCATGTCATCGCGCTTTGACTCTTTCAGCAACGAGGGCAAACCCCTGGTCATCCAGTTTACCGTCAAACACGAGCAGAAGATCGACTGCGGAGGCGGATACGTCAAGGTCTTCCCCTCTGACCTGGATCAGAGTAACATGCACGGAGACTCGCAGTATTACATCATGTTTGGTGAGGGTCTTGTTTCTCTGTTAAATTGCTCTGTAATCAGGAGCAAACATCAATTTAAATACTCATTCACATTAACATAACGACTGTGCACAGGCCCCGACATCTGTGGCTACAGCACCAAGAAGGTCCACGTCATCTTCAACTACAAGGGCCAGAACCACCTTATCAAGAAGGACATCAAATGCAAGGTATTATAGATGTTGTTGTTGTTGTTGTTGTTGACTGGGTTTTTTGTCTGATTTAAATTCACCATTGTCAGATTATCAGATTAGATATGACATACGCTCCAGAAGCAGTGCACCACCAGAACAACAGTAATGATGAATACAATTATACTTATATACACGTATAAATTAGCTTAAATTATTATGACATGATACATATCAGCATGGTAATGTAATGTCTGCAAAACTTGTTATAGTTTTGTCCTCAGGGTTTTATAAAATGATCTGCCCAAAATATTGTTTTGGGGAAAAACAGCTGTATATTAAAGTGAAATCACTAGATGGCAGCATTGCATTGCAGCTCATTTATTTAATCCCATACTTACAGTTGTTTGTACCGCTAAATACTCAATATTATTAGACCTACATGGGTAATGTTTAATGTCGTAAATTTGCAAATGGTTAATGACCCCAACTGTTGTCCACCTGTGTGCAGGACGATGAACTGACCCACCTGTACACACTGATCCTGAACCCAGACCAGACCTACGAGGTGAGGATCGATGAAGAGAAAGTAGAGTCCGGGTCTCTGGAGGACGACTGGGACATGCTGCCCGCCAAGAAGATCAAGGACCCTGAGGCCAAGAAGCCCAGTGACTGGGACGACAGGTCTCAGATCGATGATGTCACCGACACCAAACCTGAGGTAGGAATCAGTGCAGCATAACATGGATTAATGGTATGAATTAACATTGGACAAAAATGTAAATGGTCCCAGTTGAAGCCGTAAAATAACAAAGTTGAAGAACTTACAATAGTTCATCCACTTATGGGTAGGATCACGAAGCCAAATGCAACAGTGCCTTCTGTCCTCAGAGATCCTGCATGTATTATGGAAAAATTCACAGAAAAAATCCAGACAGACAGACAGACAGACAGAAACTGGTTTTAGGAAATCAAATTGTAGAAGAAACACTTTACAAACAACTGAACAATTTGCAGATGACACAGTAAACAGACAGAACAGTTTCTGTACAATGTTGGTGAATTAGGGTTAGTGTTGGTTTAGGTGGTTTGTGGTTAAACATTTTTTTAGGTTAGTTTCAAATGCACTGAGTCTCTTATTTCATTATTTCATTGGGACGGTGTTTCACTCATTATTATTGTGTGAAGAAACCGACTTCACCACTGTATTATTTTATACCATTAACTCAATGTACTTAACAATCCCATTAAGACACAGTAGCAACAGGGAGAATCCTTTGGGAAATAATGAAAGTGGGAACTTGTTAAGATATTTTTTAGACTCAGAGATGATTTATTTTTGGGGGGTAAACATGTGATTAAAATACAGTTGTTGCTGTTGTGTTCCAGGACTGGGACAAACCAGAGACCATTGCAGACCCCGATGCCAAGAAGCCCGACGACTGGGAAGACGACATGGACGGAGAGTGGGAACCTCCCATGATCACCAACCCTGAGTACAAGGTGAGACACCAGCTGAGAACAGACCCTAACCCTGTTGTTATCTGTGGTCTGTAGCAGCAGCAGCCGTCAGTTGTAACCCCACATGCTGCTGTCTTTGCAGGGAGAATGGAAACCCAAACAGATTGACAACCCAGATTACAAGGGAGCCTGGATCCATCCTGAGATTGATAATCCAGAGTACACTCACGATGCCACCATGTACAAGTTTGACAGCATCGGAGTCCTGGGTCTGGACCTGTGGCAGGTACTGATCCGTCTTTTCTTTTCCCATTTGTTCCTGGGTTTTGTGGAGCATGTAGATTGATAAAACACACTGTAGCATTGGATCAACTGGAGATGGACGAAGGCTCTGCACCACTGATTCTTTGTTCTTATCTCTTAGGTGAAATCTGGAACAATCTTTGACAACTTCATCATCACTGATGACATTAAAGAAGCCGAGGACTTTGGGAAGGAAACCTGGGGAGTCACAAAGGTAAGACTCAACACTGACCCACAGGACAGGAGTCTTTTAACCTCCAGTTGGTCTCCGACTTAACCGACTGTTCTTGACGAGAATGTCAGTCCATTTTTTTTTTCTTCTGTTCCCGCTACAGGGACCAGAGAAGAAGATGAAGGATGAGCAGGACGATATGGAGAGGAAGCTGAGGGAGGAGGAGGAAAAGAGCAAAAAGAAGGACGATGAGGACGACGATGAGGAGGACGATGAAGAGGAGGAGGTTGACGAGGAGGACGAAGCAGAGCAGGCCGAGGAGGACGCAGGAACAGAAGAAGACACTAAACAGAAGGACGAGTTGTAGAGTGGAGGAGCTGGTTGCTGGACTGCTGCTTTCTTCTTCTACTCTGCAGATTTCATCGTTTGAAGATGACAGGAAGTTAGCCAGATGCCCTGTGGACTCACTCTGACACAGCAGCCTTTAAATCCAGGGCAGGGAGGGGGGGGGGGCAGATCAGATTTATTTTATATTTTGTTTTCTTGTTGCATTCTGTTCTAGAAGGAAGAAGGGTTTAGTTCTGTTTTTTCCTCCTCTTTTTCTGTTCACTTTTCTAATTGAAATATTTGTTCAACTCAATTCAGTTCCATGATGCGTTTGCCTCCTACAGTTACTTAAGAGATTTTTTTTTTTCCACATTCAGTAAATCCAGGATGTGTGATATCTGGTTCGTGCACTTTTCCCTTTCCTCTCCTTTGTTATGCAGTTCTGTATTTTTAAAATCAGTTGCCTTAATAATTTATTTTAATCATTAAGTTTCCCCAAAAATATTGTGTGTTTGAGTTGGTTTGTGTGAGTGTGAGACTGCAGAAAACAAACTGTGATTTTTTTTTTTTTTTAAACAATCCTCATTTTTCTGTCTTTTCGGTGAATGACTGTCCTGTCCGTCCACAAAATTTTCAGTTAATGTGAATAAACTGAGGCTTCTTCAATTCTCCATTTTTTTTTTTCAGTCCCCAATTTAGTATTGATTAATTTATGATTATGTTTAAAAAATGCTGGTATTCTTAGTTGTGATTATAATGTCCTGGTTCTGTTTGTTCTACTTGTTATAAGATTGAGGTTAATTAATTTCACAACACTAAAATATTACCAAAATAATAGGAATTTGACCAGTGGACAACAAAGGTAAGGCAGCAGCAGGCAATGTCAAAATTCAGAGACCTGCTATAGAAATGTCCTACAGTCAATGAATAAAAAAAGTAAATTGACATTAAAGAGACAAAGACAAAGCATCAGGAAAAAAGGGACGTAGCCAGATCAAAAAGGCTTAATATATGAAATAAAACCCTTTTATACGTACAACCAAGAGCCTTTTAATGGTGTTGAAATGCATAACAAACAAAAACGCTTCATAAACCATAGTAACTGTTGGATACAACAGTCAAATTGGTTAATGACTATATAAGGAATTTATCCAAATTGGTAATGAGACATATTTAACGTTGTATTATTATTATTATTATTATTATTATTATCCGTCATAGAATAGTTACAGTCCTTATGTGTAATTTTAATGCCTGTGTTTAAAATGTAATATATCAAATAATTAACCATCTCCATCTGTCTTAGGCCAAAGTTCCGACGGTCCTTGAACACAACAGCAATGTTGTGCATCATTTCCAGCGACAGATGGCGACCTTGCGCGGGCCTTCTGCCTACTGCGCCCCGCCGCACCGAGACAGCTGAGTCACACTCGGAGACTGAAACAGTGAGTGAGAAACGGCTCTAGTCGAGAAACAGTCGTGACCGCATTAAAGTGAAGTGTGGCCCCCGCTGCCCACCGACAGCACGACGCAACATGCTGACGATAACGCTAAAGACGCTGCAGCAGCAGACGTTCAAGATAGAAATCGACCCAGAAGCGACGGTGAGTAAAAAGTAGTTTTTGGGGATGAAGTAAACACAGCGAGGCCGCCGGGAGCCGCGCCACTACGGCTGCCTCCAGTCACTCACATTAGCTTACATCCAGACACGGCGCAGGGGATATGGAGGCGCCGTGAAAGAGTGTCTGTCGTGTTGGTTACTTTGTTTTAGTGTATATAAATGAATTAACTCGCACTGACTTGTGTAACGTTACACACTCAGTGACTGATAAGTTTATTGTTTGGTAGCTTCTTACGGTACGGTGGTTCATGTGAGGTAATATGGCAGCACGTAAATCCGTCGGACCGGAATTAAACGTGTTTTCTGTCAAAGTAATGTCTACATGGATTTAAGTAAACCCTCCCCTACGTGATTCGTTATTCGAACCTGCAGAAAAACAGAAACAACACCAAAGCAAAATGTTATTGGTGCTTATTAAGGTAACATTAATGTCTTGGTTCTGCTCTTTGTTCGCTTTGGTGTTTTACTTTGAAATGGGAAAGCGGAAGTGCTTGCACTGCGTTGTATCCAGACGTTGTACTTGTTATACTTCAAGCATGAATGACGGTGCAATATTTGAAATCTTCTCTTTCCTGAAGATCAACTTCAAACCGATGCAGTTGAATCACTTTGTTAATGATGATGTCAGTTATAATAAAAGATAAAATATTCTTCTTTAGTCTGCGTTTCAAAAAGTGTTTTCATTCCAACAGAATTAGTTCGTCTTTGTTTTTATTTACACCAGGTGTGGACCAGGACACTACAGTGAGGCAGCCATGTTGGATTACTATATTCCTACATTATGCTGCCCACAGATTGGACATGTTGAGGTTTTTGTTGGGAGGCAAATACACCTGAAATGGGTGCACAGCTCCACCCATGTATGGTTGATCCACAACAGTAAATCCATGTTGACACAGACATGGAGTTTTTCAGCAACAAATCCAAAAACTATATTTTTGTAGTAGGAATGTCCAATATTACTTTATATAATACCAGGTGTGGGTGGTGGTTTAGAGGCTGCTTGGGTCCAAAAGGCTTGAGGTTTGAGTCCACCTCAACCTCTTCTTCTCCTCTTCGTTTGTTCTGGTCCCTTCTTCTTCAGGTCTTTCCACAGTGAATCCTCCTTCTCCATCTCCATCTTCTACTCCGACTCCAACTACCTTCATGTCCTCCATCACTGCATCCATCAATCTCCTCTTTGTCTCCTACCTGGTAGCTCCATCTCTAGGATCATTCTTCTACCAACGTGTATCCACTGTCCCTCCTCTGAACATGTTCAAACCATCTCAATCTGTCTTCTCTAGCTTCTTTTTCTCTTCCTGTTTGTGTTGTCCCTCTAATCACCTCATTCGTGATCCTGTCAATCCTTGTCTCTCCTGAGGAGAATCTCAGCAGCATCTTTAACTCCGCATTGGGGAAGTGGACAATAACAATGATAAATAATAAAAAGTGATGAAGATGGATAAATGTCTCTCCGTGTATATTCTCAGTCATCTCTGCCTTGAAGGTTTGGGTCAGCGCCTGGTTGACATTGGATTCTTGTCTGTCAACTCTTGTTAGGTGAAAGCCCTGAAAGAGAAGATAGAGGAGGAGAGAGGAAAAGATGCATTTCCTGCTGCTGGACAGAAACTTATCTATGCAGGTGAGACCAGGATCTTACACATGCACATAAAACATTTTTTTAAATGTCTCTAAACATTTCTAGAAGGAAAAACCCAAAACATGTTTTTCGGACTGATAAAAAAAAAAAACATTGTTGAAAGTCACTGGACTTCTTCTTGGAGTTCATCATTTTCTTGACCTTTAAGTGACATTTACAGCTGGTATTGGGCCCTGCCATCGTAAAGAAACCAGAACACTTTACATTTGACTTTTCAATGAAATATCTTTAGCTTTGTTTTTCTTTTTTGTTAAACAGGAAAAATCTTGAATGATGACTCCCCGCTTAAAGACTACAAAATAGATGAGAAGAATTTTGTGGTGGTCATGGTAACCAAGGTCAGTGTGAAGATCAACGCTCTGCCTCTCCGCGGTGATGTTGTTAATGTTGATATATTTGCTCTTTAGTTGTTGTCATTGAATCCTCTGTTAAATGATTTCTGTGTACCCTCATGGAGTCATACTGTACTACACTGTGATTGGACGGGCTTGACGCTGGAAACTGTTGGGCCTAATGGGCCACAAAATGCTGTAATCTATTACTCTTGTAATTGGGTGACTAGTCCAGTTGATGACTGACTGTGAACCTTCCTCTCAGCCTAAAGCAGCTCCTGCTCCAAAGGCAGCTCCTCAACCAGTCCCTGAGCCTGTTGCAGCACCAGCCTCCACCACAGCATCAGCCTCAGGCCCGGCACAGGCTGCTCCCAACACCACCACACAAACTGAGTCAGCACCCCCACCTGCCCAACAGTCCGTGCCTCTCTCCGAATCCCCGTCTTCGACCCCAGTCCCAGAGAAATCAGTACCAGCTCCTTCAGAAGCAACGCCGACATCAGCGGCCGCAGCTGTAGATCCAGACTCCAGTGGAGACTCAGATTCTGCCCCGGCTGCTGCTGCTGCCCCTCCAGCATCTGCTGCTGCCCTTGAATCTGTCCAGACGGCCTCATTTCCCGCAGACACCCTGACCACGACCTCACAGTCGGAAGACAAACCCCGGGAAACCTCTCACACCCCCCCAGAACCAGAGCCCTCCTCTGCCTCCAGGTAGTTTCACTGTGCTGTGAGGACGATGATTCAGTCTTAATTTTGGTCTTTGACGTCTTCTCTCTCGTCTGTTTCTCAGCCTCGTTGATGAACTGGGTCTCCTTGAAGAAGCAGCATCAATACTGGGTAATGATCACGATTCTCTGCACATTTTTCAGAACAATCTCTTCTGTGATGTTCAGTTTAACCCCAGGTCCGGGCCCAGATTCCCTGCAATTCCAGCATTTCCTCAAATGATAGCGTTTAAAAGGCTCAAAGCACAAAGACACAAGATTTTACACATCAATGATTTTGGTACCATCTATCTGATCCTGATGCAGCCCTGAGTCAAATTTTACTACCCCTTGTGGTAGTCAAAATAATTGCCCGCACCGGGAAAAAAAATCCCAAATTTTGCTTGAAATGTGTCCAAGATTTTTTACATGTTGTCAAAACATGTAAATCGTCATCATTCGGGGTCCATTTAAAGGATATTTTCCCTGTCATTGAACACGTTTTCATTGTTGAAGCTGAGGTCTCTGTCCCTCTGTCCCTCTGCTGTGTCCACAGTGACCGGTGCAGCCTATGAAAACCTGGTGACAGAAATCATGTCCATTGGTTACGAGCGGGAGCAGGTGGTAGCTGCGCTCAGGGCCAGTTACAACAATCCAGACCGAGCCGTGGAATACCTCCTCATGGTGAGACCCTGAGCAGCCACGCTCCCAACGCACCTCCTCTCAGCTCTATCTTCACTGACTGTTTCTGTGCTGCAGGGGATTCCAGCGGAGGCCAGTGGTCTGCCCCCGCAGGAGTCAGTGAGACCTAGCGCTCCTGCAAATCCTCCAAACCCCAGTACTACTACTACTTCTCCTACTACTGCTACTACTACTACTACTACTACTACTACTACCACCACTACACAGCAGCAGCAGCAGCAGCCCTCTGCTGCCCCCAACAGTAAGGACACTTGTCTTTTGTCTCATGTTGCTTATTACAAGGTGCAAAACATGTTACTTGTTATGTTTCCATCCAAATATATAGGAGTAGCTTGGATTTTCTGAAGAAAATGTTACAACAAACAACTTTCTGTGTAGAATCTGAACATTTAAACATGTCAAAATATATGTTTAAAATAGTGAAGTCTGACATAAACTTTTTGCTGTTATCCAATGTTGTCCAAACTCTGATTTTTCTATTTCTTTATTAACCAATGCCAGTATATTCCTGGTAATGTTTATTTATCTGTATAAACCACTGTAGGAGGATGAGATGAATGAAATGAGCTGCAAGGCTGCCATCTGGTGACTTTCACAGTCATCTACAGCAATTTATTCCAATTTTTTTTTCCGGATTTAGATCATTTGGCAAAACTCAGTCATTGTGTTATCAGGTTTCCAACCAACAATTCTTTCAGATTTTAACAGGTTTAATGATTTTCTTTTCTAATAAAAAAGTCATCAGATATCTAAACTCTTTAGAAAGTATGAAGGACTCTTCACTAAGGACTCTTCAAAACCACAACCTGATAAGTGATGATTTTTTTTTACCTCCTCTGCAGCAGGGACTGTACCCACCTCCCAGGCTCCCTCTGCTGGTGGAATTTCTGCCCCACCTACGGGAAACCCTCTGGAGTTCCTGAGGAACCAGCCACAGTTCCAGCAGATGAGACAGATCATTCAACAAAACCCAGCTCTGCTACCTGCCCTGCTGCAGCAGCTGGGCAGAGACAACCCGCAGCTGCTGCAGGTACAGAACCAGCACCACCCACAGCACCACCCACCTCGGGGAACAGGTGGCAGCCACATCTCTGTATGACTCCATCTACGTCTTCTGTTTCAGCAAATCACGCAGCACCAGGAGCAGTTTGTACAGATGTTGAATGAACCTCGGGCTGGAGACACTGGTGGAGAGTCAGGCGGAGAGGGGGCGGAGGCCCAGGGTCTACCACAAACCAACTACATCCAGGTCACCCCCCAGGAGAAGGAGGCCATCGAGAGGGTCAGGCTCTGTCCATTCTCTGTTTGTTCAGTCAATCAGTATTGAAGTCATAGATTGGACAAAATTGGTATTAGTCAGCAGTCGTCAGGCAGATTGTAGGTCACAATATGAACTGTTTTCCAGTCCATCACAGGGTCACATATACAGTAGATTAGATTAGATTAGATAGGATTTTATTAATCCAGCGAGAGACCGGAAATCAAGGGTCCTGCAGCAGTAAAACTTATATATATATACATATATATGTACGTATATAAATATATGTATGTATGTATGTACGTGTGTGTGTGTGTGTATATGTATATATACACACACACACACACACACACACACACACACACATATATATACATACATACACACACAGCACTGAGGCCCTCGTCTGGTCGTTAGGTTGTGATCTTTACGATGTGGCTGATGCACAATGTTAACGTTTGTGTATATATGTGTGTGTGCGTGTGTGTGCAGTTAAAAGCACTGGGCTTCCCTGAAGGGTTAGTAATCCAGGCGTACTTCGCCTGTGAGAAGAACGAGAATCTGGCTGCCAACTTCCTGTTACAGCAGACGTGGGACGACGAGTAGGCGACCGTCACCTGACCCACACCGCTCTTGGACCGAGGGCCCTGGTTTGGAAAACCGGGTTCAGGAGGAAAGGAGTCATGAACACGGGGATGATGAACGACACATTTTTTTTTGTACACCATTCTGACTGTGGTCTGAAGGTGGCGCTGATGAGATGGATTTGCTGTTAAAGTGAGCTGCGCTGCCTGCTCTTCATTCTGCTGCTGCTGCCGAGAGGACGAGCTCACGCTGAGCTGCGACCGCGCTGCTGCCACCGCATGGGCTGAGTCACTGCACTGAGAGAGGTCACATGACAGGACACCGGCACGATGTTGGTGTGTGAGTGTGTGTGTGTGTGTGTGTGTGTGTGTGTGAGTGTGTGTCACTGTATTTATATGTACAGCACATGGTCAGAACCCGTCTGTCTCTGAGTGTGTGTTACCAACTCTGGACTGTGTTAAAATGTTAAGAAACAAATTGAAGTGTGGCTTTAAGACAGGAAATCCTTTAAAGACGTCAACCCTAACCTGACATCCATGATGTCCTGTTACTGTCCCCTCTGTTCAGGCCACTCCTTTGAACTGTCCAGAAAACTAAATATGGAAGAACAACAGGATAGACCTCATACCTGGGAAAGATTTAACTCACTGACTGGATGTTTCTGGTCAGGTGACTCTTCTGTTACAACAGCCGACACGACGTAACGAGCGTCTGTTCTTGGTCACAAAGTCAAACCCACCAATCAGAAATACCTTTGGAAAAATGTTGCCAGTTTTTTTTTTTTTTTCTCTCTTTTTTTTCCTGAGAAATGAAAAAAAACGAGAACTCCTTCACTCATCAGCAACACAGTCAGTGAGTTAGATCTGTGTCCATCCTGTTGGAGCTCCAGATGCTGATGGAACTGGGCCGTCAGGGTTTTTTTGTCTTCCCTATAAGAGCTGATAGTAGTTGGTGCAGTACCTCAAACAGCCACACTTCAAAAATCGTGACTTGTTCCTTTTAAAATGAAGTAGAATTTGTGTGGATTTTTATTTCATTTCCATCCTCTGATGGAAACAATGGTCAGATTATGGATTATTAAATCCTTGGGATATCCAATAATATCATCAGCCAATGTAACGTCCTGATATTAATATAATTATGTTGTCAGATCGACATCAGTTTGTTCTCCAGTACTGAAAATCAAATGACACAATGTCTGGGTTTCGCTGAAATTTCCACACATGGTTCTGAGACATTTTCCTCAGTTCTGGGGTCAAACAGCTGTGTCTGAAATCAGAATCAGAAATTAAATGTTTGGAAAATATTGGCAAATGGTAATGTTGCACATCCCAAATGTAAACATTTCTATACAAATTAAATTTTTTGGTTAGTTATTTTTCGGGAGATTGGGGGTTAATATCTGATGTTTAAGATTCATCAGAAAAGTGCAACAGCTTTGGAGGAGACCGTTGGCCTCAGAAGGATGTAAAATGTGTGTGTGTGTGTGTGTGTGCAGCGGTGGTGTCGTGGGTGGCACGCAGTGAGTCCTCTCAGGGTTTTGTTGCTTCTGTTTGGGTTTTTCTTGGTCATGAGGGAATATGTTTTTGAAGAACCTTCACTACTACGATTATCCCTGTTGTTTTTTTTTTTCTCCTCAGTATTTTCTCAGACTTTTTGCTGTTTTTCTGGGTCCCTGGTCAGATGCTGTACAAAGACCGTATTTAAGAAACAGATGCAGTGCACGTGAACGCCCCTCAAAACACAGATGAAGACGAGTGTTTTCTTCTCTTCACAGGACTGTCCAAAGATTTAGGCAGGTGGAAATTGTTACTCTCTCACCGATCTATTCAATGTGTTGTCAATATATATTTACGACTATAGTGTAAATAAAAAAAATAGAGTTTCGTTATCAGGTGGAGGCAGGGCCTGAGTCCTGGCTGCCCTGAGCAGTGAGGCACTAGCATTGGTTAAAAAAACAAGAGAAAAATTTTTTTTGTGCCTTTTGATCTTCATTATTTTCTAAAATGAACTTCTGGTTCTCTACATACATGTATAAACCTGACAATAATGCTGGCACGGTTGCATCCCTCTCCTTTATCCGGTCTTTGGTCAAACCTCTCTTCTCTTCTATGCATTATGAAGCTGTCAGCTGATGCTACATCACGCCTTACTGGTAGAAAGCAGTCTGTTTGTTTTTTCTTTCTCTGTAAGTCTTACAGTTTACTGGAGAACTTTTGTTGGGATTCAAGCTGTTGATGAGAAATGTCATCAGTGAACATCAGTCATCCACACCTGGACTAAAAAGGGAAATTCAGGCACAGAGCTTGAAGCCAAATCAAAGAGACGGACGTTTCTATCAACCATTAAGAGCATGTGCTTTGCTGTTGCTCCAGTTGCTTTTCTTCCTTTGGCTTCAACTGGAAATAATGGGAAGTGTGTCATCATTAAAAAAAAAAAAAACATTATGTCAGGGGTATTTACCTGCAGGGGGCAGAGGCACTTTACTGTGACAGAAAAAATGCATATTGAAAAGTTTGTTGGTTGCATGGAGTGACCTGGTCACAGTGTGATGTTTGCTCTGATCTTAGTTTGTCTGTTGTTTTTTTTTGTTTGTTTGGGTTTATTCCTAAGAAAAGGATAATATGAGAATAACGACGACATCGTAACAACAAACTCCAGTGAAGTTGACGCTGGATAGATGTGAAGAAGAAAAAGTTTTGTTTCATCATTGTGTAAAATAAAGAGGTTTTACAGAGTGGGTGAACTGAGGTGATGATTTAGAGGCAGATATTACAGGTACAGATACAATATTGGCAAAGCAGATATTTGCAAAAAGTTAATATCGAGGCATTCCTGCTTTTTACTGGTGTGACTAACTTCAGACTAATACCAGGAATTCAGACCATTGGCTAAAAACTGGACCAAACATCACACAAGGCACAAATGTGAAGACTACTCACCACGGCCACCTTTTGGATCCTCATCAAAACTACTGTAAGTGCTATTAATCAAATTCTACTAGTTCACTTGTCTCTTTGAGTACAAGCGGTTTGTCCTACAGTATACAGGTGGACCCTGATCTGTTCGTAGAAGATAATTTTAGATCAATAGATGATGTAGTAGCAGGAACAACACTGTAAATGACTGGTACTTCAGTGTTGGCACACCTACACGTACACAAATCATAAAATAATATATATTTCCTGTAAGAGGCAGTCGGGAGTGGCAGAGAAGTATGTTAGATTGGTGCAGGACATGATGAGAACATTTCAACAGTTGTAGGGTTTTTTAACAGGACACAGGACTTCAAGGTAGAGGTGGGACAGAATCAAGGACCAGACCTGAACCACTTCTAGTTTGGACAGATAGAAAGATGAGGACAGACAGGAGTCTCCACGAACCATGATGTTTGACGACGCCATTGTGATCTGTAGTGGGCGTAGGCAACAACTAGAAGAGAACCTAGAGAGGTACAGGGTTGGACTACAGAGAAGAGGAATGAAGGTCAGTGGCAGCAAAATAGTCCATTAGTGCAAATGCAAGGGAGGATAATGGAGCGATGAGGTTACAAGGAGCAGAGGAGGAAAAAGAGCAGGAGACCTTCAACACGTATTTCATTGTTGTAAAAAATTCAGGGTGAATTTCTTTATTTTTCATGATTTTGACGCCACTTTGCAGCTAAGGTAGCTTTGGGGCAATAGATCCAAAATGGAGATCCACGTTATGATAGAACGATAAACAATTATTTAAATAACCAATTTTATCTTTATTATCAGGAAATTATAACGTTAGTATTAAGTTACATTAAGTGTAACCGAGATGTAGGTCAAGTATTCGTAGACGACACGATGCAGTTTTACACATGACCGCCAGGGGGAGCGCGGCGGATCAGAAGGAGAGTGGGTTCGTTCCCGCAGCAACAGGGAAGATGGCAGCTCTCACATCACTCACCCAGGTAATGATGCAGCTTTTGTGCTTTCCTCACTTCTGTCGCGGACACAGCGCAGGGTGTTGGTTCTCGGTCTTGTTGTTGAGTTTTAAAAAGTGAATCTTTAATTTTCGAGCTCCTCTGTGCGACTTTGAGTGGGACATACAGCGGGAACAGAGGCCGCTGCGGTCCGTTACCGTTAGACAGAGGACTCGGTGGTCGAGGCTTCCGCCGCTAAGCTAGGCTGTGGAGATACAGTGTCTGTGTCCCAGTCCCAGTAAAACGAGACATGGTGGACTCTATGGTCACGTCATGTTCACCTCGGGGTTTGACGTTAGAGGACAGAGAGACTGAGCCGAGGACAGTGGTTTGACACTGAAGGAAAAGATAAAAACGGTGTTAGCGCTGAGAGCTAACGGAGCATTAGCACAGTGTTAGCATGGAGCTGATGATGATGAGGAGGATGTGGAGGATGTGGAGGAGAAGAGGATGAGGATGGAGAGGAGGCCAGGGAACAACCCATGAGGTGACCGCAAACACGATGAAATAAAAGCGCACATTTATCTAGTCCAAGTCTCCTGGGAATTAGTTACTAGTTACTAGGGTACTAGTTAAGGCAGGGGTTCTCAACTGGTCTCACTCTGGGACCCACATTTTCCTGAGGTCATTAGGTGGCGACACACTCTCATGGAATTCAAACCAAGCAAATTAATTTTCTACAAAAAAAAAAAACACTTTAACAAACTAATTTTATTATCATTTATACTAATTTCATTCAGCAGTGTGCCTTTCAAAATAAGAGATTTTCTAAATAAAACACAAATAACAACCGCTGGGATAAGGAATACAATGAAGGAAAGTACATTTAGTTTTATGGTCAGTATAATGGAATTAAAAACAAAGAAGTCATTAACAGGGGGCGCTGTGATACTGTTGAAAAAGTCGTGTTATTTCCACTCTGCTACAACAACTGCTCTGATTTATATGGTTTTATACAGTATAGTTGCTATTTTATGGTCTTTACAAAATACACATTATTGTTATAGGCTTTACCTCTAGGACACTTTCTCTTGTGTTGGTGTTTTTATTTTTTCTTCTCTTTATTCCTTGTTTATTATATCGAAATACGCTGTGCTACTTTTATTTTCCCTTTATTTGGGGTATTTATTTGTTATGTTTGAAAGTGCGTCCTTATCTTTTTCTTTTAGTGAAAAGTTATCAAAGGCATGTTGGTTAATGTGGGGACTTTTTTTCTGTTAAGATTAGATTTTTTTTTCCTCTTTCCTCACATGGACATCATTTACCATATATGACAGTTATATTTCTATTATTTAGTTGTTTTTATCTGCCTTGGTATATTTCTATTTAAAGCTGGGCATAAATTGTGTGATATTATAAATATATACACACATATACTGTATGGTCCACTCTGATTGGACTGATCACACGTCTTAATCCTGTAGCCAGAACTGCTTTTGATAAAAGTGTCTCCAAAATGGAATGTAAATAAAGTTTTCTCCTCTGTGTCTATGTTTGTGTATGTGCAGTGTGGCAGGTTGAGATAATAATTGTGGAGAAAAAATTGTTGGTATGATATCAGACATGTTTGATTGTTACACAACTGAGCCAAAAAATGTGCCAGATCTTTGCACAACTGATAAGTCATGGTGCTTAATGAACAATGACTGTACAATTTTAACATCAAATACTGCTAATTATTAAATAATAATAAAATGAAATCAAAGAAATGTTGCCCTCATCCCGATCAGTGATTTGATAAACTGTTGTTTTTCCTCTCTGACCCAGTTGTCAAGTGGGAACCCTGTGTATGAAAGTTTCTACAGACAAGTAAGTTAAAAACACATTTGCATCTGCATATTCCCCATTATAAGATTATCTATATATAAGTCAGATTATCTATGTATGTATTTGACCAGTCTGAGGTTTGACACTGACTGTGACCTAAACATTGTCATTAGACACATCAGTCCTTCATGAAACCAAAACCCAAACCATTCTCTTCATTCAAGACTTTGTGTCAACACTGAAATTTTGCGTCTGCTCCAAGGTTGACCCTGGAAACACGGGGAGAGTGGGACCAACAGAAGCTGCCTTGTTCTTAAAAAAGTCTGGACTTCCAGACATTACACTGGGAAAGGTGAGCTGTATCTGCTCATGCAGACACGAGAGGGTCGGATTTATTTACTGCTTAATATATGTTATTTTATCGTACCTAGTTAAGTTCTTCTAATGTATAGATTTTGTTATTTATTCAGTAGTGTGTATTTAAAAATGATTTGTGACATTCACATTTTTCAGTGAAGTGTAAAAGTTATATTTTTGTTTTTCTTGAAGATCTTCAGTTCCTCTGACAATATTTAGTGTAGATTTCAATCAACTTCACCTCCTGTCGGCCAAACACATTGAGCGCCATGTTTATTTTCATTGTGTATAGAATTTCCTTAAAGGTTAAAGAGTTAAATAATGAGAGCAGATCTTTTTTCAAGTCAAGCCAGTAGAGGGCAGGTTTATGCTTCAGGAAACCTTGAGGTGCAAAGTAAATATCGTCCTAATGTGAGGCAGTGTTTGTTATAGAGAGAAACGTTAGACGAAATCATCAAGAGTTTTTAGAAAAACACAGTAAAGCATGATATGAAACATTTTAGTTAATCACGTGATCTCTCAGGGAATAAAATGTTACAGAACCATTAATGTATTTGATATTTTTCCTTTAGATTTGGGATTTGGCTGATCCTGATGGGAAAGGTTACCTGGACAAACAGGTGAGAGGAAGTTCACTCATTTGTTTACAGGGAAATAGAAATGCATCATTTCAATCACATCTTACTCAGTAGTGACAGTACATGACACAAGTAACAAGTACTGACTGTAACAACAGTACAACTGTAACTGTCCTTTAAGGCGTGTCCTTGATTCAAGGCAACAGTTTGTTAGATGAACCTGTTGACAGTCTTGACTAATCAAACCATGGAATGTAATGATACAAATGATATTTTATTAGTAATTGATCTAAGATAGAACTGTCAGCCCAGCATGTACTGATGAAGTGACACCAACTACTGCACTGTGTCCATCTACAGAAAATCCCTTTGAGATCAATAAAGCATCAGCCTATGTTTTGTCCACTCTATGCAATAATGTTGTCTCTCTGTCTTTCTGTCTCTCTCTGTCTCTCACATACATTTACTCAGGGTTTTTATGTGGCTCTGCGGCTGGTGGCCTGTGCTCAGAGTGGACAGGAAGTCAGTCTGTCCAGTCTTAACATGACGGTCCCCGCCCCAAAGTTTGTGAGTTTGATTTCTGTCAATAAGTATTAAATAAGTATTAAGACATTATATATAGACATACATATATTAAAATATAGGTTACCAGGAGTGTAGTTTGACTTTCTGTCTCTGTGTGTATGTGGTTACAGAAGGACACCAGCAGTCCATCACTGAGTGGTCCAACTGCTGTCCCTACTGAGTTACACTGGGCCGTCAGGGTATGTAATACATCACATCACACGCACACGCACACGCACACACACACACACACACACACACACACACACACGCGTGTTGATGAGATTTGAGGTGAGGTTCATTAAAGAGCTAAAATACTGTTGAGCTCTAACTCTATTCTATTCTATTGACCTTCACTGATCAAACCTCTGCAGACGTTTCTTCTTTCTTTCTTCCCACTTGCAGCCAGAAGAGAAGAGTAAATTTGACGGCATCTTTGAAAGTCTTGCTCCTGTCAACGGTCTCCTGTCCGGGGACAAAGTGAAACCAGTTCTCATCAACTCTAAACTACCTCTGGACGTCCTCGGGAAGGTATGAGTTCAACCTGGTTAATGAGTTAACACAGATGATCTCAAACCAGCAGTTACCGTATGGAGGAATTGATTTTTGCCTCTTAGGTTTGGGACCTGAGTGACATTGATAAAGATGGTCATCTGGACAGAGACGAGTTTGCTGTGGTGAGTTTTGTCGTTGTTTTTGGTGTTGGATGAAGTGAAGGGATCGTTAGATGAACATTGTTGATGCCACTGTGTTTCCTCCAGGCCATGCACCTGGTCTACAGAGCCCTGGAGAAGGAGCCCGTCCCCGCCCTTCTACCGTCTTCCCTCATCCCTCCGTCCAAGAGGAAGAAAAGCCTGGGCTCAGTGACCACCTCTGTACCTGGACTCCCAGCCAGTCCTCCACCTCCTAAGGACTCGCTGCGCTCCACCCCCTCCCATGGCAGCATGAACTCCCTCAACAGCACCGGCAGTCTGTCACCCAAACACACGCTCAAGTCTGGACAGGTACATATGGACATCTTTATTCTTTGTCTTTTTACTGAGAAAAAGGAACCCAGCACCTCACTGTGTCTTCCCCTCCCCCGTTAGCACACACTGAACTGGGTCGTCCCGGCATCTGACCGTGGTCGATTTGATGACATTTTCCTGAAGACAGACACTGACATGGATGGCTTTGTGAGTGGACACGAAGTGAAAGACATCTTCATGCAGTCTGGACTTGGTCAGAATGTCCTTGCCCACATATGGTAGGACCTGAATTTGACTCTCATCAATGTTCCATCTACAAACTCAGAGTTTTTTATGTTGTATTCAATTAAACTTCTCCAAGTCGTGTCTCCCATGTATCTTGTCTTCATCGTCTCCTTTGTCTCATGTCCCTTGTGTCCTGCAGGGTTCTGGCCGATACGAGGCAGATTGGAAAACTGACCAGAGAACAGTTTGCTCTGGCTATGCATCTAATCCAGCAGAAAGTCAGCAAAGGCGTGGACCCACCACAGGCCCTGACTGCTGACATGATCCCACCCTCAGAGAGAGGGACGCCCATACCAGTAGGTCTTTCTTCTCATCCCATACACTTATGGAGGATTATTATTCATAGGACACATGATGTGAATGATGACACACGGTTTCCACACATTTTAAAAAAAATAAGCCCAATAGTTATAGTAGTGATTATACCATGTCAATAGTCCAGTGTTTGTACGGGCATGTCTGTTATTCTTCTCTGTCTTCAATTAACAATATTGAAGAACAGTCCTTCCATAATTGACCCAGGACTTTGTGAATCTTCCTGTGGTCTAAGAGTCCGTCCATCGTGTCCTTGTTGAGTCAATGCTCCGCTCTCTACTCGTAGACTCAGTCTTTTCTGGCATTTCTCTGCTAAACCTGAAAGCATGGCGTCTTCACTAACATCAGATGACTAGATGTTATTGAACAAAGACAGCTCCACGTCTTTGTTCAGCGTCTGCTGCTCTCTTTCTGCTCACTGTCAGTAATGTAGTGCTCTCCTCTAGAACATGTCTGGATACATGACTCCAGTGGGCTCAGAAATGGCTGCTCTGTCTGATATGAGGAGGGTGAGTCATGCTGCCCTTGGCTTCTTTATTCTGTTCTTATTTTGCCATGAACTTCTTTCTTCTGATCTGATTTTACCAGAAGGATTTTTCTTCTTTTGTCTCATTTTAACCTGTGCTGTTGATATTTCACCCCCCACCCCCTCTGTCCTCCGTCCTCCGTCCTCAGGCCATGATGTTGAGGTCATGGGTAGGTAACCAGGACATACAGCAGATGAACCCGTAAATGCTTTCAGTGGCTGCAAAGCATTTATGGAAGTATTTCTCTCCTGGTCCCACTCTTTACTGCAGTGACAATGACAATGTTCCAGTTTCTCCAGCTCTGATCTGATCTGATCTGACAACATCTTTTTATTACCTTAAAAAATATTTTTTTAAGGTAACAAATTAACTAAAATACCACTGTGCAATCTGTTCTTCACGCTGATTGGCTCATGCATCATGGAGCCTCTCAGCAGCTTCGACATTTCATTTGTTCTCTTGTATTTGGTAAAAGTTGACCTTGATTTAATACCATACAGACGTCTAAACACTGATGCAGACGACACTTTACAGACTTCTCATTAATATGGTCTGTGCTTCTTCACCTTGACCATCTACGACAGTATGAACTCCTCTCCTTGGTCTGAGCTCATTCTGTCTATAAGAAGAGGTTTTATTAATTCAATCCTGGTCACCTGAGTCCTGAGCACACCTGTCATGGAAGAACAAGCACAGACCGGCCCAATAAACATATATTCATGCATGAAATTAATATAAAAACTATTTAGTCAATTCTTTCCCTGGTCACAGTGGGTGTTGGGACACATTATCCACAAAGGAGAGAATATTCTTTACATTCTTGTTAAACCTCACCCTCTCACACACTCTGTCCTTCCTGTGGCAGCAGTGGTGACGCCTCTTTACCTCTGTCTGTTGGTGGTTGGCCCCGCCCTCACGTTGTCTCTCTTCCACTGGTTGTTTTATTCTTCTTCCCCTGACGTCCTGGACCTCAGCTTATCTCAGACCGACTTTCCTTATCTGTATCTGTCTCTCATCTCCTGCCTCTGTCTTCATGTCCTCCCCTGTCTACAGGACAGTTCCAGTTCAGTGGGTTCTGGAGAGTTCACAGGCATCAAAGAGTTGGATGATATCAGCCAGGAAATTACACAGTTACAAAGGTACTGACCAACGTTATCAAGATGAAGGTTTTTGTGTGAGTCTGTCAAACATTCTCTCATTCAACTGTCTTTTCCTCATCTTCACCTGGATTGATTTCAAAATCCAACATGCCTGAAATCCTGCTGAATTACCCAGGATTCTGACCTCAACCTGTCACACTGACCATGACAGAACAAAGATAATAATAATAATACTCCTTATAAGTACGGATGGATTTATTAATACAGTTTATGCCTTTTTAAACTTTTTTTGTACCACATACAAAAGTACTTTTGTACAGTACGGATGTAAAAAATGTAGAGCTGCATATATGTTTATATATATATTTATTTATTTTAACCATCATATATTCCTGGTGTTTGTTTATTTCTTTTTTTCCTTGTTCCAATGTTAGTAAAAACAGCTAAACACTGTGCGATTTACTATTAAGTTTTTGGGTTTTTTTCCCAAATGTGGCGTGCATCTGCCGCTCACACTGTACGAATGAATCCTGGGGTTGTGAGTTCACAGCTCATGGTTTGCTGTAATGTAATGTGATGATGATGAGGATGATGAGGAGGAAGGAGTCAGTAGTTGGAGATGTGTGGATCCTCAGTTTCTCTCTAAAGCTGATGAGAATAATGCTCAGTAAAAAAAAAAAAATAATAATTTCCTTGACAAAAGTTGACGATGATGATGTGTATGGACCAGGGACTGTCTTGACAGTCTAGTCTGTCAGTGCTGCCCCCTGTTGGTGACTGGTTTCCTCCTCTGTATCTCTGTTCTGTCATGGTCAGTGTGGCAGGTTGAGGTCAGAATCCTGGGTAAATCAGCAGGATTTCAGAA
The DNA here is from genome assembly GCA_016785265.1 of Paraplagusia blochii. Taxonomy (NCBI): domain Eukaryota; kingdom Metazoa; phylum Chordata; class Actinopteri; order Pleuronectiformes; family Cynoglossidae; genus Paraplagusia; species Paraplagusia blochii. The sequence goes on from JAFBJS010001610.1 coordinate 489,379, forward strand.
ATGTTTGATTTTTACTTGATCAATTATGAGGTGACAGTTGCTTGTCATAAGTCAGTGTTCAGTAAATGACTTGAAATATCAGGCTGAATTGGCAGTTGGTCGCACAACTGAAAATCTCAGTCAAATCGCACAGTGTACGCCTGACATAGGTACATTATTGTACATTTGGATTATTTCCATACACGCTGATTCCTTCAATTAAGTTGATTCCAACAACAAAACATCCATCCATCCATCCACCCATCCATCCATCCATCCATCCATCCTTTTCTGTTGATCCATGTATTTTATCAGCTTTTTGTTCTCCCACTGCTTCACGCTGCCTCAGAACTCTTGCCTTTACCCAGTGGAACACTTTAAGGTAAAGACACAAGCTGTTGAATATCAATGGTCTGATGTTCTGTCACGTTTGCTGTGACTCACAGACCAACACTGAGCAGCTTGATGTGACTGATGCCACACTGCTTTGCTCCTGGGTGTCAATCATGTGTTTTGATGCATATGTGCTGAAAAAGCTGTTCATAATTAGAAGTGAAATCACTGATGCACAAACGTGTATTTGGGGTTGTCTCAGGGAGAAATACACTTTGGAGCAGGACATCAGGGAGGCAGAGGAGGCCATCAGATACAAGAGCGTGGAGGTGCAGGTGAGAGCCAGTCTGTCAGCCAATCAGAACCCTGGGTTCATTAAAGTAAGAATACCTCACCCACTGTCTAATTAATCCACCAGGAGATGCAGAATGATCTGGACAGAGAGACGGCCAGTCTGCAGGAGCTGGAGGCTCAGAAACAAGACGCCCAGGAGCGACTGGAGGAGATGGATCAGCAGAAACACAAGTTAGAAGACATGCTGAATGAAGTCCGGATAAAATGCCAGGAAGAGTCTCAGATGGTGAGGGACAAAAAGAAGAGGGACAAAAAAAACCTCCACAGATGTCAACCGTCATTAATTACCCATCTTCACTGGTTAATGGTCTTTGCCCTGTAGATCTCCACACTCCAGTCTCAGATCCACTCCCAGGAGTCAGACTTGCAGAGCCAGGAGGAGGAGCTGAGCCGAGCGAAGGCCGACCTGGGTCGACTGCAGCAGGAGGAGAAACAACTGGAACAGAGTCTGGCTGCTGGCAAGGTCCAACTGGAGACCATCATCAAGTCCCTGAAGGCCACACAGGACGAGATCAACCAGGTGAAGAACTCGACTGCTTTGTGTAGGTGTTTGCTTTACCGAGGAGCCGTCACCAGGGGGCGACACAACTTAAAGTTAAACTTAAATACATTGTATCATTTTTTTTTTCCTATTATGTTATTTAGTGTTTAAACGCCTCACCTCTGAAGAAATTCGGGTTTATAACAATAGGCTTATTTTAATGATACAGATATTTTTTTATTTATTTTAACTTAATCATTAAGTTGACGGCACGTGTGTTAGTTTTAATCACAAATGTATGTATGCAGCTGCACATTGATACTCCTGTAGGACAAACCTTTGGTTTTTTTGAGCAGTACTTCACACTGAATTAGTAGTAATTAACTAGTTGACGATGACTTGGCTGGGATTTGATCTCTCCAGAATGTCAGCCGTGTGACTGCAGCACGGTGTCAGAGCTGCTGCAGAAGACATGGAGATTTAAGGAATCCCCCTAGTCGATGGTTTCTTCCTGCTCTCCCGTAATAATATCCACCCTGGTTGCTTTTGGGAACATTTTGATTTTCATGACATGGTTCTCTGCTGTCTCTTATACACATC
>JAFBJS010001610.1:491157-501224 GCA_016785265.1 Paraplagusia blochii
CTGTGTATTCCATTTACTTTCTCACCTCTGTACTGGTTGCGATAAAATACTTTTGGACCAAGTTAAATGTCTGGAGTCCATGTCCAGTATGTCAAAGTCACATCAAAATGAAGTCATTGAGAAACACGAAAGCTCATAAACATTGTAGATTACACTAGAAATAACCGTAGATGATAAAAATATTGTCCTTCAAACACATCCTGATGGAGGAGCAGTGATATGATATATTGCAGAGTACTGTGATATATTGCTACTTTATTATTTCTACACTCACTACCTTTTAAATCTTAGTTTAAATAAGGCAGTGACTTTTTACACTAATGAGATTTTAAACAAATTAGTTAATAAAAATTGTTCACAGCCCTAATTTAGCAGCACAGTCATGAACCTATCAGTAAACGACTGACTCGTGAAGGTGAAATAAACAGAGTGAATGACTCACTCTGTTTATATTCACCTTTAGTTGAAGTAAAAACTGAGATAAAACTGAAGAACGAAGAGTTAATGTTTCATGCATTTGCTTCTGATGCTGAACTGTGTGTGTGTGTGTGTGTGTTGCAGGCTCGCAGCAAGTTGTCCCTGATTCAGGACAGCCAACAGGAAGTGTCCAAAAGCATTGAACAGTACAACAGCACCTTGAACGGAACCCACGGGGGCAGCATGACCAACCTGGCCGACATGAGTGAGGGCTTCAGTGACAGAGAGAACGGCGGCTTCTCAGCCATGATGAGAGGCTCACAGGTCTGTGGTTCGTCTGTGGTTCTCCTCTCCTGCAGCCACTGTAGGCCAGCTGGATTAGATTAGATTAGATTAGATCTGCATCTGACCACAGATTACCCACAGTTCTCTGCTCTAGACCAAACCCTCAGTTGTCACTTTTGTCATTGTCGAAATGTCCTCTGCCAAAAGTCCTGCTCATTATTCCCTTTCCATGATTTCCACATTGTGGTCCCTGCAGCTCGGTGTCAAGCCTTGCTCATAACTTCTTGACTTTGGCCAGAGTTCCTCTCACAGCTGGTCATCAGGTCTCATTCAACGTTTCCAGCTGAAGAGTTGAAGATGCAGATGTCAGGTTGTCAGTGTTACGTCTGTGGCAGGTACAGGTTAGAGCCTCAGTTAGAACAGGAAGAACTGTCAGATGTTTTGTTCACAGTCAAACGCAGTCAGGCTGCACAGAGAAAAAGGAAAACCTTAATGACAATAAAATGTATCATGATATAAGGACAAATACAGTGGGGACACAACCAACGAGTTATTCTAGTGTATGAATCAAGCTCTGAGGAAGGGACTGAGTAACATCGAAGCTTCACTCTTTCCCTGATGATCCCAGAACCTTCCATCAGACTCAGACCTCTGTCTCAATTTAACTCACTTTCTCTCTCTGTTTTTTTATCTTTTTCATTTTTCTTCTCTCTTTCCTGAGACACACTGTTGTGCTATTATAAAATGATTTTATAATTAATATTATAATTTTATGTTATCAATACATTCGTTTCTGTCTTTGTTTTGTATGTTTATGTTTGACTTAGTTTCCCAGCTAGATGGCACTGTTAGTATTTACTGTAGATGTGGGTTGAGTTTCCACTGCAGTCATTAAGCAAAAAGATATAAGGAGAAATGTTCTCCCTTCTTTACATTTTTATCTGTTCATGAAAACCTCAACCATCGTTTTTACGCTTCCGTAGTGTTTTATTTTCCTTGTCTGAGCCTCGGAATCTGTAGAGAATCTGTTGCGAGAAACAACGACGTAAAGAATCCTCACAATCCTATAGTTTTCTTTGGTCACTGCTGCCCAGGGTTGATATAAAATAGTCTGAGTCTGATCTTGTCCACTTTAAACCACCAGTGAAATTCCCTTTGATGCTGTGTTTTGATAAATAATGTACTGACTCAGTGTTCTAGATGTGTTTGTACTGTAAAAGAATCTGTTTTTACGTTGAAAAGTCCGGAGCTGAAGGAGAAGATCAGTTACGATAAGACAAAACATGAGTCTGATTTTCCTGTTTTTCCTTCCTGACGCAGGAGGATCCGTTCAAGGTGAAGCCGTCCGTGTTCAACAGCCAACCACAGGAGCTTCCCACTGACCCATTCCACTCTGAAGACCCCTTCAAAACTGACCCATTCAAAGGTAAGCGTCCCCCTCTCCCTGTCTTTTGCCTTTATTCGGTGAGACCCCCACCCCCTGTGTCCACCTGTGTCACTGGGCTGAGTTTTCCTTTCTGAAGCAGCTTCTGTTGCCTTTACCTGGTGTAGATCTCACTGCTGTCTTTGTTTTCGTTTGTTCCCGTCTGTTGTCATTGTCCTCTTTCTCTGTCTGTCTCTCTACTCCCTGGCCTGTAGGCGACCCTTTCCAAAATGACCCCTTTGCAAAGCAGCCTCCAGCATCATCAGGTATCGTTGTGTAAGAAAGTCTCACAAATATGATAAATCACTTTTTTTATGATAAATCCCTATTTTCTTATTGATTTTTGAAGCAATTAATGTTGCAGTAAATTGAGTGTTTTAGCTTTTCTTGCAATATTGTAGTCAATATATTCAGGAGACAATATTGAACTTTCCTACTGTGGTGCTATTGTAAAAAAAAAAAAAAAACCCAAAAAAACCCCTGAACAACAGTGCTGACGGTCATCTTTGCTCTGTCCTTTTTTTGTGGTGAACGTCCTCCCTGTTGTTGAAGCGATAAAAACTCTTGGTGGAACTGTGGCTTGTGTAACACTTCCCTCTTCTGCAATATTGTGGGGTTTCACTTCTCTGCATAGATGGAGATGGGTGATAGAAGCCATCTTCTTTTCGCTTGGTGGTGAACCTCACACCCACAGTCAGAGTATTACATTTTCAATAAATGTCAAAACCTGTCAGACACTCAACAAAACAGCTCGTTGCACTCGTTTAGATTCTTCACTTGGCCTTTTCTAATCTCAGTATTTATCAAAGTAGGCGTATAATAAAACACACTGACCTGAACTGCAATGCATGTCTTTCACAACTGAGAATGTGAGAATGTAAGTTGATGTTGTTTCGCCACAGATCCTTTTGGAGGAGATCCCTTCAAGGAAACAGATCCATTCAAAGCTTCATCTGAAGATTTCTTTAAGAAGACCACAAAGATCGATCCCTTCTCTTCACCAGACCCCTTTAATAAAAGTGCCACGTTACCTCACAAGGTGTGTAAGACACTGTATGGGTGAGGACAGAGCCTGGAGCCGTGTCCTGTAAACATAAGATTAAAATTAAAGAAATGCACAGTTGCTTCTGGGCCCAAGTGTGGATCATATTTCAAAACCAAAAGTGTTATAAAAGTCTGAACTTTTTTTTATAATTTACCAACTGTCATACTAAGAATTTTAGAATTGCAAAATAACCTTGCATTATTTTAAAAATTAAATTTTTAATTTTTGACACAAACCTCTTTTTCTATTTGCAGCAGGGAAGTCACTTCACCAGCGGCGACCCTTTCCTGTCGAGTAACATGAAACCCAGAGGAACAGGTGTGATTTGAAGTGTCAAGAACTTCTTAAAGCAGCTTTTTTGTTGGTGATCCAATCCAGTCTTTTTCTTTCTTCTGTGTTGTCTCTGATCATCATTTTATAAACCAATTATTCACATGGACCGATTATCTATTGAATGTTGTTGATTATAAAAATGTTGAATCTTGGATTTACTGTTACCTTTTTCCCCTCAGGTCTCAAATAACGAAGTTAAAGATACAAGTCCCGTCTTTGGACTTTCTTAGTTCTGCCTGTTGCTTTTAAAATAGATTTTTATTCATAAAGATGTTTCTCTTTCAACATATTAACTGACAGCCGTTCAGTAACTGTGAGCCTGTGTCTCTCTCAGATATCTTTGGGACATTGGACCCATTCGGTAGTAATTCCTTCAGCAGCAGCAGCAACAGCTCTGGTGGGTTTGCAGACTTCAGCCACATGTCCAAACCCAGAGACCCTTTTGAAGGCCGTGCCAGTTGGCTGCCTGACTACCAACAGAAGGTACCATAGACCATCCACAGTATTTCCTCACAACTAAACATATATAAATATATACATATATATAAGTACTAGACATTGAAAAAGTCCAAACTTCTTTTATCAGTCGGTGTTTGCAGACGATCCATTCAGCAGGAAGAACGACACGCCAGCTCTGCCACCCAAGAAAAGTGTACCCCCCAGACCCAAACCACCCAGTGGTGAGTCATTCCATACAAGTTCATTTATCTCAACTCTTAATGACCTCCTTTAAGCCATCACCTGCTTCAAGTCGATCTTTATAATCCCTGAAGATCAATACAAACCATAACCACACAATAGTTTTGGTTTCTGAAAGCTGAAAAAATCTGCCTTTTGTCAAGTTTCTGTGGTCGTGAGATTAATTCTATGTTTGGCCTAAAGGTTAGAACAGGGAGGAAGTTGAATTCTGGCTTCAAGTGTTGCAAAATGTGTGATTAATCAACCTCATATATATATTTAAAGGTCATGGGGTCATTAATGCAGGCCCACACCCAGAACAACACTGTGAGCAAATCCGTATCAGTCATGAAATGACAAGTGGGTCTTCTCACTGCAACTCTTCAACCTCGTCAGACCTCTTTTGTAAACCTGGACTCTTCAGTGAACTTGTCTCTTGTTTTCACAGCTGTGTTACTAATAAAAGTAGAAATTATGTTTTTGTTTCTGTCACCAAACTTCTACTCTACTGTGTTTCTGTGAAGGAACTCATGAAGGTGACGTTCAGAGAGCGATGCTCTGTGGTTTGCTTGACTTGTTGTTTACAGACACACCCTTACTAGCTTCCTCTCTTAATGTGTGTGTGTGTGTGTGTGTGTGTGTATGTGCACATGCTTAATGTTGTTGTGTGTAATAATGTGAAGTGTTTTAACGGAGCTTCTGCTGCAGAGTATCTAGTAAACAAGTTTTTGTTTCTGTGCGAGGCACCTTTGCCAATTGTTGTATTTAAAATTAGATGCCACCATCTGAATGATTTATATGAAAACAGGGTGGAGATGATAGTTGTGGTTTACCATGTAGCGAGTGTGTGTACGTGTGTACGTGTGCACTTGTGGTTTTCATGTAGAGAGAAAAACTGATTGCTAGGCCAGCAGCTTTCACCTCGGTGCTGAGTGTGGAGCCTTCAGCTCACAAACCTGGCTTTAAAAGAAGTTTAAATGTATCTGATGTTTGACTAAAGTTGGACTGGTCCTGCGGTTTCACACCTTCACATTAGTGGGACGATCACTTATTGTTCCCACGGTCATGTGCTCACTTTGACCTTAAGTACCTGGACAAATGTGGGATCACAGTCAGAGTATGATGAAACCATTTGAAATGTTTTGTGTTTGTTTCTTCAATTTCTTCAAGAATTTGATTGAATTACCAGGCTTTATCACGTGTCTGCACCAGCAAGGACCTGGTGATAATATGTATGTTTATATATTGTTATAAACCAGCAACAAAGTAACTAGTCCAACTGAAAAGAGAAGCCAGACCGAGATGGTTTGGACATGTTCAGAAGAGGACACTGGATACACATGATAGAGGACAAAGAGGAGATTGATGGATGCAGTGAAGGAGGACATGGAGGTAGTTGGAGTCAGAGTAGAAGATGGAGACTATAGGAAGGAAAGCAAACTCCTTCTCATTGTGAGATTGTGATCAACACCACTGATCAACACACAAAGAAATTTTCCACCTGCTCAAATCTTCAAAATCTGCAGGACAAGGTTGTTGTGAGTGTGTGTGAGTTCAGCGGTGTGTTTTTGTGTTTGTGCAGTTGGTAAGTAGGTGAACCGAGCGTTGGTGCTGTGGGCAGAAACCAAACCAAGTGATTTACCAGGAAGCTCCTTCCTTGAACCTCCTCTGTGGCTTACACGAGTATCGCTTTTGGTTTGGGTATTTTGCTTTTGCAGTACAGTACTTTTTTTTTCTCTCCCAGCACCGGCTCCTTCTGAAACTTTCGATAAAAGCATGAGAAAGGATTGTTCTGCAGCATGCTGACCTGAAACTCTGAAAAGCTGCTTGGTAACTCTGAGGTGATCGCAGAAGGGAACCAGGACATGTGGGCAGAACTGTGAAAATCAGCAGCAGGTGTTAGTTGCCCGTACGGTTCCCTTCAGATCAGATGTGTTATCTTCAGTATTGGCAGTGAGGTGAGAATTACTCATGGGAACTTGACTTATGATTCACAGGATTTGTGAATATTTTATATCACATTCTCATCCTCCACAACAACCGTGTGAAAATAGATTTTTGATTCTCACTTTTTCAATTTCCTGTTACCATAAAAATACCAGGGACACATTAGAGTTTAAAGCAGTGAAACTGCCAACCAGGCAGGCACTACTTCAAATTGAAGTAGTATACCACAGTATACCACAGTATACCACAATACTACAGGATCAAACAGAGGGAAGGGAACACTAGAGAAGAAACAGATGTAAAATAAAGGGAAGAGACAGTAGGAATAGTTTGCATTTGCAACTAGATGTTGTGTTTTAATGCATGTCAAATATAAATTTTAAGTGTAAATTTATATTTTACACTTTATTATACATTTGTAATAAAAATTTAGCTTTAAAATTTTGACATGTTCACATCTTTGTTCTCAGAAATATCACGGAAAAAATCATTAAACATAGGTGCAGTTTTCCTACACACAGGAAGATAATAATAATATTAATAACACATTTTATTTATATTGCACTAGTCAAGGTTTTTCACATCTCTTCAACTCCTCTGGTGCTGTAGATGAGCACCACCCTCTACCTCGAGGATCACTGCATAATTGCAGAAGTTCAGCATTCATTTGCTGTTGTGTTTCAGTGCCTTGTTGTAGACTTTGCCTGAGATATGGATGGAACTGTGTATCTTTCAGGTTATGGTTGCAGAAACTAAATATTTTTTTGTGTTTCTCTTATGGTAAATATGTTTTGGTTTTCATGTCCTCAGGTAAAACCACACCTGTGCACATGTCCGGCCCAGCTGAATCCACCAAACCCTGCGACCCCTTCCAGCCCTTTGGGGGTGACGCCATTGACCCGTTCCAGAGTAAGAAAGGCGTGGCAGACCCCTTCAGCGGCAAAGACCCTTTTGCTCCCTCATCATCATCAAGTAAAGAGCCCACAGACTCTACAGATGGTTTTGCAGACTTCAGTTCTGTAAGTTGAGATGGTTGATACTGTGGACGTTCACTTCCATGACAGTAGTTTTATGGTTCAGCCCAGGTTAGAGAGCATGTGGTAGGCTAAGAATGCAGTCCTCACCCAGCACAGAGCATCATGGTACCAGCTCACAAAAGTACCTTCAACTTTTTAGGTTTAAACTCCTTAAATAAGACACAGGCAGCTCAGATGAGAAGAGTTGAAACATCACAAAGTTGCCAGTTCACTCTCCCTTTAAAAGTTGTGTTCAATTAATCCCAGCCATTGAGCTCCTGTAGACCTGAAGACTGTCCTCTGTCCATCAATGGAAAAAGTCCATTAAGACACTAACCCTCTACTCAGAAGCCACTAACCCATTTGACGCTTTCATATTTAAAGTGTTGAGATCTGACCTTCTGTCCAAGCTCACAGCCAGACTGTCCTGTAATGCTGCGCTGTAAAGAGCTCCATTCAAGATACTTCTAACAATCAGTTGTTATATATATATTTTTCAATCAATTTGATTAACGAGCACAATTAGCATCACCACACAGTTGTTCTATTCTTTGTTTTAACATTAGGTTCTTGAGGGATTGAACAACAATGTTGGTGGTTTGCGCAACAATAGAGAGCAGCTCCAGCTCTGATAGACCAGGTTCAACACTGGTGCTGTGTAGGTGGCAGAAGTGCAACGTGACTGTTATCGTCTTTTTCTGATGCAGGAAGTGGTGCCCGCCCTTTTTGTGGTCAGTGAGTTTGTGTTGACAGGAAGATAAGCTTGAGTTTTGACAGAAGTCACAAAGGATTTTTTTTTTCCACCCAACATCAGCAGAGCAACAGAGTCACAGGTCTATGGACCTCAACACTTGTCCAGATCATCTCGCTGTCTCTCTGCAGCCACTGTGGTTCAGAAAAGTGACCGCAGCTGCTGCTCATTTACCAGGAAGCCACAGTATCACCTCTCAATGCTCAGCTGCTGAATCTGTCCGTGTGCGTCGGCATGTGCATGTTCTGTGTGTTGGTACCAGGGATGTCCTGAACATATTTAGTTCAGAAGATAATATAAATACTTCAGAGTGTGTAGAATCACACACCTTATCCTGAAGGGTGGATGAACTGCATATATAATTGAAAAATATAAATACATAAGAAAAAACTAACAAAATAAAATTCTTTACGCTTTTAAATTCAACAACATGATATAGAATTTTGTATTTATTAGAGATACGTTTTTTAAGAAAGCGAAAAATACAAAATACTTTAGTTGATTTCAGTTGACAGTTATGTCAGTGTCATAAGTGGTTTCTAATTTAATTCTAATTTTTTTTTTTTTGTGGGAACCACAAAGAGTTTTAATGCCAACACTCAAAGAAATATATTGTTTGTAAAATATTCATCATGTTCAGGACATCTCTAGTTCATCAGTTTATCATTGCTTCACATCAGACCATTCTGTACTGATCTTTCGATGTCACTCTACACCTTCCTAACACGTTCACTTCTGCTCAAGAAAACTGACTGTATTTTGTAGAAAAATATCCCTGTTTATTATAAGTCATTCTCAGCTCCTCTAAGACAGAAACTGGTGTAAAAGAAAATCCTTTTCCTAAATTTCCCACCGCTGTTGGAAAATAATATTTTCACATATTTGAAGTCATACAATATTATTGATGTCGTCCCATCTGTTCTATCAAAGCTGCTGAATGTGAAGGTGTTTTGTAGATCAGCACTTTCTGCTGTTTTCACAGCAAACACTACAGCAGATGTCCATCTGTAGCTGCAGCAGAAATAGGCAGAAGCCACCGTGGTTTCAACTTTAAGCTGGATTGACCTCTGGGCCTGATGTCCAGCTTCTGGATCAAGACATGGTCCATGAGCCAATGCTTAAATCCCAGTGACAGAGTCGTCAGCTCCACACTGTTGTAAACTATATTATTTTTTCCAACCTGATTAACCTCAGGGTGGAGAATCAGTTGGAGTTTAGATGACATTTTTTTCTCCCCTCTTAAAGTCGACTTTAGGAGATATCAACACTTTTTACTTTGCAACTTTTTTCCTGCTGTTTGTTCTAGAGTTGTCACTTTTGTCACAAGTTAAATATAAAAAGTTTGGATATAATATTTATTTATGTCCATTAGTGAACGCTGGATAAACGCAGGTTCAATTAAAGAAATAAATAATTCATAAACATTGTATAAATATAAATTTGAAGAAAATAAAGTGGCAGCTCTGGATCTTACTCTGTTCACTCGTCCTTCACTCACACTTCAGTTTCACACCTCCATGACCTGATGCTCTGATTGGCCACAAAACCTAAATCTCATTCTCAGGACGTTGACTCTTTCATTTGTCTCTCAAATTCATCCTCCACTCACTGCCCTGTCCTGTCAAACACTGGCCGAGGTACTGAGCTGTGGATGAAGATGGAGGAGCTGAAACTGTGGACACTGTCCCTGTCCCTGTGTGCTGTGATGTCCTGTGAAATAGACTAGATATTGGGTTATGGTTATTGTATAACATGTCTGTTCTGTAATCCACATCTCTGACAGGACCGGAAAAAGTCAAGGTAAGAAAAGCACACACGCTGATTAGAGAAGGACGAAGAGAAAGAAAAGAAAATGAACATTAGGAAGATTGGACAGTGATCTGAGATAGAAGAGTCAGCCAAGGTGGAGGGACGGTGGAGAGACCAGCCATGATGGATGGATTAGAGACAGAAGACAGAAGACAGGAGACAGAGCTGGAGGTGGAGGAGTTAAAGATGCTGCTGAGGTTCTCTTCAGGAGAGACAAGGATGGACAGGATCAGGAATGAGGTGATTAGAGGGACATCACAGACAGGAAGATTTGGAGACAAAGAAGCTAGAGAAGACAGATTGAGATGGTTTGGACATGTTCAGAGGAGAGACAGTGGATACATTGGTAGAAGAATGATCCTA
>JAFBJS010001610.1:501281-544040 GCA_016785265.1 Paraplagusia blochii
TGATCCTAGAGATGGAGCTACCAGGTAGGAGACAAAGAGGAGATTGATGGATGCAGTGAGGGAGGACGTGGAGGTAGTTGTAGTCAGAGTAGAAGATGGAGAAGATGATTCACTACCTGAAAGGGACCAGACCAGAGGAGAAGATCACAATATTTCATGTATTTCATCATATTGATATTTTCTTGCACAACCACAGAAAACTGATGTGACAATGTGACAAATTAGGGTTGGTTAGTGATGGTTGACGGAAATCTGGAACCAATGAATTTCACTATTTGAACCTTGAAGTTGAGGAATCCAAAATGTCCCCCTTTGTCTCCTTGTGTCTTTCTGTAGTTTGGAAACGAGGCTCAGCAGCTGGAATGGGCCAAGAGGGAGAGTGAGCGAGCAGAACGTGAGCGGCTGAAGAGGCTTCGACAGCAGGAGCAGGAAGACCTGGAGCTGGCCATCGCCCTGAGCAAGGCCGAGATGTCCAACGCATGACCGGGTCGTCCAGGCCAAGTCACGTCTGGAGGACGGACATCTGACCATCGGTCCCTCACACACAGACACCCAGTCACTCTGTAAAAAGGAGCAGAAAGATTAGACATTTAGGAGAAAAAAAAAAAGAAAAAGAGCCTCAAGAGCAAAAGTTAACAACAAGCATGAGCTGAAGGACATGAGACAGGACAGAGAACTTTCCCCAGGTACTGTGTGAAGACGCTGCACTGAAAAGACAGAAGACACATACTGACAATTCATCACTCAGTTATGACTCATAATGTGACTTTATTTTTTATTCTTCTTTTAATTCCTCAACACATCTAACTTGATTGATCTTCATTTAACTCCATTTCTTCAAAAACAAATTATTGTCCCTTCTGTTAAAAACCATAAAAAGCTTCACAGATGAAGACACAGGGTTTTTGACTTTAAAACAAAGTCACGTGACACTGACTGGGTCAGTGGTTGAAGTCGATGTGTTTTATAGAACAGTAGAGTTGAGAAAAACACAAGAACAGAGAAGGAATTATTCAAGTTTTTGTTTTGATCCAGGTCCTAAAGAGAAGAAACCTTCTGACATCTTCTCCACTAAACCCATACTTTTATCTTGACACCTTCTTAGAAGATTTACTTCATTCCCCTAATCCAACATTTACCTGGGATTAATTACTCCATATGGCTGTAAGGTCTTCAACTGACTCTAGATTTTCTCAAATTCATCTGTTCAGAGAGTTTTTCAACCTTATTCTTCCTGGAGTTTTTACTTACGTCTGACTTTTTTCTCTTATCCATAAACCTGTAGGATCTTCTCTGAAGGTACAGACTGGTTTAGACTGTGACTGTGACTGTGACTGACTCAGGTTAGGTCTGATAGTTTGGACAGGTTTTCTTCTCCTCTCAGTCCTGATTGTATTTGACACCTGGACAGATGTGTCTTTGTTTCTTTTAAATCTGTACAGATAGAAAACATCAAGTACAGCCACGGTCCTGTACTTGAAGTTTGACCACAGTAACTTGTCCAACCACAGTTGTACAGAACTTGAGACGTCCTTCAGGACTTCATTCTTTGGTGATGAACTGTCCTTCTTGTCTGTCTGTCCAGTGTAGAGTATATAGTGTAAATCTAAGCTCCTCCTCCTCCTCCACTGACCCGACTCTGCTGTGACGTCATTGTGTCCAACACAGGAGACCAGAGAGACGAGACAAGGGAATTATCTCTGCTACATTTAACCTTGTAGTTGAAGAAGTGTTTTGTTTCTGCAGCTGTTTTATCCTCATGGTTATTGTTATATTGGGTTTTTTTCATATTTTCAGTTGCTCTGCTCCACAGACCAAGTCCTGAAGTGAACATCTGTGAAAGAATATTATTGATAATATGTTTGTTTTCAATGGTCGTAGCTGGAAGCTCCAACTGGAATTGAACCACTGACCATCACATCCTGTGAGTTCTCCCTTTACTTGAAGTTTGTCCCAAGGTTTGAGTTTTTCTCTTGTTTCTTTAACCTCAGAGCAGCTCTGTGTGTTCATACACACTTGTCTAGTTTTTGTGTCTTCAGTGTTATAGTTTGTGCTGAGCACACACACACACACACACACACACACACACACACACACACACCATGATTATGATTAGGGAAAGGTCTCAGTCTCAGTCTCAGTCTGACATCCTGGTCCTTTCTGAGGACTCCTTGTCTCCTTGTCTCCTTGCTATAGGTTTTAAAACAAAGTTTTGCAAAAGAACAAAAAAAAGTCTGATCTGAGTCAGGATCAAATCCTGGTCCTGAGTTTCAGCCTGTGTCGCTGTCATAACCTTTTTAAGGGGGTTCAAATGTGAAACGCCACAGTCACACAGTCACAGTCCGTCCCCTGGACACAAACGTGAACTGATGTCCAGACCTGCAGACTGACTGAGTTTTTTTTTATGTGTTATTATTATTATGTTTACATATCATTTATGATCCACTGTGCTGAAGTAATGACTGACTTCAAACCAGCCATAGGCCCTTTCTATTCCAGTCCCAAATTTGTCCAACCATCCATCCATCCATCCAACTTCATCAGCTTATCTGGAGCCGGGTCGCGGGGTCAACATACGGAGGAGGGACACCCAAACTTCCCTCTCCCTAGACACTTCCTCCTCCTTCCTCCAGCTCATCTGGGGGGATCCCAAAGCGTTCCCAGGCCAGCCCGGAACGCCTTGGGATCTGGGTCTCCTCCCAGTGGGACATGACCCAAACACCTCCCGTGGGAGTCGTCCAGGGGGCATCTGATGTAGATGCCCAAGCCACCTCAACTGACACCTTTCGATGTGGAGGAGCAATGGCTCTACCTCGAGCTCCTCCCGGGTGACAGAGCTCCTCACCTTATCTCTAAGGGAGCGCCCCACCACCCTGTGAAGAAAGATCATTTTCGGTAAATTGAGAGCTTAGCCTTTTGGTTTAGCTCTTTCTTCACCACGACAAATGCGGTCGCAGCCCTGATCCGCCTGTCAATCTCCCGTTCCATCCCTCCCTCACTCGTAAACACGACCCCAAGATAGAAGAGACTCCAGACTCTCTCAAGGAGTTGGGTCCCCGAACCCAAACTACGTGTGGAGGCGAGTCCGACTATATCTAGTCGGTATCGATCAGCCTCCCGCACCAGCTCAGGCTCCTTTCCCCCAGTGAGGTGACATTGCATGTCCCCATAGCCAGAGTGGTTGTCCAGGGATTGGGCCGCCGTTTGTCCCAATTATAAACAATTGGGACAAACAATTGGGACAAATTAGGGTGTAAACCTGTTGAAGAGAAAGGAAACTTGTTCATGTTGCCGTATCTGTAGCTGCCATTGTTACGTCAGTGTTATATCGCTGTAAATTTGCCATTTTATTTTTGTTTATTCACATTTGCATTTGTTCAGGTTCACTGGTTTCACTGACTTTTTTTTATTTTTTTATTTTTTTTTTTTTTATTGCTTTGTCAAAACAAAGACAATCTAGACTGAAGGGATTTCACTGTTAGATCAACTCTCTGTTCAGACTTAAAAAGGAAAGTGACTTCTGTGGAGGAAATGGCTTTTTATCCTGCTCAAAAAAACAAGATTTCCTTAAGAAACTCCAGGCCGAGCACAGATGAAACACACGGAAAGAAAACTGTATCTGGAAACAAACCCCACTGTGTCAAATCTGGATAAGATTCAGTCTTTGGACTCCACACAGATTCTTCCTTCTCTCACTGCTGGTTTTATTCATTTTCGTTTGTCTTCATCAAACAAGACACGAGACAAATCACTCTCCCAGGTCCACAAATCAAAAGAAATCTCATCAGCGCCCCCTAGAACACCATATGATCCGTTTGTCCTCCACCTGCCGTAGTCGCTGCTGCTGCTGCTCAGATCGATGAGCTTCTCCTCTGGTACCAAGACTCGTAGTGTATTTATCATCCTGAAACCTCCATTGTGCAATAGACAATGTTTTACTGTGTGTTTTTAATTGTTGTTTTGTGTAAAATAACTGCACATGTGTTTATTTTTTACAAAATATGTTTATTTATGTACCTGTGGACACAAACTGACCCGTCGTCCGTCTCAGTCCAGACCTTTAACAGTCTTTCTCTATAACATGTCAACAACATGGAGACAGAAGTTAGATTTCTGGGATTAACAAGTTTTTTTTTTATGTTTTCATTCATATCCATCTGTGACAGCTGTGTTTACTTTTAATCTTTTGTCTTTTTATTTCGTCCCCTCTGGTGACGGTGAAATATGTCACAGCAGTGTTTATAAATATTCCTGGTGTAAATACAGTCTGTACAGAATCATTTGTCTCAGACATGAATGTGTGTGACACTTACACTACTACAGCTAAGAGAAGACAGTGCTTTTATTTTGAAACCCTGTTTCTCCACATGGTCTGTACTGTTTAATAAAATAAACCTTTCAGTTCAAACTACGAGCTGCTGCTGCTGCTGCCTCTGGTGGTAACTTTGGTAAAAAGAAGAAACAAAATGACTTTTTATTGTATATTTTTTTTTATTATTTACCTCGAGGCAAGAGTCTTTGAGTAGAGCCACCTGTGTCCTGGGACGACCAATGAATGGAAGTGGGTGGAGCTGGTGAAGCAAAGCCAAAGAAGAGGGTGGAGAGAACGATGTGAGTCCAGTGAGGTGAGAATCTGTGAAGCTGACCTTGACCTTGACCTTGGAAGAATGAGGATGAAGAATCCAAAACAGCCCCATGACCATGGGTTCCAACTTATAGCTTTCTTCTGTACAAGTCCATGTAGAGGGAGATGAATAAAATATTGGAAAGTCCTTCACTCCCCAGGGCCCCTGCAACAGCCTGTGTTCCCTATAGGTGGCCTGCCCCATACTTTTAGAATCATCTTGTTACTCAAAAACCTTACGTCCCTGACAGGCTGTTTGTTGAGGCTGTTTCAAACCCTGATTTTGGGACCAGGCTGCAAGCAGAGAAAACCATGTCCTCACAGACGGGACTGACTGAGCCCCGGTTGACGGATACAGCTGTGTGGACTGAAGTGGGCGCTGTGTAAACACAGCAGAACTTTGTGGATGATCAGCTGAAACCCAAGCCCTTCACTCAGTTAGCATATGCTAACTGACGCCATATGGAAAAACAGGAAATTCCTCAAAGCTTTGTGTTTGCCCGGCAGTCCTGGAGAGGAGGAAATGAAAATGGACTTTTTCTGGGAATGGTTTTTACCCCAACACTGATTCACTTCAGTTAATACCCCTGACTGCCCCCAGGTGGTGGAGCAACATGCACCAGTATGTGTTCGTCATCCACTCGTGACAGTGAGGATGTCCCATATCCAACATACAGATTAGGTCCAAACATCTCTGATTCCAACAGGAACCGATCTCTGCAGCCGTTTGTCCCCAAAACTGAGGAAAACATCTCAGGAAGATACACGTGATTCCAGCAAATTCACCAAAACTCAGAGATTGTGCTGTTGGATTTTCATTATCGTGGAAAACCCGATAATGATCGTACTGATATTATCGGATTTCTTACATGCGAGGACACAGAAGAGAGATTTGTGGATAAACGGCTGTATATTAAAGTAAAAGACACTAGATGGCAGCATTGCAGCTCATTAAATTAATCGCATACAGTGATTTGTACAGAGAAATAAACAGATTTATATTATGTAGTATTGGTTGATATTGCAGTCAGAAAATTACTTTAAAATTATCGGCAAAAAGTTGATATCTGACAACACTAGTGTTTGGGAAAAGAAAAAAAAAAAAAACAGAATAAACAATGAACATATATGTGCAGGTTCTCCGTCCACTCAGTGCCCAGTTTCTCTGACCAGTCGTGACTCAGGAAGATGCAGGATGAGGTGAGTCATTCACTCAGACTTTACTGCAGGTGTGAATGTGAGTGAATGGCTGATGAGTCCAGAGAACCGTCCAGGCTCTGAGGTTTGAATCAACCTGATCTACTGCTGAGACCAGAGTGGGAGTCAATCTGTCCTCCTGTTTGAGAAACACATTTATTACATGGTTTGTTCTTGATCTACATTCCAGCAGGAATGTCAAACTATCCCCAGTAGATGGCATCATCTTCCCACACAAGGGATTCCAATGGTCCTGCAGCAGAGCCAAGCACCTGTAGATCTGGGACTGCGTCCAGGTAAGGGTTTATCTCAGATGTTTCTGTGGAAGTCTTGAGAATTCCCCTCATTAGAAGATGTTTCCTTCTACACTGAGTCCCAGACTTCAAGTGTTTATTGGTCCTCTGTGATAAGAAGGTCTTTAAATCACAGTCAGGAAAACAAAACAAAGTCAAGACTTCCTGGTCCTGCTGTTACAGTCGAGCGCATGTGTCAAACCCCAGGCCCGTGGGTCAAATGTGGCCCGCAGCAGCTGAAACGATGTTAACTATTGGATGCTGAGTGTCCAGATCATGACTCAAGAACTTGTTCTAGATTTTCTTTTTGAAACAAGAGTTTCTCACTGCTCCTCAGAGCTTCTCCTCCTCCTCCTTCTCCTCCTCTTCTTCACCTCCTGATCCCAGGTCACCTGACTTGACTTCATATTTTATTTTTTAATAAACCAACCATGTTTTCATGTCTTTAGAACCCTCCTTGGCACCTGTTGGCCACACGTTCCCACGCTCCGGTCTGCAGCAGAAAAAGTGAAATGAAAATGTTGAATTTTTCACTTGAGTAGTGATTCTAATAATAGGATCAGGGCAAGTTCCCTTTTTTTCTCCCCAGTTTGGCCACCGTAGGCACCGCGTGCACATGAGTGTGACCGTTACATAAAGAGGTAGTGAAGAGTCTCAGACAGAAGCAGCTGAAAATTCCTATAAAAATCTTAAAAATGATAATAAATAAACCTGAAATTTTTGGTTTCTTTTTTTTCCCCGGACAAAAACGCATGCCATTCACAGATACACCTCTAGGTGGTGCTCAAATATCTACCTTTCTGCCTGACGAGGTTAAGAACATGGACCTTGTAATATGTCTGTTTTATTCCTTATGTTGTATTGTTATTTAATATCTACTGTAGTACTGAGTGTTGGACTACTGCAGTACTAATACTAATCCTCCTAATATCATAATCATTATTTTCACAAATTAAAAGACATTGAAAGGTGTTTCCTCCCAACCAGAAGGTCAGGGGTTTGAACCCTCCGTCCTCTTCCTTGTTCACTGCAGTGTTTTATTTTCTGTCAGTTTCCTGTTGAGGTGAATGACTGCACTGTGTCAGTGGCTTGATGCAGTTTCATGTAGTGCCATCTGTGAGGTCGAGGGTTCAACGCTGTGAGAGGCGGCCGATCAGAGCTGGACCACAGTGAAGGACGGTTGTAGGAAAATGTTTGGTTTGAGTTCAGACGTCGGCTGCAGCAACGAGACACTGAGTCCTTTTCACACCAGGAGGGTCCTGAAAAAACTGGTCCTCACCAGCAGCTCTTCCTCCTCCTCCTCCTCCTCCTCCTCCTCGTCTTCACTGCTCCCTGATGAACTCTCCTTCATCCCCTCTGTGGCTCCTTTTCAGTTTATTTGAGGCAGGGTTTTCTCCTCCTCTTCCTCCTCCACCTCCTCCTCCTCCTCCTCAGTGTGGTCGGACCCTGTGCCCTTGACACAGACTCACATCTATATCCAGCCTCTGTAATTATGTCAGTGTAATGTTTGTATTTATAGGCAGCTGCCACGGCCGCTCTGGCACTCGCTCCGTCCCAGCTGGGAAGAATCAGAGTCTGACGCTGCAGAGTAGGATGGTGGTGGACCTGGTCCTGATAGACCTGGTCCTGGCAGGACCCTGTGGACCGGATCCACTGCTGCCACATGTCTGGAGCAGAAATATTCACCATTTTTATCCTTCCTGACTTCCTGGCATCCCTGGAATGTGGATAGATTAAAAAAAAAGAGAAGAGAAGATAAAACTCTGAGTCTGGAATGTGGATCCTACTCAAGAATTTTATGACATTTCCCCTGTGATCTGTGCAGAAGAGCTGGGTTTCTGTGTAGTTAGGATGTTTAAGACATGAATGTGTTGGACGTCGGATGTTGGAGATTAAACTCTCAGGGAGGAGGAGAAAGAGGAGGACAGAGAGATTATTGATGGAGGCAGATGAACTGTTGGACTTTTCTGTACATTTCATGTGTGATTCACTGGTAACTAGTACCGGTCACCAACTTAGTTTCCCTTTAATTTTCTGCAGAGTCATTTGGTCCAAACTTGGATCTCAGCCTCTTCATCTGAGACACAGGTTTCATGGAGGAGTAACATTTGTTCCTAATGAGACAGAAGAATGTCTTTTTTCTGCAGCTCTGTTTAACATCAGAGCTCCAAGAAGTGAAGGTCAGTCCTCGATGTTGGAAGAACCAACTGTAAACATGTCAAATCCAACAAGACATTTTGACTGTTGGACTGGACAAGGAGGAGAAGACATTGAGTTTCTGACCAACCATCGAGTTCTAACGTTCTTGTTCGTAGTTTTAATCACATGTAGAAGGAGACGGAGTCAGAAAAAGAAAGAGAAATAAATATCAATAATTCCTGGTCCAGTTTCTCCAGGATTAGATTAAAGGTTGAGTTGGAACTGAACGTGTGGAAAATGACAGTCATGATACCAGAGGGTCATGTTGTTCATTTAGTTTAATATGTACATTAAAATAAACTATTTACATTATATATAAAAATGTATTTACACGGCAGAACAATTCTTCAAGACACAAACAAGACAATTATTGCCAGAGACTTTGTTAGCCCTTTGTCGATCAGGTTTAGTTTGTTTTTCCGCGTCTCAGCCCGACATCGGAGGACACATACGGACAGACAGACAGACAGGTGGTTGGACAGACGGACGGACACGGTGACATTCAGTTCAGGCCTTCGAGGAAGACAGAGGACGAACAAAAAGGCAGTTTGTCTTCAGTACAAAACGTTGTCTCAGAGAAGCTTATTTCACCTGCAGTTTACACTTTTACTACAAGTCGGATCGTCTCCGGTCTCTGAGGACCGTGGTCACATGATGATGATGATGATGACGAAGGCACCAATGGTCAAAGTTCATCCAAAGAACACTTCTGATTGGCTGCTCTGTGTCTGTTTCCAGTTGATTGGGCTTCATGTGCCTGACACACTCTTCCCTCCAGTACCAGCTACAGACCAGTTCTGGTTCTGGTTTCATAGTCAACTGTTTCTGAAGGCATTGGGTTGAGATGCTCTTTGGTCCGATTGACAATAACAATAAAAACCATAATATTCCTATAAATATACCTGTAAACACAGAAGAGTGGAGTCATCAGGCTAGTGGCTTCCTTCGTTATAGTCTAAGGCAGGTCGTTCTGTTATGTGCCACTAGAGGGCACGGTCTCATATAGGACTTTGCATCTTTTACATTTTTTATAGCTGACACCAGAAGTCAAAGTTCAGTTTTTTTTTCCAAAAGTCCACGTTGGTGTCCTCACATGTGCCTCTTCATGTGCAGAGCCAAGTGGTCAGATCTGGAGAATGCGCGTTCACACAGGTGACACTGGAACGGCCTGTGTCCAGTGTGCTTCCGGAAGTGACGCGTTAACTCATCAGAACGCGCAAACTTCCATCCGCAACCTTCCCAGCTGCAGTGGTATGGTTTCTCCCCTGAAAGCAACAAAAAAAGAAGATGTGAGTTAAAATACTGGCTTTAACAGTGAGACAGGTGTGACAGTGAGACAGGTGTGGCAGCAGGTGGCAGCGTCTCACCTGTGTGCGTCCTCAGATGCGCCTTCAGGTGCGAACTTTTCGTGTACGTCTTCCCACAGCCGGTGAAAGTGCACGTGTGCGTCGCCGTCCGTTTCCTGGGCCAGGAGCGGCGACCTCTCTTCGGTTTGGAGTCCATCATCTCCAGCGGGGAGGACGGCGGAGTCAGCAGGAGCCGCTGCGCCGCCCCGGGCTGCTGCTGCTGCGGCTGCTGCTGCAGACCCATCCCCGTGTCTTCTGAGAACATGCCCGGGAACTGGTGATGGTGCGGCGGCCCGGGGAACTGGAGCTGCATCCCGGCGTGCGGGTGTGGGAACCCGGGCGGCGCACTGCCGCGGTGCTGCTGCTGCTGCTGCTGCGGGTGGAAGCTCTGCTGGAAGGTGGAGTTGGCGCACATCTGCTGCTGATGGCACTCGGAGCTCATCAGGTCGTCGGGGCTGAGCGGCGGCGTCATGCTGCCCAGGGCGGCCGCCTGCGGGGAGTTGGCCAAGCGCGGCTGCTGCTCGTAGGACATCATGCACGAAACGTTGCCCTCGTGCTTGATCTTGGTGCAGCTCTGAGGAACCAGACCCATGACGGGTCCGTAAGAGTCCATGGAAACGGGCTCCACTTTGATGGGCTGGTGCTCGGGGAATAATAAGTCCTGAGAGCCGTGGAAAGGCGCGGAGCTGATGAGGAATCTGCCCTGGATGCCGGGGCCGTTCCCGGGCAGGAAACTGGTGTCCACGTCGGAGCGGAGCAGCTCGGCCATCAGGCTGTTGTAGGGCGGAGGAGGGCAGTTCATGTCAGGGGCAGAGGGGTAACTGTTCTGGGGCTGCTGGTAGAGGGGCACCCCTCCGTCCTGGAGACGGTAAGACTCTGCTCCAGTCCCCGGTACCGGTGCTCCATCTGCGCCGGTCGTGTTTGCCAGGATGAATTCGAGATCGAGGAACTTATCCAGATCCTCTTCGTCTTTTCTGCCCAGACAGGTGGAGTCCAAGTCCGGCGCAACGCTGCTCATGTTGCCCTTCCACCTCTGACAAGAAGAACAAG
Organism: Paraplagusia blochii; assembly: GCA_016785265.1. Classification (NCBI taxonomy): domain Eukaryota; kingdom Metazoa; phylum Chordata; class Actinopteri; order Pleuronectiformes; family Cynoglossidae; genus Paraplagusia; species Paraplagusia blochii. Next base: position 511,991 of record JAFBJS010001610.1, read on the forward strand.
ATGAAGATTCAGAACAAAATAAGAAAAAAACACCAGAAGAACAAAGATACAAATGAAACATCTCCTCATCAGATCAAATCCAAGTCAATCTACAAGGTAGAACTTCACTTACATGTTCCCAGCTTTTCTCCTTTTGGTTGGAAAACGTAGATATAGACGGTAGGATGGTCCCAGTCAAGGCCATCTCCATGCCTTGCTCAAACTCAGGTCAGTAAAAATAAAAAGAATCCTTAAAACAAGTGAAGAAAAAACTTGGTTTTCAGTTGAGAATAAAACACCAGGGTCCAGAGAAGCTGTTCTTCTTCTTCTTCTTCTGCTGCTGCTGCTGCTGCTGCTGCACTTCGCTCTCATTCATGAGCTCGTCCGTCTGGAGCAACCTTCTAAATATTCCTTCTAAATATTCTTCTGTGCTCAGACCAGAGGAAGGAAGCGCGTCCAGGATGAGGAGACCAGGCTCCCCCTCCTAAATTTAGCCCGGGTATAAAAGAAGTTTTTCCCTGCGAGTCAGACTCAGACTCAGACTCAGACTCAGAGAGGTGGAGGAGTCAGAGAGGGAGAGAGGAGGTGGAGGAGAACTGTTGCGGAATGCTGCCTGAGTTCTGCTGCGGGCAGCTTCTTAACCTGGAGGAGGGAGAAGGAGAACCCGCCCCCAAAAGGAGAGAGAGAGAGAGAGAGAGAGAAGGAGGGAGGGAGGGAGGGAGGGAGGGAGAGACAGTGTCACTGAAGACCTGAGGAGCACGTGAACATAACACGCTGCGGCGATTGTGCGCTTTTACGCATCTGTGCGCTTTTACGCACGGCGAAACCTGGACTTTCACTGAGCTCCAGTTAAACCTTCTGAGTTTACAGTCAGAACCAGAGTCCGGTCCAGTCCAGAGTCCCGGGGACCTCACTGACCTGCGGGTCTACAGTGTTTCTGTGCGCCCCGAGTACAGTGTTCTCTGTTTCCTGCTGAGCTAGATTTCCTCCACTAGGGGGCACTACGCACAACTTTTTTCCGACCCATTCGACCGCCCGTGCTGCATGTGTGTTTATCCGACTGTTGCTGTTGGACCGGGTCTGAACATGACACCGTGATCCACCACCGTCACCATAATTCCACTGGTCCAGACACAGAAACGTGACTTTACAACTTCAGTCCTGGAGCAGAAGAAAAACAAAGTTCTCAGGAACTTCTTCTCTGGAGCTCGGCCTCCGTTGTTGTTCTTCTACGAACTGTATAAGGTTTTGGTTCTGAGATGTGGGAGAGGAGGTGCAGGGAGGAGTCAGGTCTGAGGGACAGTGACATTGTCCATCATCATTATGTCATCAAACTATAAGGTGGAGGAGTTAAAGATGCTGCTGAGATTGTCTTTAGGAGAGACAAGGATGGACAGGATCAGGAATGAGGTGATTAGAGGGACAGGAAGGTTTGGAGACAAAGGTTTGGACATGTTCAGAGGAGGGACAGTGGATACATTGGTAGAAGAATGATCCTAGAGATGGAGCTACCAGGTAGGAGACAAAGAGGAGATTAATGGATGGTCGAGGTTGTTGGAGTCAGAGTAGAAGATGGAGAGAACAGGAGGAGATGTAAAAGGATGATTCACTGTGGAGACACCTGAAGAAGAAGAAGGGACCAGACCATAGAGGATGAAGAAGATTTGCTGAGTAAAAGTGAAGAAATGAGCACAAGAAAAAACTCTGAAGAAAAGTTTAATTTCAGGCTGATCTCCTCCAGATCCTCCAGATCCTCCAGATCCTCCTGACTCTTCTGACCTGAGGAGTGTGTGACGCTGCAGACCTGGTTTCTGGTTCCCAACAATGGAATGTTGCTGCAGCAGAAGATCAAGTGGAGGAAATAAAAGGACGATGGTGTTTGATCCGTCCAGTCTCTAATTATCGTCTTCACGTGTGTCACAGTACAGTGTGTGATTCCAGGCTCACGCCCAGGTTGGTGCTTCCTCCTCCTCCTCCTCCTCCTCCTCCTCCTCCTGCTGCTCTGTTTGTTCAGCTGCAATTATTGACTGTGGAGAAGATCCAACCACAAACAGGTAGAACAACTTCATCTCTGAGACCTTCAGTCTGTGTTTCTGACTCTCACCTTCAGCAGACGCTCCTGTCCACAACCACTGACATTGTCAAGTATGTAGTTTCTCTGGGAATTGAACCCAGGACTTTCTGCTTTCTAGGCAGACCTACTGTCCCAGGTGTGAACAAACTAAGGCTCAGGGGCCGGATCAGTCCGTACAGCGTCATAATCCAGGCCGTCACTTGCAAATGTTACCATGAAATGATCTGTAAATATATTTATTGTGTTTCAGAAAGTGTAGATTTCAGGTTTTTTGTTTTTCTATCTCCAGTCCATTCTCAGTCCTGATGTTGGTTCTTCTTCTTCTTCTTCTCCAGTCATTCCAACCATAGATCTGTTCAGATGGAACAGAGTCTCCACTGGGATTTATCTTCCAAGATGGCCCAGAACCACTGCTTGGTACCACCTAACCCATCCCCGTGGTTCCAAACCCACATGGTTGGAGTGACCTCTGTCAGAGACGTTCTCTCAGCGATGGTCATCGTTGATGTCGGGCCGACCGGTGTCTCAGTGTTTGCACACACAGTCAGACTCTTCACTGGAAGATGATTCAGAGCAGCTGCACGGAGATGTTTCCTCAGCGACGCCCAGACGCAGTTTTCCAGACAAATACTCTATCTCCTCTTCGTGTTTCACATTTCCCAGAATCCTCCTGCTCTGACTGGTGATGATCTTAACCTTCTGCTGATAGGGACCATCTCTGACCTCGTTAGCGAAGAAACCGATCAACGACGGTTTCGTAGATGAAGATGAAGAAGAGCAGTGGTTCTGGAGACCCTCAGTTGGGCCACAAAAGACCTTCCCTGGATCATCTCGCTCCACGGTCATTTTTTACTGTTCAGTTAAAATAATTCAGAAATCACTCAGTCAACAATGACATCATCATTAATGATCAATCAATCAACGGTCAAAAATGTCCAGATCATGTCTATTGATTGGGTTGAGACTCCAAGATTGGAAAGTTTCACTGCTGCAGCCTCGGTGTGTGAACATTGAAGACTCATTCAGGAGGAGTTGGTTTTGAACCTGAATCTGTGACATTTCACCTCCAAAAATTTGACTTAAATAAGAATCTTCCAGATAATTATTGAAAGTTCTCACTTCAGTTTCTGCTCGCCATCAATTCTCCTCCAAATCTCCCCTCCTGGGGAGGCTGCAGTTTCCTCATTTCCCAGCATGCACCTCTGCTCCCGACTGAACGCCCCGGTCCTCTCCTTCCTCGCCGTCACTCAGTCGTTCTGCGGCAGTTGCTCAGCAGATGAGTCACTGCAGCGCGGCCAACTCTGGCACGGCGTCGTCCTCTGTGAGTGTTTGACTTCTTCCTCAGTTTCCTCCTCCGTGTCTCATCTTTCCTCCAATAAGTCACGGTCTTTCATCTGCAGCTTGCTCTCCTGTCTTCTCCTGGTCCAAACACACTGATTCATGGCTCAGTAATGGTCCCAATGTGCCGCCGGTCCCAGTCTTCACGCTGACGCCACAGCGTTTACTCCCCGTTACTACGTCGTAGTGGACCAGTGGACAGGTTCTGTTGGCCGATGGCTCCGTCTCAGCTGGTGTTGACAGCTGTGTCTCTGCAGGAGAAAACTAACAAACCTGACACTGAAACCATTAGTGAACCATTAACATTAGTGTCTTTGGAAGAAAGTGTGAATTCTGGCCTGTTGGACGATGATGAAGCTGTGAGTCCGACTCTGGTTCCAGGCTGATATTGACAGTGTGTGTCAGTAAGTGTGTATCGTCTGTTATTTGGACGATACATTGTACGTATCATGATATATCGCGATAAGCTGCGATACCATGGGCAGAACAACATTGACTCAAAAACGATTTTTCTTTATAAAAGACTTTTTGTCCAGATCATAAATGAATCTGTGATTCTGGATAATTCTACAAAATCACTGCAGATGAAAAAAGAGAATTAATGAATTCACAGACTTCACAACACAACACAACACAACACAACACAACACAACACAACACAACACAATATGAATTGACTTTCAATCTTTGAAGCTTGAATCTGAAAGTAAATCCATTTCGTTTCACTCCTCACATATGAACCCTTCAGAAACACTTTAATAGAAAACGTCTTGTTGTACATATGTGACGTGAAAAGTTTTTTAATCCTTTTTTTCAGTTTCATTTCTTCTTGACCCAAAAATAATTGGAAATATTAGAAATTTACAGTAAAAACAACAAACAATAACAAAGAAAGAAAAACCTAAGAATCTCCTGCAGTAAAATCTCAGGATACTGTGAATTAACAGGGAATAGCGACCCCTAGCACCTGCACAGGTTCTGCAACAAAAACTTTGTTATTTTTTCATATTTTTTCACAATTGAAATTAAAAATTAAAAAAAATCAACACACAAAGCTGATCAGGTTATTATTGACCCAGTTTAGTCCTGGGGCCACCGTTTGAGAAACGTTGACGTCTCTCTTCTCATCGTAAATAATCTGGAAGTTTTTCTGACGATCAACTCTGAACAGTAGCTCTCTCTGCAGGTGGCGAGGAGAAGTGCGGCGCGGCTCACCTGTCGTCTGAGTCAGTTTTATTTTTACCTGATTGTGATAATAAATTCAGTGACGCTGCAGTCGTGTCTCTGCTCCCCGTCGCCCCCTGCTGTAGTGACTGAAGACACAACAGGAGAACGTCAGCGTCAAACACTGACGTCGACATGAAGACGAACTTTACACGTTTTTTATTAACACCAATTCTTATGGTTTTAAACGGGACTCGCTGCGTGGATTAGCACTGGTGGATGGATTTAGAACCGATTCTTCCCACAGATCCTGGAGATTTTCTCTAAAAATAATCCACGACTCTGAGAGGAGATCGGAACAAGTTCCTGACTTTTCTTCGTGGAGTTTGTTGCCGTAGAACATTAATTCTTAAACTGCGGGGCGTGTCCTCTCTAAAGGGCACGGCGTTGTATTATTTATTCCCTTTTTCTTGATTCCCACTTGTTTTAATCTTGAAACTAACATGAGCAGCTAGAAATCCAGGCCTAAATCATCACAGAGCCAACCCTGCCTTGTCTGTTGAGTGATTTAATTTCAAGACAGTTTTATTTCTTACGCAGTAGTTTGACTCTTGGACATGTGGCCTCACCCTAAAGTCTCTTCCTTCTTCCTCCTCCGTTGTTCCTCCTTAACCATTAGTGAAGAGAAGAACCTGTTTCCATGAAGGTTTCACAGAGTTAACATGGTTATGTTACCGTGGCAACAGAACTGTGAAAAAAAGTTTATATTTTTTTAAATATTAAAAAAAAATGTATATGAATAATTAGTAAAATTTTATTTAGGTTTTAGTTAAAGTGGACCAGGTGACTGATTAAAGTTTAGTTAATAAAAAAATCTGAAAATTGTCCTTTTTGAATGTTTTCTTCAGCATTTTTTTGATATTTTGATATTTTTCAGATTTTTTTAGCAACTTTTTTTTCTGTAAATGCTGTAATTTAATGAGAACTATGGAGATTTATTTTTTATTATTTTAAGATTGTCTTCAAAAAATGTCACAATTTATTGTAATTTTTTTCACATTTTCTTCAATTTTTTTCACGGATGGAGTTTTTGGGTGGATGGTGAATTTCACAGTTGAACAGTGTCAAACAAAACTCTTACACCTTTTGATGTTTGATGAGAAACATTAAGAACAAAGAACATGTAGAGCTTTAAAAGATGTTTTCTTTTCAGGAACAGTCAGTCAGTGGGTGGAGAGGGATGGAGGGATGGAGGGATGGAGGGATGGAGGGATCTTCTCTGGTTCCTACATGAAGAGAATTCTCTCCACCGCACCTTCTTTCATGTCTTTGTTGAAGTTCTTGGAAACACCTGCTCTGTCTTCTCCACTTTCTTCTGCTCGGCAGGGGAGCAGAGAGTGTGTGTGTGTGTTGTGTGTGTGTGTGTGTGTGTGTGTGTGTGTGTGTGTGAGCGTGTGTGTGTGTGTGTGTGAGCGTGTGTGTGTGTGTGTGTGTGAGCGTGTGTGTGTGTGTGTGTGTGTGACTCAGTAGTGAACGTGACGCGGTGCCTTCTCACCGACTCGGAGCTCAGAGCTGCAGCTCAGAGTCCGACTCTGAAGCTCTGAGGCTCAGACTGGGCTCCGGCCTCTGCTTTTATAGGCGGGTATTTTTAAACCCACACCCCCGTCCTCGGTCCTTGTTACCCCACCTCCTCCACCTCCTCCACCTCCTCCTCCACTCACTCAGGAAGCCCACTTGGCCCAGTTTCCTGCAGTGTTGACTCGGAGGGAGGCGAGGGAGGGAGACAGAGACAGGCAACTAGAACATGTTCAAAGTTGGACATCTAACGTCCTGGAACTGTTCCAGGTCTTGTTAAAACGTTCCCTGTGGAATACCTTAGAGAGACGGAGACAGAGACGGAGTGAGTTTGTCCTCTGATTTACTGACTGCTCACTGACCGACTGTTTCACCAGTTTTCTTCTTCTTCTGGTCTCGTTGAAACGTGAGCAGAACAGAGAGAGAAAACTCCGCGGTGGAAACACTCGGTGTTGACGAGGTGTGAAAGTCTATAAAAAACTCTCAGATGTTTCCTCTGGTGATGGTTTCATGTCGACGTCACAGCGTCTTCAGGTTCTTCTCTTATTTTAACATCTGAACCTTCTGAGGCAGAAGTTCAGGTTTTTATTCTTCAGGAACTTCAGTCCAAGGTGAAACTGAAACTGGTTTCATTGAACTGATGTTGATGGATGGACCTGTCACATGGTGCAGTGGAGTATTCATTTCTGCTGGTAACAACCTTAGGTGGAGCAACAACAACGACAACAACAACAACAACAACAACAACAAATCTAACGTCGAAACGACGAAAAAAAACACAACCTTAACAGTTGGAATAGTTTCATAAGTTGTTAATATCTTAAGACCAGCTCCATCTCTAGGATCATTCTTCTACCAACGTGTCTCCACTGTCCCTCCTCTGATCATGTCCAAACCATCTCAAGTCTTCTCCAAACCTTCCTGTCTGTGTTGTCCCTCTCATGTCCCTCATTTCTGATCCTGTCCATCCTTGTCTCTCCTAAAGAGAGTCTCAGCAGCATCTTTAACTCCTCCACCTCCACCTCCAGCTCTGTCTCCTGTCTTCTGTCTCTAATCCATCCATCATGGCTGGTCTCTCCACCGTCCCTCCACCTTAGCTGACTCTCTTCTATCTCAGATCACTCCTGACTCTTTTCTTCTCCAGATGTTCCATCCTGACTCCACTCTATTCTTCTCCTCAGTCTCCACTGCTCTGGACAGTTGACCCTCTGTATCTAATCTCCTCCACCTTCTCCACCTCTGCTCCTTGTAACCTCACCATTCCACTGTTCTCATTTTCATTCACACCCATGGACTCTGTCTGTCCACCACTGACCTTCACTCCTCTTCTCTTTAGTCCAAACCTCCACCTCTCCAGGTTCTCTTCTAGTTGTCGTCTGCTCTCACTGCAGATCACAATGTCCTCTTCAAACATCATGGTCCGTGGAGACTCCTGTCTGACCTCATCTGTCCATCTGTCCATCACTAAAGCAAACAAGATGATTCTCAGGGCTGATCCTTGATGAAGTCCCACCTCCACCTAAAGTCTTCTGTCCTTCCAACTGCTCCACCTCACCACTGTTGGACTGTTCACATCCATATCCTGCACCAGTCTAACATACTTCTCTGCCACTCCTGACTTCCTCATACAGAACCACAGTTCCTCCCTTGTCTCCCTGTCATAGAACTTTTCTCAATCTCCAAAAAGACAATGAAGTTCCTTCTGACCTTCTCTGTTCTTCTCCATCAATACAAAAACAGCTAAATGTTAGCATGGCTAGATGTTCTTATAGATCAGACCTCGAGAAGCTACAGGACTGAACTTTTGGCTTTGGTTCCTTCCACAGTGACAGTGATGCTGTGGGTGAGTGAGGAAACCAGCAGATCGTGTGGAGAAGACAAGGAGGAAATCTGGAAGGAAGAGGAGGTGGAGGAGGAGGAGGAGGAGGAGGAAGAGGAGGATTCCAGGCATAGCTGTGGCCTGAGCTGGAATAAGGCGAACTTCGACTCCGACTTTGGCTCTGACTCCAGCAGAACATCCAGGGCATCTGGTAAGTCCTGGAGTTCAGGTGGAGACTTCAGGTGGTGTCAGAACATCCTGCAGGTTTTTCTCAGCGTAGATGTAGGATTTGAAGATTGTTCTTCACTTTGGTTCAGATCGGTTCCTCAGGCGTGTGGGTTCAACCACAGGGTTGTCAGAGGTTCTTCTCTGGTTATTTATGAGACTCTGGTGTTGGAGAGATTTATGTTCTTGTCAGTGGAGACACAGATGCCAGGAGGAGATGTTTTCTGACACGGTGTCACCACAGAGAACCAGAGTCAGGTAGAACCCGTTCTCCACTGGATCCACAGACTCAGACCAGGTCAGATCTGGTGTCTGGACCAGGGCTGTTGGAGCTGATCTTACCTCTGGTGTCTGGACCAGGTGTCTTTTCTTCTTCTCACAGTCTCAGCCCCGTGTTTCTGATAAATGAAACTTCTCGGCTCATGTCAGGTCATAAACTTAGTCCTTAAACATTTTTAAAACATTTATTTTAACACGACTTATGAAACGTTAACTAGGGTGGAGGTAAAAGATGGAGACGATTAGGAACTGGCTGGAAAAACCATGTTCACTAACACCAGCAGATTCTCCTTCAGCTGCATCTGGATGCATTTAAGCTTTACATGATTTATCTATTTGTGTTGGATTGTTTTCTACATTAGGGCTGTGGTAATTAATGCACATGTGCTTTACGTTAGGAGGGCGGAGTCACGGAGGGAAAATAGACAAAGTCCAACCAATAAACTGGACACAAACAGAGTCAAAGACGTGGAGATGTTTGTTTTATATTTTATTGAAATGTTTTTTGTCTTTTCAACGAAAGCTATTTTGAAATTATATATTTTTTTCTAACCAAAATTCTGAAGCAATCTACAAGGATGACATTATAGGATTCAAACAAATTAAAACTATTACAACTTCCCCTAAATTCAGGTTTAATCCCACTGGCCTCTAGCGCCCCCTACATTAGTCCTGCACCACATGAAAAGCCTCAAATCTTGTCCTCAGCTGTTCATTGACTCACTGAAGTCTTTACGTTTGTCTTTTCACTCCGTGTGTGTGAAGACGGACACTGGAGCCTCTCGGCGGTGCTCCCAGGAAAGAACAGGAAGTGATGTGATAACAACGGAGCGATGATGTCACTGGGAACGAGCAGCCACGGACACGTCTCGTCCTCTAGTCTCTTCAAAGATACTAGAACTGGACTCTTATCTTTATCACGTCAACTGTCGCCAGGAAAACCAGCGGCAGCAGCAGATGGACACACAACAGGTCCCTGAGCTAAGGGTGCTCAACCTCTGGTCCGAGGGTCACGAGAGCAACAGTGAAATGAATTCATAATTTACTTTATCAATAAGGATCCAGCACCAATGGACTGAAGACCCGTCCAGGATGTAACACCGTCCTCCCCCATCACTGCTAGAGCGTTCTCTAGCGCCCCCTGTGGCCTGAGAATCAGCTCTAAGGTAAACACACACCTTTTTGCACCGTTCCGTTTGTTTCGTTGACCTATCGTTGCCTTCAGAGAACGTTGGGTGTCGTGACAAAGGCTCGTTGTTTTCCAGCTGCAACAACTCTCGCTCCTCCTTGTTGCTGGAGTCTTTGTGAACTCCAGCGCCACCTGCCTTCAGCAAAGAGTGGACGACTGGCACTGATCCTTCTGTGGAACCCTGGGAATTCTCTCGACATCTTAGGAGGTCACAGGTAAATAAAACAAATGACCATGTGAGTTTTCCAGATTAGGACTCGCTGTGGATTAAACGCAGCAAATGTTGCAATCCTCTTTACAGCGCCACCTATATCCTCTTCTTGGTCTGATCATAATGTCACAGCTGAGGAGAAATTGAACATTTGTCTCATTAATTTGTGATTAATCGAACTTTCAGAGGAGGAGTCGTCTGAGTGACTGTGTGATTGAACGTCTTCAAACTGGTTCAAGGAACGAAAACCAGAAAACTTTGTCCTTTTACTTGGAACAGAAACAAAACCACAAACACAATTTACACAAAGACAAACAGATAATTTTCTCATTTAGGAATTGGATCATGAGAAAGTTTAGTGTTTATTATCAAGTGACTGTTCATGATTTATTAGAAATATATTTGTTTATATCTGTGTTGTGGATGTTTGGACAGAGACGGACGTTTCATTTGATTCATTCATAGTTCACGTCTTTGGAGACGACTTGGATGAATTGGTTTTTAGTTTTATTTGAATGACGGCTGATCTGGAACAGATTATCATGTGTTTAATTAATCGTTCCAGCTGTTAATGATCCTCAGACGGAGCGGTCCTACGTTGGTCTCCAGGCCCTGGACTGGTCCCAGTGCTGTGGTATGGACTGGTTGGTTCCTCCTGTAGATCTTTGTGGAGGAAGCTCTTCATCTTCGTCTTCGTCTCCTTGTCTAATTGCAGCCGCTCGTCTTTGATTTATCCTCTGGTTTTGTCTCGTCTGCTTTTAGCTCCGTCCAGAAAGTTAAAAAAACCTCGTGCCTCCGTGAAGGCCTCGGAGACGACGTCTCTTCTCAGACTTTTCTTCATCCCTCAGAGCTCGGCAGCCAGGCAGCAGTGGTTAGTCAGGAAGTGTTGTGGCCAACGCTTGGTTTCGAACCAGCATCGGCCCAAAGACCAGAGTTCACATCCTGTGACACGGATCTGTAATTAATGTCCACCTCCTCATTAACGTAAAGTCCAACGTCCTCCACCGGGGCCGCGACCACATTCCCAACATTAACCACCGTAATTGTTCGTCCACATCGTTGACGTTGTGTGAAAATCCCTGGCGGCAGAAAGGATTCTGCAGGATGGTTTCTCCGTCTGGCTCGCTCGGGATGTTGTGGAATATTAGGGAATTTAATCCAGACGCCGAGAGGCCAAACATTTTACAACGTGTTACTCACATTCATGAGATGGTTCTGTGCCCGACGGGAGTGGAAAGAGTCAGATCAGTTTGGGAGAAACATGAAAAAAATCCCCCGACGTCACTGGGCTGTGGCTGGAATGTTGTTCACTGCAAATCCCCAGATTCTGCTCCAGAACTTGGTCCAAGCAGGAGAGAACGTTCAGGTTCTAATCCCCCGCTCGTCCCCGTCCTCGTCCACGTGTCTGTGATCAGGGTTTTAATGTCTCAGGGTTTCAATATTAACAAGGTTCACGGTGAGTCGACCTATCAGCTGCTCCGAGGGCTGAGGTCTGATTCCCATCTCCACCGTTGGATCAAAGCTGATTTTTTAAACTGATCCTGGATCTGTGCATTAACCCGATCAACCATCCTGATCCTTGACGTCACTGATCCTCAAGTTTCACCTCCAGATGTTTGAGGTTTGCTGCGTGATCACAGTTGATTAAAATGGTTTTGTTATTTTCACGGTTAAAGAGAGAAGAAAAGGTGAAATAATCAGACCTGGAGATGAAAACATTGATCAGAGGAAGAAACCAAATCAACAGTGATTACAGGTTTTACTTAACATCTCAGGAGCTTGGATTAATCATCTTCTCCTTCTCCTTCTCCTTTGGTCTTGTCTTTTTCTCAGGTGTTTCCACAGTGAATCATCATCCTTCTCCATCTCCATCTTCTACTCTGACTCCAACTACCTCCATGTCCTCCATCAATCTCCTCTTTGTCTCCTACCTGGTAGCTCCATCTCTAGGATCATTCTTCTACCAATGTCTCCACTGTCCCTCTAATCACCTCATTCCTGGTCCTGTCCATCCTTGTCTCTCCTAAAGAGAACCTCAGCAGCATCTTTAACTCCTCCACCTCCAGCTCTCTTCATCTCCTCCTGCTCCTCCTCCATCTTCTTCTCTGTCTTGACATCATTCTTGTGGAACAATCTCACACCTTGCAGCAGTTGCTGCTCGTGTTATGGAGCAGTTTGAAAATATTCCTCCAGTTTACGAGGCTGCTGGAGGAAGTACGGTGGAGCAGTGGAGGAGTTTTAACAACCTGTAAAACCATATCTTCATTTTCCTTTGTTTGTTTCCTGGATGTCGACGGCAGGAACCTGGGAAGTGAAGGGAGAAATATTCAGTTTGCCAGAAAATGAAGCAAAACAAAAACAAGTGTATGGAAAAAAACAGTCAACGTTCATAAAACAATCGGCCAAAAACACAACGTAGGACATTAATGCAATTAAAAACCAGAATAAAATAAAACCTGAGGAGAAAAAAAACCAAAATAAAAGCCAAACAAGAAACTTTTAAATACGAAACAATTGTCTTGACTTGAGTTTCTATAAAAAATAACAAAAACAAACATTAATATTAATAATATTAAATTATTGTATAATATCATTAATTAATTACAAATAAAAATCGTCATCTAAGATGTGTGTTGATTTGTTGTTATGAGTTGAACAGCTTGTAAATCAGGACAAATATACGATGGTCCGTTGTGACTAAGTTCTAATCTCCAGTGGAGATAAACGTGTGTGAAGACTGTGGTTCATAACAACATCAGATCTTTGGCCTTGAAGTCACGGAGAGAAGAGAACGAGCAGCGTTCGTGCCTGAGCCTGGAAGGAAAAATGTTGGAGGAAGTTTATTCTCCTGAGGAGGAAAGTGTTTCCAGAGCTCGGAGATGTTTTTACTCTGGAAGTGTGTGAATAAATGTTGATTTTCTGCTCAGACGTGTTTCACATCACTGACGGAGGCTGCTGCTTCAACCATCCCACTGATGTCTAACAGCTGATGGAGGCTCCATGTCTCCGTCCACAGATGCAAACATGGACGTAAACATGAAGAACGCAGCTGGTTCCACCAACCTGACATTTCTGCTGGTGGAGCAGGAACACCATGGATGGATGATGTCTGTTCTCAGTCTGGAGGTGGAGCTCATGTCGTGCTCCTTAAATGTTAGGACTTCATTTGATGGAGCAGTGGAAGATTCAGGTCTGAAGAACCAGACTCAGGTCCACTGGGTTCCAGGATCGAATCCACCAGCTGCCAGGTCATCACTGAGGTCCACTGAGCGGCACCGTCCCCACCCACTGCACCCCTGTGCTCACAGCTGCTGCTGGTCACTGTGGTGATGAGTTCAATGCAGAGATGATCACATGATCTCTATGTCATTGAGTTGATGTCCTTGTTGGACTCGTCCAGACTCGTAGCAAAGCTTCTTCAGTCTGTTTCAGAGGTCCAGGGTCTGGTTCCAGGTCCAATCTTGACCCTTGGACTTAAAGTTTTCCAATAATTTCTTCGTCCTCTTGTGGACCATTGATCCTCAGGGTGGTTCAAAATTTCATTCCCAAATGAACATGGAGAATTTGAGACAATGTTTTTGAACCTGGTGTGAATCTGGTGTGAACACTGGTGTGAACCTGGTGTGAACCTGGTGTTAAACAGCTTCGTTTTCACTCCTTTTTCTTCTCCTCTTGTTTTCATCAGTTTCCTGAAAACAGTGAATGTAACTAAAGCAGGTCTGGACCACATGGTGTAGGAAACTGGAACCTCTGGACCAGTGGGCCAGTGGACCAGTGGACAACTGTCCCACGGCGAGGACCGTGTTTGACCTCAGAAAAAAAGACAAAGTCCAGAATATGACAACATGCAAGAACACACCTCTGTAGAAGATGTAACAATATGACCAGTGGACATTAAGACAAGTGGACCGGGGACAAATTGCCCAGTGAAGATATGCTCATTGTACGAGTGGACAATAAGGACCAGTGGACAATATGGACCAGTGAACCTGGACAAGAAGTCTTTCATGGACGCTGAACCTGAGCAGAGTCCAAAGACCAAACCCTGGAAACTAAGACTCTACTAATCCTGATCCTGGATTTTATGTCCGTGTCAGGACTATAGTCTTTTGTCTTTTTAGGCGTTTGTCTACACCTCTGTGACCACCGTGGGATTGTTTTTTTGTAAGAAGAAAATAGACTGGACTGGACTGGGCCCAGTTTGACGGTGGAGTCAGAACATTAGCTCAGACCTGATTGATGATTCGTTGTCTCTTTGATCCCATTTAGAGGAAAATCAACAGTAACTGCAGTTGATTTTCCATTTAATTGATGAAAGTTGACTGAACCAGAAGTTGGAGTCAAACCCTGGACCTCACAGCCTGAACCTTTCAGAGCTTTAGGAAGTCAGGAACACCAAGCCTGTCCGTCAGGATATGTCCAGATATTACCCAGAAGCCCGTTGGAGAGCAGTGAAGTGTAGCAACAGGAAGGTTGTGGGCACCACTCTGGTGCTGACACGTCCTTCCCCTGGCAGCGTGGGCCTGGACCTTCTCAGTGAGGTTCTGGAGGTGTTTGTGTTACCGTTGGGCTCAGATATCAACAGAATCTCTCGCTCCACCTTTAATTGAAGCAGGAAGAGTCGGGATGGAGGTGGAGGGGAAACGGCCCAGCGTTCAGGGAACTGTTTGAAGAGGAGATTATAAGGTTGGGTTGGAATCTTCTGGAGCTGAACCGTAGTTGGACGACTTTGGGTAAACGCTCAGAATCCGAGACAATCTCTCTCCCTGTTCCTCCGTCTGTCTTCGTCTCTTTATTCCCTTCTCTTTTTAAAAGACGCCAAAGCCACAGGATCGCCCAGAAACCCAGTCTCCTCTTTTATTGAAGTTCAGGAATTACACAGTCAACGCTGACGACTGAGACGAGGACGAGGACGAGGACGGGCATGTCTTAACAAACAGAGAGACAGAGACGGAGGTATGAGGTCCACAGGATTTTCACCATCAGTTCCCGACCACAGACCCAGTCACTCTCTAACCTAAACTGTGCCAGCTGTCCAAACAGTCTCAACAGCGTCTCCACTATACTCCCACTATACTCCCACTATACTCCCACTTTGTCCCGGCCCTCGGACCAACACTGCCCTCACGGCTCCGCAGCCTCCGCTTCAAACGCAGGATTCCAACGTTCCTCCGACCGCAAATTACTGGAGCATTCCTGCTGGGAATTCTTCAGCCGAGTCTTCAGAGGGTCATTCATGCCATCGCTTTATGACATGAAGGTTTGGAATATTTCTCTCACACACAGAGAGTTTTTCTTCAGGCAGTTCTTGGCCCTCGGTGAATGGAAGGTGGAATCAGATCCAGATGAATGACATGGAAAAGCGTGGAGTTCTGCAGGAATCTCCTTCCAGTCAGACATGAGTGATGGCTTCACCAAACCTGGTCTGTTGGCTCCATAAACACCTCATGTCCAGGTTGGATTTTTGGTCTCACAAAAAAAAGACATTAACGTCTGAAATCATTTCCTGACATGGAGACAATTTGACTTTTTGGACGTCGGAGTAAATGAGGCCCAAAAAGAGAGACGTCCACAGACCGGTCCAGTCTGGAAGTCATTGATCAACTCAACAAAACCACCAACCTGATCGACCCGGACTTAACAGAACCAGTTGTTCTGTTAAGTAGGCAACCTGACAGAGAATGGATTTGAACCTGAACCCTCACAGACCCAGGTGTCACCACTGCTGCCACCTCCTCATCTTGAAGATCCTTCACAAACTAAAGGCAAATCAATTCATTTTTTCCTAAAAAATCCTGGGCTGTGATGCAACATCTCAGTCCAAAACCTGGTTCTACTGTAGATGATCAGGAGACGACAGAGACTGGACCTTCATCACAGTGAAGCCGATGGGGAAAATGTCCTCAGAGTGGACGGGGGTGAGAATATGAAAATGTTTTTGCTTGAGGCCCAGTGTTTACACGACTCTGGGCCAAATGATGAAGTCGTCCGCGCTGGAAACAGATGTTTGGAATAAATATAAGCAGAAGAACAGGTTGAAGATGAAGGTCAACTGAAGGTCAACAAGAAAAACCATGACATGTTAGGTGTCACAAACTGGACTTCTTCTCCACTGAAGAACTTGATCATTTCCTGCTTGATGTCAGAAGGATCTCCAGTAGTTCTGCTTCTCTGGACCTTCTTCTCCACTGGAGCGTTGTGGTCACTGACAACGATAAGCAGTTGGTCCTGACACACTTCCTGGTGAGATTGGGAATGTTTGTGGGAAGTCTGGTCTTCCAGAGAAGACAGCTGTGATATGGATGATGGTTCTACTCCCCAGGATGGGATCTGAGGCAGAATGTTCTGTGGAGACGGTTGAGGACACATTGTTCCTGATGGGGGCGCCATTCTGTAAAAGCCGTGTTGAGTTTTGTCCTTGGGATGAACCAACCTCTGAGTCTGAGTCTGTGGTTCAAGGTTTGAAGAACCCTGGGATGTTCTGTTTGATGAAGATCCCTGGTAGTTTTTCAGATACTGTGGATTGATGAGGTCCTGCTGCTTGGAAAGCAAAGAGTTCTGGGTTTGATTCCCTTGATGTTTCCACATTCTTTCCTCTTGTACCTGCAGCAGAAGAAGAGCAAGAAAGTTCTTGACTTTCAACAAATTTGTCGTTGACGCCGTTGTTGCTGCTGCGACTGTGACAGTTGCTGGTGTGAATTCAAGTCAACATTGAAGAAGTCGTTTGTTTCCAACCTGTGTTTCTCACTTTGACTGACAGTCGACTGTTGGCTTCACTGCTCCACTTTGATGAAGAGAAACTGGAGGAGTGTGAGGTTGTCGCTCTGTGTGTGTGTGTGTGTTTTCAGGTGTTAGAGTTTCTGCACAAACCTAGAAGAGTGTGTGTGTGTGTGTGTGTGTGTGTGTGTGTGTGTGTGTGGTATTGAAGGCCACGTGGAGGTTAATTAACGTAGCGGTGACAGGATGTGTGGTCTTCAAACCTCAGAGGAGTTTTTTTTTTGACACCTACACGCTCTCTAACGTTCATCAGCCGCAAGATTGAAGACGGAGAAGAAATGAGAAGAAAGTCTCAGATTAAAGTCGTCCTGGACAAACGCTCGTTGTTAATCTGCAAACGTGTGAAGGACGAGGGACGGCTGGTCGTCACCGAGCAACGCAAACCTGGGAGATTCTTCAGACTCAGGGAACAGGAATCACAACCACTTTTCTGAACAAAGACCAGGATGGAGACATGAACTACACCATGACCTTCTCATCTTCATCAACTAACCCTGTAGTTCCTACCTTACTTTTCAGTCCAACCCCAGCGTCCATCTGCTGCTCACACTGTCCTCACACTGTCCTCACACTGTCCTCACACTGTCCTCACATTGTCCTCACACTGTCCTCTTCGAAGGTCGGGTCTGATTGGACTGATCACACTGCACCACCGTACAGGTCACGTCAGACTCCTGGAGCTGGAGCTGCTGTGGATCAAAGAGTCTGAGAAATGGACTGGACTGTGATGTAAATGAAGATGAGGAGGAAGATGAAGGACAAGGACAAGGGGACGGAGAAGAAGGAGAAGTTGGAGATGCATGCAGTGTTTCTTTACAAGATTCGATGAGAAAAATGTTCATCAACTACAAAAACATATTTCCTTGACAACAATAATTTATATATTTAAATATATGTATATATTTAAAATATATAAACAACCTTTTGTTTTCCATCTTTACTCCGATCACCAATGTCTAATAAATATTTCTCTCGATGCTCAGAGTGAAATGGAAATATTCCACCGTATATATATGTGTATATATGTGTATATATTTCTAGTATGTGACTGTCTCACCTGTGTGTTTATATTCCATTCAAACCCACAGAGGAAGAAATACAGTCAAATATATCCTGTCTTTTCATGTATTTACACAGATGTGTTCAGGTCCAGGTCCTCAGAGACCCACACTGGAGCACACACTGAGCCACAGCTCCACTGACACAAGCCTGGCTGTAATTGTCTGTTTGGAGCATTTAGACTGGGGGGGGCAGTGGGGGCAGTGGGGGCAGTGGGGGCACGGCCCAGTCACCAGACGCTGGAAACTACCGGTTGGATCTGTCTCTGTTTGTCTGAGTTGGAACAGAAAGGAAAGAACGACGACTGATGATGATGATGTTGCTGCTGCTGATGTTGCTGCTGCTGTTGCTGTTGCTGTTGCTGCTGTTGCTGCTGTGTTTCCTCCCAGACTCCACATGATTGTGTCTCCGTGTCCTGAGCTGCTCGTCCGTCTGTGTTTGTTTGAAGAAGAAGAGGAAGGTTCGGGAATGTTGTGGCGTTTGGTGCCTCTGTGTCTTGGAGGCAGAAACTGCTGAGTCAGCAGATCAGCCACGGTCAGGAGCGAGCTGTGGCCCAGAGACACAGGATTGGGCTTTGGATCAGAGGGGTTGATGGTTCGAATCCCTTCAGCTGATTTGTTGTCCACTGAGTTGATGATTTGAACGTAAAGTTTTATTTGATCTGTTAGTCGCGTCAGAACTTCACTCCACTTCACGACGGTCGTCTCTCTGGTCCAGCGTTCTTGTTTTTTACTTTGTCAAAGTTTTTTTTAAAAAGTTTTAAATTTCCGTCATTTATCCAATTTAATGATAATATAAGTCAGTTCCAGCCCAAACAGTGATTATTTGTTTCAGGTCAAACTTCTGACAATAATTTAACACAGATTTTAAAAATGTATTTATTTGTAATTATTGTAATATTACTGGTCATATAAGCTGGAATAAAGTTAGTAACTTTTTCTCATCAAAAAAATGATGTCATAGCTTTCCAAGCTCAGTTGTTTAAATTAACTTTAAAAAATAATTGAAATGTAAATTTAAACATGTCTTTTTTTTAAAGCTGTATAAAAATGACTAATGTAGAAGTAAAAGTACATTTTCAGTGTTTAGTGCTTCTATAAAATCCTGGTTCTGAACAGTTGGAGCAGTAACAGAACAGGTACTGCAGCAGAACAGCTGCCAGAACCGTTTGGACCGGTGCCGTCACTCTCAGCTCTACCTGGCGTCTGAGGCCACAGCTGTTGGTCATTTACTCCTGTTCATAAAAGAACAGTAAAATAATATGATGGTGAAAACTGGCAGAACAAACACTGCATTATGACTTGGACACAAATGTGCAAAAATGCATTTTTGTGCAAAGAGAATTAACTCTGTGGAACATTCTCTCCCTGATGAGCTGAACCCTGGTTTCCTCTCACTGTAGTAAAAAAATCTCTTTCCCTTTTTGGAAGCTCAGCAAAACCCAGAGCCAGTGTCGGAGTCGGGCTGGATCTTCAGCCGGAGAAGACGATGCTGCGTCAACAAGTCCAGGGCGAGAAAGACAGATTGATTCCGACTAAATATTCTGGTCGTTTGTTCTCAGTGTAACAGACACATCAGCGGTCCAGACGCCCAGAGTCTGGAAACGGGCCACACCAAGAATTATATCTTTCTCTTGTTCCCCAGGTTTGGACTCCAGAACTTTACATCTGATACCCGGAGTGTGAGGCGTCAACGTCAGACGTGAAAAACAACTAAGGTGTGGTTTGAACTCCAACCACCAGAGATGCTACAGTTTGGTGAGGGGTGGGGCTTCAGCTGGACCCAGGTTCTAGGCACCAAACCGTGTCCATAAAGAGCTGTGGTCCATGTTTACCTGAACTCTGGATCAGGTTTCTGGGCCTCAAGCTACTTTCAGGTCAAACTGGGCCCAAACCAGACCTTGGTTGAAGTCCGCGACCCATATGTTGGAGCCCAGATGTGTTGAACGACTGGTCAATGGATGGGTTTAAACCAGGGGAGATACTGTAGGCTTCATAGGTGGACCAGACCAAAATGTCCTCAAGATATTTCCTACAACATCCGTCAGTGTCAAACTGAGGTTTGAGGTTCAAACACGAGTTTTACACTGAATGAATGAATGGTTGGATGAATGGTTGGATGAATGGTTGGATGAATGGTTGGATGAATGGTTGGATGACTGAGTCCTTCCCTGGGAGCAGCTCCAGTCCTGGTCGATCTGTGGACCTGGTGGTTGCTCCAGCTGATCCTCAGTCTCGTGTGTTTTCTCAGTGTTTTCTTATTACTATGGATATGAATGAGTAACTGAGCTGAATCAGTCAACGGAAAAGAGCAGAAGAACCAGACTGGATCATCGTCATCATCATCATCATCATCATCACACACACAGATTTATTTAAAGTGGTGGGTGTTCCTCACAGCACCACATTAGCCCCGCCCCCCCCCTTTGATGAGGCCTCCAGACGAGCTGTTTTAATGCTGGGTTAATTACACACACACTCTCTTAAAGACCTTCATGTGAGGACACACTGGGACCGACTAACGACGGCCTCCATTGTGCTTGTAATTTGGTGGCGTTGTGCAGGGGGTGGAGGTGGGGGTGCAGGGGGGTGGAGCAGCAGCAGGATGAAAGCCTGCCTCTCATGTTGAGCCACTCATCAGCAGCTCTCTCTGATGTCTCCCTTTGATCTGCTCAACATCTCCTTTGTCTTTATCTTCTTCTCTTCTGTAACTCAGAGACAAACTAACTACTGTCCACTCTCTGCCCACAGGACCACATGCATTAAGGACCCAAAGGGAGGGGGACAAGGACAGAAAGGGACGTTAATGTTCCTAGTGAGGCTCCAGGGGAAGCTTCACCTGCGTGACTTTGGTCAGAGAGTCAGTGGACGATGTTCTCATCTTCATGGAGGATCATCATTATCATCTCCATCATCTCCATCATCTCCATCATCACCATCATCCAGTTTTCTTCACTGCTTCCTCTTTTCCAGGTCACTGTTGTGAAGAAGGTCTTAAAAATGAAAAACGGGGACAAAGTAATGACCAAACTTAATTTTTACTTTATTTGTTCATACTTTCTCTTTTACATTGTAGTAAAATGTTGTTTCCAGAATTCTAAAACTGTCTAAAAAGGTGACTTGTTCTTATTTAATGGAAAATAAATAAGAACAAGTCACCAAATAGTTTACCAAACTTCAGATTAAAATAAAATTCTTTTACAAGGTTTTTCAGATTTCTTTTTTTTTGCATTCTGAAAATACATAATTAATACTAATTTTGACTAAAACATCCAATTTTTTATAGAAACATGCAGAAAACATATCATTTTCATTTTTTTTTTCAAGTTTTTCTTGAAATCTCTTCATTTTCTTACCAACCCAACCCTAATTTGGATCACAAAAATGCTCATAAAAGTGTAAGCTAAAGAACATGGAGAAAACAATACATTTTCCAATCAATTTAGTTTTCTTGAATTTTTTAATTTTCTTGAATTTTTTTCAATTTTCTGACCAAATGACTTTTTGTATTTGCATTTTTTTCCAGATTCTTAAACTATTGATTTGCTTACTTTTGGTGACATTTTGACATGCTCAAGTGCCACAAACCTGTCAAAATTTAAAAATTCATCAAATAGGTATTTTGATACGAAGATATTAATTATTTTTCTTAAAAACATTTCAACAAAATCTGATCAAAAACATGCAGAACAACATAAATTAGTGAAATGTTTTTTTCTTCTTTCTTTTTTGACTTTCTGAAAGGACATAATGACATTAGACAAAAAACTGCTTTTGTAGTTTTTTACTTTTGTCTTCACCAAATTTCCAAAAGAAAATGCTATAAATTATACACGGTTTGTTGTACTATTTGATAAAAACAACAAACACACAAAACCCACACAAAAGATGAATTTTTAAACTATATTTTACGAAACATTTTTTGTTATAACAATTATTATAAGACTTTTCAAACATTTCTTTAAATGCTCTATAAAATGAAACATACAGAAAATGAAATACAAAATGATTTATTCATTTTTTTTCAATATTTTTGACTTTCTGGACTAGACGACATGTGAAACTATGATTTTGCCAAAAACCTCATGAAAAACTGATGAACATATTGTAACATCACGCAACACAAACTAAAAGAATAAAATGACTAAGAACTTGCATCGACATAAAAGAATAACACATGACACATGACACATGTCAGGACGTGTGTCATGACCAACTACGACACAGAAGTAGAGACTGTCAAAAAAAAAAAAAACTTTTACTTTTCCTTTTTTATCAGTGAGTGAATGTGATCATCAGAGAAAACGGTTCTGAAGGAAGACGAGTCACAGCATTGAAAAAACTCAACCTTTTCCCTCTGAGCTGATGAATCAGGGAAACGTTGGTGATAATTGTAGTTTTCTCCTGTGTCCAGGTCTGTACTTAGACACTATTTCTGTCCAGAAAAGTGCAGTTTCTGTAGAACACGGAGGTTTTGATGATTCATCAGAATCCGTTCTGTGGAACGAGGAGACAGAAGTGGAGATGTTCTGTCTCTGTGCTGTTGTCTTAATCTCTGGATGTCACTGAACTTTCTTAATCCCAGTTTATCATTAACTGCCTTTTCACACTTCCCTGATGCTGCTTTAATCCGACTGGCCAACAGGTGGCACACTACTGGATTGATTTTCTCTTATTCTAATTGGATCATATTTGAATGATCCATAAATATTTAACATTGGAAACTTAGTTATTAGATGATGAGATGATGTTGATTCATTTTAATTCTTCTAGAATGTCATGGTAGACTTGGACTTCAGTGAGAGGAGCTGACAGTTCCTGAGGTTCTCATCATCACACGGTCCGTGGGTCAGGACTTTTGTTCCATCAGTTCTGGCTCAGGTTTTGTCTTTGCAACTTTTCAGACACATGTTCAATTCACACGTTCAGAACGTTTCACACGTTCAGTTTTAACACAACAAGGAGTTTCATCCAGGGAAAGTCTGAATTAATGGTTCACCTAGAAGGTCCAAGAAGGTCACAATGACCTCCAGTATCTGATCTGATCAGATACTTGAACTTCCTGTCGATATTTCTTCATCTCATCCATCCAGGTTTGTCTTCTTGGACATTGTGTTCCTCAACTGAAGAATTCAATCAGTTACTGGACGATCTCCTCAGTTGTGGAACAAATGGAATCCTGGTGGAACAAAACGTCTCTCAAGCTCCAAGAAGATCAGTTTGGATTCTTCAGGTTCTACTAGATTTCCATGTTAGAGTTTGGTTTTCAGCTGGACTTCTTCTTGGATGTTTGATTCTTGTATCAAACAGGTATCAACCAGAAACTGAATAAGTTCCTCAGTTTAGATCTTTCAAGGTCTAAGAAGAAGACCAGTTGCTGAAGACAAAACTCTTTACATTCTTCAAGTTAAACTTAAAAACATTTCTTTTTGTGCAGAAATCCAGAAGTTTAAGAGGAGAAGTACGTTTAAGAGGAGAAGTGGTGATTCCCACCAACACTTGTTCTGACAGATCATCCAGTAAATACATGTTTGGAACCAGGAGCAGATGGAAGATCTGTAAACACCACCGTCAGTGCTGATGAGTTTAGAACCTGACAAGAAGAAGAAGAAAGTGTTAAATTGGTCAGATGTGCTGAATAAACACTGTACATTCTTCTCCTCAGGCGTCAGTTATCTGATCTCCACCCACAGACGCTCCACCCAACGCTCATCAGCAGTGATTTCTTCTCTGGATGAGTGGAACTGAGCTGTGATTCAGACCATGAAACCGTCACAAACGTCCAAACTGGCAGTAGAACGTGACACCACGTTGTCATGTTTGAGTCTGTGTGAACTGTTGTCCAACTGAAGACAACGGTGGTGTTTGGATCTCTGTCTTCTCAGCTTCTCAGCTCCGGCTCCGTCACCGTGATTTGTGTTGATTCTATTCGACCACATTTGAGATGATTCAGACCCGACCAGATCAAAGTTCTGTTTCATAACAGCTGTCTGAGAAGTTCACTCCTCCAACGCTCTGGATTGGACGAAGACATCACGCCTTTTCTAGTAAATTTGAACCACACCAACTGCTCTGGAGTCAGTTCTGTCCAACTGCTGTTTTTGTTCAAACTTGGAGGTGAACAACAACATCAGAGGTGTTTTCCTCTGAACAGAAGTAGAGTAGAAACCACATCCTCCTCCACCTCCACCTCCACCTCCACCTCCTCTTCGCTGCACAGCTGCGAAAGCTACACACAAGAGTGAAAGCTGCTCGTGTGCAGGTGTGTGAATATGTGAAACATTTTTTTTTTTCTGAATGTACAAACTCTTTGGCGAACAACGCTGACAGAAGCAACACGTGTTTGGTAAATGAAGCTGATTGACAGTTGGGGCGCGGTGCCTCAGTGGGCGAGCAGGTCAACTGTAGAACCCTCTGTTCTAGTGATAGTTACCTGTTCAGATGGATGAGGGACAGCGTCTTCACTGGGAGGACACCGTGACTGCACAGGAAAAATGCTTAATATATTGCGATAAATATCGTATCGTTGGCTGTGTATCGTGATATGTATCGTATCGTCAAATTCTTGCCAGACCAGAACATGAGACAAAGACATCAAATAAAAGAGACAGGATGAAGACATGATTATTTCTTGATCGTACGATGAGAAAGAGAATTTTCTGAAACCAGTGTTTGTCCTTTTCAACATGTTGCAGTGATTTTGAGCTGAAATCCTAAACAGAGGAAATAAATTCTCCTCCGTAATTGAGTTTATCTGATTGAATACACGTTAACACAATCAAAAAAATGTTTTACTCAATTGTACTGCAGTAGTTTTGTCACCATGTTGACTACTTTTCACTTCTGCTTGAGTAACATATGATTCTGAGGTCACACTTTTTGGCGACTCCAGCGTGACTACGCCTTGTGGTTTAATTTAACGGGGTTTAAGGTGGAGTGAAGAGAGTATAGAGATATTTAATGCAGATTTGAACATAAATACTTCACAGACTTCTATAATGAAATAAAAAAAAGAGCAACATTTTGAAGCCAAATCCTTTAATCGCGCTCGTGTGAAAACAGACTCAGCGTCAGGCCATGAAATTACAACTGGAGACACCTGGTCCACACTGACTGTATCTGGTCCATATGTCAGACTCTTCCAGATTTACAGCCTGAAAACATGTTGAATGCATTGAAAAGACCTAAACACCCAGTGATCAGACTCCGGCCTCCGACGCCCACAGGAACCTCACACAACCTCTCGTTGCACAGTGACGTGAACCTCAGGGCTGGTGGTTTACTGCTCACAGAACACAATCAGGGCCTTGTTGAAGCTGACGGAGAAGAGAGTGGAGGACCACACCACACCACCTCACACCACCTCACACCACACCACACCTGCTGCAGCGCATGAAAAAAAAAAGGAAACACGTGTTGTTTTGTTTTTGTGGCTCAGAAGACAAACCAGAAGATCAGATCCATGATGCAATGAACACAGTTTTCTTCTGGGATGTGAACCCATGACTCTCTGTGCTCTGTTTGTGCTGCAGGTAACCAACCTCTGCCAGTGGAACCATCAGTGGACACATGTGACTCCCTGCACTCACCTGTAGTTGGTGGCGACAGAAGGTTATTGGTTCTAATTCCATGGCAGCTTCTTGGAGATGTCCACTCTTCCTTCGTCTTTCTTGTAGACCTTGCGATAGGAGACAGCGCGGCGTTAGATCCTTTCATCCTACAGAAGGTTGCAAACAAAAAGAGTGGGAGGAAAGTGAAGCAGCTGCTGTTCTGTCCACACTTAGACATGTCCCGCGGTCGAGACAAAGACCAAACTTTCAGACCATGAAACCACTTGTTTTGGTTTGTTGTGTTTGTGTGTTGGTCTGTGTGTGTGTGTGTTGTCTACACGGGACAAAACCCACTTGACGCCGTGGCCGCAGGTGTCTCTCGTCCTCTCGTCCCACTAACCCTCTGGTCTGTTTATAAACAGGTCGACTGAAACTTGTTTACACGTTGGAGGAGAATCATCTGGAGCAGACGCTGCTGACACTGGAGAAACCAACAGTTCAGACAAACAATGTGGAGAAGACAGAGAGTGGATGTCCAATTGATGTCCATCTGATGTCCATCTGATGTCCATCTGATGTCCTCTGAGTCAGGAGGAGATTCTTTACCATAAAGCAGCACCGGGGAGACTATGTCACTCGACTGGACTGATGAGTCTTACACACTGCCTCTAGGAGCGCCACCTGCAGTCTAGGCCTACAGCAGCTAATGATCCACTGTCCACTGAGACAACAAGCATTGAAGAAGACAGACTGGACTGAAACATTGAAGGTGTAGGATGGTTAGATGGTTAGATGTTGAAAAGAAACCTTTTCTACTATTGGAAAATCCGACCATCACTGTGGACCTGCTGGTCTCCAAGTACATGATGGAAGATGAGGTTGTCCTCAGTTTCATGGAATGTTATTCCCTAAAAAGGGAAAAATCCCAATGGAAAAGATTCCCTGTGTTTGATGGTAATTGTATAGATGTGGATGTGGATGAGTCAGTGCAGAGGGAGGGTGTGGTTGGTGGGTGGGTGTAGTTACTGCACCTGATGGCTGCACCATCAGCCCAACCATTAAATGAAGTCAAACTGCTGCAGGTTCATAGTGCGATGACATCACACACTGATGTCATCGTCATCAGGTTCTTCCAGCGGTGGTGGACCCGTATTTGGCTTCTTGTCACCGTCACCGTCATCATGTTTATGTTGGACCTCAGGACGGACATGAGACGATTGTGGACAGAGTGAAAACCCTGTTTATGTGGAAAAGTCCAACGGAGGGAAAAAAAGACATGACTGTGATTGGACGTCCACACCAACATGTGTGGACAGGACCGTCTGTGGACATAGATTTCTTCTTGTCTCTATGTCTCACAATATAATAATTTCAAACTGGTTGGTGATAAAGAAAAGACAGTGACGATAAGAAAGGTCATAGGTTTGAGTCCCGGTGGCAGCTGATGAAGTGTTGATGCCTTTTCTCTCGTACCTGTCCCGGTACCAGAGGTGACCCAGAGAGGGTTCTGTTCTGTTCTGTTCTGTTCTGTTCTACCTTGATGTTTGATGTAAATGCTCCTCCCCCTGGGTGAGGGATCTCCTCCCTCCTATGTCTTTGATGACCACAGACGTCAAATTGTCTTTTCTTAGAGTGAAGACCCTAAAAAAGCATGTTGAGGACTTTCCTCCAAAATGGACGCCTGAGATGGAAATTTGTCTTCACTAAAGTTCATTTTTGTAAAACAGCACAGTTTCTGCTGCGACAAAAGGCAACATTTCACTAAACTAACAGGAATGAGAACAGGAAGTGATGCGGAGAGAGGTTCAGATGGTGGGGGACATGGGAAACTGTCCAACTCCACAGTGAAAGTCCTGTGGCACCGGTGAGGCCGAGGACATCTGCTTCGTGTTAAGGAGAGGACTGGGCCTCCCACATGATGAAACCCAGGCTGGTGCTCCTCAGCTCCACAAGATACTGCCATTGCCTCTCCCCTTCCTCCCCTTCCTCCCCTTCCTCCCCCACAAGCCTGACCCAGAGGAGAAGTTTCTCCAGTCCTGCAATCCGTCCCGGTCCAGTGTTCCCACCCTCTGGCCCTGCTGCCCGGCCGTCACCGTGGTCAGCGTCCCTGGAGGACACTCTCTGAACATCTTCACCTCATGTGATAATGAAGCTGCGACACTTGGTGACGCACGGCACGTCCTCCACCGCGAGTCTCTCCCTCTGTTATGGTTTTCCACGGACATATTAATCAGGAATACGACTGGAGGAACCTCTGGGAGGAACCGTCAACTAAACCAATTATTTTTACCCAGAATTCCAGCGGCTGCAGAGAATCACGCTGATGAAAACAGACTTGTGTTTCTGGTTTAAAGCTTTTAAACACCGTCTACGTTTCCCTCACAGGACTCGACTGTAACGTTAGCTGGACAACAGCTGTGTGGGTTTCCCCCTCTGTTGCCGTGACGACCAGAATCCCTCACAAAAACACACTGCTTAACATTTTTTCTTGTTTTCCCTCTGCTGGATCTTACCTCACTCTCTTCTTTATTCCAACTTCTTTTTTTTTCTTTTTTTTTTCTGCACAACCACCGACACATTTCTTCTCCCTGGTCTGCCCAGTCTCTGGCTGCAGGTCCAAGTCTCTGTGCAGATTAGTTCAGATTTGTTGGATGGGCATGAAATACGAAAGTTCAAAACAAACCATGCAACCCTGTCAGCGCTACGTCACTTCTTATTGGCGTCTCTGTGTTTTGCCTCCAGTGCAAATTGGTCAGCGGCGGAGCTGGCGGAGAAAAACACGGCGTGATGTAGCGGAGAGGGAGAAATGAAGGAACATGTGTTGGTGATGACACAACTGAGAGTCTTTAAGTTTGGGTCCTGTCACGACACGGCAGCTTTAAGGCATAAAAACACAGTTCAATATGGATCTTTCTATCAGGTCGCAGGAGAAAAAGTTCTTGTGATGTCAGTGGGAAAAAGGACATTTAACATCAGGAACTATTTCCCTCCAAGTTTATGCTTTCAGTTCCATGGTTGGACGATTTTCTATTTCACCTTTAAACTAATATTGGATTTTCTTGAAACATTTAATCACAGATTCTGATATAAACTGATACTGATATTGAAAACAGAACTGACCACAACTGACCACAACTGACCAGACATTTCCTGGTCCATACACATTGTCATCGTCACCTTCTCAGTTCCTGTCTGGTCACCAAATGGAGAAGTTGTGGGAGAAAAGTTGTCAGATTAACACTTCGGTCTGAAGTGGTTCTGGTTCCATTGTCCCGACGGTTGTTTATGGTTAAAACGATTCGTACAACGTGATCAGCAGATGCTTTAACACTGTCACTGCACTGACCTGCAGTTGGCGCTGTTGCTGATGGATGTGGCTCCATCTGCAGAGAGTCTTTGGAGAACGTGAGTCAGGAGTGAATTGTATTAAATGAAGACACGTTCTCCATGGATTGAGGTGAGTTTGTTTCTGCCTGACTGTGTGACCTGGCACCAGTCTGTTCACTTCACACTTAATGCTCCATTACCACCTCACAACACACACACACACACACACACACACACACACACACACACACACGGGCCTCGAGCCAATGGGCCAATTAGAAACAAAGGTGGGTGGAGTGTAAACCCGTGGTTCACTGTCCTGTCAGTGAACGAACAGAGAAAACTGTCAGAAGAATAAATGAGAAAAGAAAGAGAAACTAAATCTTTGACTCTACGCTGAGGACAATGTTTGATTCCTTTGACTATGAAACATCCAGAAACAGTGAGTGAACCATGTCTGTCCTCACTGGACAATAGCAAAGGTGCTGAAAATGGGGCACGCGGGGTCCAACTAGGGCTTGGACGGTGGTGGAGACCAGCCATGATGGATGGATGGAGACACTAGGAATAGACAGAAGACAGGAGACAGAGCTGGAGGTGGAGGAGTTAAAGATGCTGAAAGACAAGGATGGACAGGATCAGGAATGAGGTGATTAGAGGGACATGGAGGTAAGGAGTTAGGAGTAGAAGATGGAGAGAACAGGGGGAGATGAAGAAGGATCATTCACTGTGGAAACACCTGAGGAGACACAAGCTGACGGGGCTCAGCAGTAGTTCTATAGGGATCATTAGAGAGAAACTTTTGGAACCTCTGAGCTCCAGGTATCTGGTGGTATCATGATGTTCTCTCCTTGGAGATCTCACAGTTCTCACCATTGGGTTCTAGGGCCTGATTCTGGATCTTGCATCTGAGCCAAGTCTTCTCTCCTGAGAGTTCTTCAATCTCCTGTTGCAGAAAGAGCATAAATCCCAGATCATCCATTCCATCATCTTCAAACCGGACGTGGTCCAGCAGCCGTGGAGGACGGAGAGAGGAACCACCTCCGGGCCAAGATTAGCTCTGATCCTGGCGCTCTTCCTTCTCCCCGCGGCCAGTGATGACGATGATTTGTTCTGGCTGCTGCGGCCGGAGGAGAGTGAGGATGAAGACGGTCTGAAGGTTTGCTGTGCGACGTCCAAATCCCTGAGCCTCGTCCACAAACGCTGATGAGTTTATCTCCGTCATCGCTAATAATAAGTGACGCGTGCATCACATTTGCAGAAACACACGGCGGCCAAACGTAACAGAGGAGGAATGGTGATTGGCTGATGTGTTTTTCTATCTATTATTATCTGAAACCTGTCACGACCGCTTAAGAAATAACTTCCACCAGTCACATGATGACGTCATAGTGATGTCATTGATCATCGCATTCCAGAAGATCATGGAGACAAAGGTGCAGATATCAACGCTGTTGTTGCTCAACACAGGAGACTGAACTCCTGAGTTTGTCAGTTTATTTTATAAATCGTTGTGTTTGGGAAAAGACAAAGTTGATCAGAACTGAAAGGTGTCTTTTATAGAGGGGTTGAAGAAGACAAGATGTCCTCCATCTACACTAGATGGAGATACGTATTATATCATTAGATCCTCCCACTACTACTACTAGTACAACTACTACTACTACCAGTACAACTACTACTACTACTACTACTAGTACTACTACTAGTACTTCTATGTTTTGTTTCCAAACAGTGGCCTGATCCACATCCACATCCATGTGAAGGAGCCTCAGTGTGATGAGTGTAAATGTGTGTGGAAATAAAAACTTGCTCTGGTGTCGTACACACTGCGTGTGTGTTAACGGGATCTCACGAGGGGCCGCTCGTTACCGGGCAGGTTTACATCAGGAGTCGTTTCCTTCCAGATCTAGTGAATTAGCCAAAGCATTAAAACGCTCAGAAATCCATAAAAATCTTTTGTAAGTCAGAAAATAAAACATTTTTACGGCCTGAGCTGGAACGGAGACGGACTCCGTAAAAGCCTGTAAAGGTTTAACATATGTTATCTTGGACTCTGAGCAGAGACGTCAGGACGTAAGTTCACAGCGTGGGATTTGAACCGTTTACGCCCACACTGGCTGGAGAGTTCAGCGGGATCGGACCGGTGTCGGTATCTGAGGTTCTGGCCTCGTCGTCCGTCTTCATCTTTCTCTCCTTTCCCACAGTCTGTGTCCGTGGCTTGGCTCCGTCCACGTCTTACTCTCCTGGTCTGCTGCGTTACATCAGTCTGACGCTGCTGCTGCTGCTGCTGCTGCTGCTGCTGCTGAGGTCAGTGCCATCGCACTCACAGCTGGACCTGAGCTCATTCTCTCTGGTGGACGCAGTTGAAGTTCCTCCCTCTGTGATTGACTGTAGTGATATATGTCTTTCCCCTGGAGTCATGGACCCAACCTCTGGACGTCACATCAGGACCAGGGCCTCCGTCTTTTCCAGAGAGGAATGTTTGAATTTCTGACGCCATTCAGGGTGGAAAAAAAAACCTAAGCCGACAAATTTAGGAATTTATATTTATGCTCCATGTGTTTCCAATGACATAAACGCTGTTGTAAACAAACCAGGGTGTGAGGCTTTAACCACTTTAACAAGTGGAACAACAACAACACAACATTTCAGGACTCGGCCGCGTCCACTGGATGTTCAGCGAAACAACCATGTGTCGTAACTGAAGCTTGGAGTGAAACGTGAACTGAGGTTGAGGAGCTGAAAATGAAGCTCAATATTAGAAAAGGCTTCAACATTCAGAGCTTTTGTGTTCCACCAACAGACTGTGAACTTTACCAGGGTTTGTTGGACCAGGTGAGGGAGCACATTGGACCATATCTGGTCCACGGGTCTTGGTTGACAATAAAGATGATTCTTTTGTCTTGGGAAGTTGTTGGGTCTGTGGTCAGTGAGAGGTTTATTCTCTCAATACCACTGTGAGACATGTCCAGTTCTAACGTCCCTCTGGGCCAAGAAGACAGTAGTGGGACAGGATGAGATTAATACATCAAACAAAAATGCATTTTTTTGACAAATGTCAGATTCTGTGATCAGACAGAAGAAGAGCAGGTGATGAAGACGACGTGTATCGACCAGGACCAGAATGTTCCACCATGCTGCCCCCTGTGGTTGATTGGTTTTCTCCACTGTATCTATGTTCTGTCCTGTACAGTTTGACAAGTTGAGGTGGAAATCAACAGATTTCCTTGTGATTGCAAAAATAGGCTCAAAATTGCCACAACGTATGGCCGGCTAACAAAACAATCAGTGCAAATGTTTGTAAACCTTCTTCGACCCCCACCACCACCCACCACCCTCCACCCTCCACCCTCCAACCCTCTTCCCACTGCAGATGTTTGCAAAAAATGTCTTGCATTAAACCCAAGTCCCTGCAAACTTCCCTTGTGTCAGTGTCAGTGAAAGCGCGTTTGTTTTCTTCACCTACAGCTGTCTCTTATACA
>JAFBJS010001611.1:10635-45506 GCA_016785265.1 Paraplagusia blochii
TGTATAAGAGACAGCTTCGAGGATCTCCTAAATCCCACTGACACGTCTTCTTCGGAGGAAGGAGAGACAGGGTGCTCAGTGGATGACTCACCAATCTCCTGTGCTGAAGTCACAGAGGCAGTCAAAAAGCTGCTAGGTGGCAAGGCGCCGGGGGTGGATGAGATCCGCCCTGAGTACCTGAAGTCTCTGGATGTTGTGGGACTGTCTTGGCTGACACGTCTCTGCAACATCGCGTGGCATTCGGGGTCGGTACCTTTGGAGTGGCAAACTGGGGTGGTGGCCCCTATTTTTAAAAAAGGGGACCAGAGGGTGTGCTCCAACTATCGGGGATCACACTCCTCAGCCTCCCGGGGAAAGTTTACTCCAGGGTATTGGAACGGAGAATTCTGCCAATAATCGAACCTTGGATTCAAGAGGAACAATGCGGTTTTCGTCCTGGAACACTGGACCAGCTCTACACCCTCCAGAGAGTTCTTGAGGGATCATGGGAGTTTGCCCAACCAGTCCACATGTGTTTTGTGGACCTGGAGAAGGCTTTCGACCGGGTCCCTCTGGGATTCTTGTGGGGGGTACTCAGGAAGTACGGGGTTGGAGGCTCTTTGCTAAGAGCTGTTCAGTCCTTGTATGAACGGAGCAGCAGCTTGGTTCGCATTGCCGGTAATAAGTCGGATCTGTTTCCAGTGCATGTTGGACTACGGCTGGGCTGTCCTTTGTCACCGGTTCTGTTCATCACTTTTATGGACAGAATTTCTTCGCGCAGTCAGGTCCCGGGCGGGGTCCAGTTCGGGAGACACCAGATATCATCTCTGCTGTTTGCAGATGATGTTGTTCTGTTGGCCTCTTCGAACAAGGACCTACAGCATGCACTGGGGCGGTTTTGCATATATATCTGCATAACTGCAACATACTGTATATAATATAGAATGGCTTAAAAATGTTTCTTAGATGTGTATAAGAGACAGGTTTAAGTATCTTGGAGTCGTGTTCACGAGTGAGGGAAGGATGGAACGGGAGATTGACAGGCGGATTGGCGCAGCGACCGCAGTAATGCGCTCGCTGCATCGATCCGTCGTGGTGAAGAAGGAGCTAAGCCGAAAGGCGAAGCTCTCAATTTACCGGACAATCTACGTTCCTACTCTCACCTATGGTCATGAACTTTGGGTCATGACCAAAAGAACGCGATCCCGGATACAAGCGGCGGAAATGAGCTTTCTTCGCAGGGTGGTAGGGCGCTCCCTTAGAGATAAGGTGAGGAACTCTGTCACACGGGAGTAGAGCCATTGCTTCTCCACATCGAAAGGAGTCAGCTGAGGTGGCTTGGGCATCTACATCGGATGCCCCCTGGACGCCTCCCACGGGAGGTGTTTGGGTCATGTCCCACTGGGAGGAGACCCAGAGGAAGACCTAGGACACGCTGGAGCGACTATGTCGCCCGGCTGGCCTGGGAACACCTTGGGATCCCCCCAGACGAGCTTGAGGAAGTGTCTAGGGAGAGGGAAGTTTGGGCGTCCCTCCTCCGAATGTTGCCCCCGCGACCCGGCTCCGGACAAGTGGATGAGAATGAATGAATGAAAAAAAAAAAAAATTGGTAAACTGTTATTTATTAGCATAGTATTTTTGATGGAAATATTGAGTATTTAAAGAAGGGTAAAACCCGGGAACATTTTTTCTTCACTTTAATGCCCTTTCAGTCCTTTTTCTATTTTTACACATTTTGGAAAAAATCTCCACTAAGCCAAAACGGGTATGCTAAAGAGCCCCATGCAGCCAACCCCTGCCCTAGGGAAATGAACTTATCAGTCGATCAAGAGACTTTGTATTTTGACTTTGAGACTTTTGATTTATACAAACATAGGCAACCATTGACAAAATTGACTTTGGCCAACCAAGGACAACTCCATCTGACAAAATCTTGTTTACACCTCTCAAAACTACCAGCAGCATATTTGTACGGAATGTGACAATACGTTTTTCCCCATGCGAGTATTGCCCTCAAATGTTAAAATGCTAAATAATTTCCCCTGAATAAGTGTGATACCAGACTAAATAAATTCTATAAATAACTGTGTACAACATAAACACACTATTTCAATATAAGTTATGGAAAAAAATGACAAATTATTTTTTACCATTTTGTTTGAAACATTCCTATGATTCTTTGTTCAGCATTTGATGTAAACAAGAAATGTCTAGTGTTGGACAGAATAACTTTGGCTTTGGATCAGGCTTTGATCAGGAATTTTAAACCCAGAAGTGCCTACTGCCATTTTAACTCAATTTTAACGTTAGACAAATCTTTTAAAGAAGCTTTTATCTACTTCTGGGAGGTTTTTAGACAGCGGAAAGGTGAATTCACCAGTCTGAGGCAGTGGTGGGCCCATGGCAAAACAGAAAAAAAAATCATAAACACACTATTTCAATATAAGTTATGGAAAAAATGACAAATTATTTTTTACCATTTTGTTTGAAACATTCCTATGATTCTTTGTTCAGCATTTGATGTAAACAAGAAATGTCTAGTGTTGGACAGAATAACTTTCCAAAAACATTGATTAACTTTATAAACCGGGCTCATTCAGCCCTCACCACAATAGTCAATATAAATGGGCAGAGATAGAAACAGCTGCAGTATAAGAGTAAAAAGTCCACTTTAATGACAGAAAAAAACATTTAAGCATGTAAACGACATGTAAACGACTCTTCTCTTTGATGACATGAGACCGAACGGCATTTCACTGGCAGAAGTTCGGAAATTACTTATTTCGAATACAATTAGTCCTGAAATAGCTACAAGGCTACAGAAACTCCACAGGTTTAGTAAAAACAGCGTCTTGAATGGGAGAGAACGTCTGGTTTTCCAAGAAGATGAACTCAGTGAAGTTTGACCAATTTATTTTGCTCTTGTCTGTCCTTTACCGTATTTTACACCGAGTCTTTGAGAGAGAGGGAGAGAGAGAGAGAGAGAGAGAGAGAGAGAGCTGTTGCTGCCGCCGCCGCTGCTGTGTTGTTGTCGTCGTTTCACTGAGTCCATTGTTGTTTTTCTTTAGTACGCTGCATAAAAACGCCTCGTGATGAAATGTTAACCCCAAACCCCAGCATGATCAGCTCCTTGCAGTCAATAAGAATTACACTTTCACTGTAGCATTGCTCATTGTAGCTGTCTCTGTCACGGTCTTCTCAGGCTTGAACCCAAATGCAACATCCAGGAAAAAAATCAAAAGCAGGAACTGAAGTTCGTAAAGGGTTTAATTCATAACAGGCAGAAAATCAAGTCCAAAACTGAAAAAGATCCTAAATAAAATATGTCCACAAATAATTCTACAGGATCCAAAAAACAGGACTTCGTCCATAGGGGAAAAAATACTCAAAAAATCTAATAAGAACCGCAAACAAAACAGAGATGTCTCAAAAAAACGAACTGAAGTACGACGTGAACGTCCTAATGCTCCAACCAGGAAAAACAATCTGACACCACGGTGAGTAAGGCCACTGCTTTTAAACCCTGTGTGCTCATCAGTGTCAGCTTGGGAAAAACAACCAGGTGCATCTGATCAAGGCAATTGCAGAACCCCAGCAGTCCTGACAGTCTCTTTAAATGACATCATTAATTACGTGCCAGTCAGCGTGTCAGAACTGCAGACTCAGTTCCTCATGCGGAAGTCCAGCATATTTGCCAAGACGGCGGCTTTGTAGCATCAGATTAATATTATCGATGGAAAAACCGATACCGATATAATCCGATATTAAAAATTATGCTCACATCGGCCCGATATTTATCGGTGGACCGATACATCAGACATCCCTACTCAAAAGTAACTCCATCTTGGCCTGGGGTTTTTCCATTTTGGAGTGACATCATCACCTCCTGCACCTCTTGAATAGTGATTGGTCCTCCGAGGTCCTGACACAACACTTTATTTATTTTAGGGGAGGGTATCTTATAAAATGTGTTGTCACCAACTAACAGATCTAAAGGGCAACCTGAGGTGTAAAGATTTGAATAAAAATTATGGAAATCTTGTTTATATATTTAGGCTCTGCAGTAATTTTTTGGGTTCTGGGATCTAAATAACTGTGTCGTACGCATCTGGTGTGCTAAAAGCCTTCCCAATATCACCAGACTCAAAAACGCGCTGTTAGGACTGAAATAGGACTGTTCTATTTTACTAGTCGATAATAGTTCAAATTTAGTTTTTTAAGACATATATTGTAGGAGCCGCATGTACATTTCTTTTATTTAGTTATGGTTGACCTAAATCTTTTTTTTTGTTGTTGAGTGCACCCTCTATAGGTTGCACAGCGCGATCCTTTAAATAGGGGTGCTGACAGAGAGCCATGGGAGGCAGGCCAGCTGATACCTTCATTTGATCTCAGCTACGCTCACCTCAGCTATGCTCAACTCAGCTCACCTGCGCTCAGTGGATGCCTATTGGAGGCGATTACAGAGACACAAACCATTATTTTTGATGTTCATATTGTGTTGAAATAAATACCCATGACATTATTTATTTTCTCTTCATTTTCAACATTAGTGGGCCAGCTGCGATTCATGATCGAAACTGCCTGCTTTCTCCACCTGGTAAGAACGAAGAAGACTTAGGAGACTTGGGAAAAATGGATTAATGGAAAAAAACTGATTTGTTTTTGCCAGTACATTAGTCAAATGACGCGGCTCTGGATTCATATTGAAAAGAATAAAAAACTTTTTAGACACTGAAGGCTTAATTGAAATAATATAGATATTTAATAAGATATTTTTGGCTTTATTGGAAGTTTGTTTTTTGGAAAACCATGTCCAGTTCTGATGAAGTCGACGTCGCTCCAGCCAAAAACTTGGAGGAGGCGGTTGCGCGTTTGCGCTTCTCAAGAACTGGAAAAATTTCTCATATAACCAGAAAAAATGAATATTCTGAACAATTTGATGACAGGAAAATTATTTATTGATGAAGTTAAATCAAACATGGCTAAGTTTCATGAATTCGTAGAGGAGTTCAAAGTTTTACATGCTTCGTTTTTTTGCAATGTTGGATAAGGAAACGAAAACTGGTATCAACCTAAACTCAAAAATATAATGAAGTTTGTTGATAACGTTAATAAATGGATTATCTTGAATACAACCCCGCCTCTCCCGACTACTAAGGTCTTTGCTGCTGCTCCCGTGGAGTACACGCTTGTAATTTCAAATGCTGCAAAAGCCGACTTCAACGAGGATGGACAATCTGCTCGGTGCGGTTCCAATGTGTCTAATGCCTCATCTTGCAGGAAAGACATGCCATTGAGGGACAGGAGGAAGAGTTAAGAAAACGGAGAGAAACTTGACTACTTAATAAGATCTGAAATGACTGTGTCTAACCCTATTCATCCTAACGCTGTATTTCCTCACTCAGCCCAAGCAGCTCAGTTCTCTGTGCCTTAATTGTCCACTACGCCTCCACCTGTTCTTTCCCACTCAGCCAAAGTTCCTAAGTCCACTATGTCTCAGTTGCAATATCCCATTACTGCTGGCACAGAACAGGGAAATCACATGATTAAAGTCCTAGAAAGTCAGAATGAACTGACACAAATTCTTATGAAACAGCAGCTTTTGACCACATTACCACAAGGAAACATTCCAGTCTTTGACGGACAAGTTTTGGAATACAAATCATTTATTCACTCATTTGAAAACATGATTGAAGCCAAAACAGATAATCAAAGAGACCGCCTGCAGTTTCTAATTCAATACACAAAAGGCCAAGCTCAGCAACTAGTTTAAAGCTGTGAGTATATGGCTGCAGATAGAGGTTATCAGAAAGCAAAGAAATTGCTAAAGGTAAACTATGTAAATGAATACAAAATATATTGTGCTTATTTGGTCCAGTCCTGGCCACAAATAAAACCTGAAGATCATTTTGCATTTTGCAAATGAAGCATTTTGCCATGTTCCTTAGGAGCTGTTGTAATGCCATGGAGGACATGGAATACATGGATGAACTGGATGCAGTGTCTAATATGAGAGTGTGAGGGCGGGGCAGTGGTTAGCGCGCAGCTGCAGCCGAAAGAGCAGGTGAGTGGCGAGGTTGATGCTGCACTGAGCACAGGTGTCACTGCTTTTACTAATTGTGCCTCTCCTCTAATAAGTAGGAGCCAGGTTCACAGGAGGAGGAGGACGAACAAAGAGACACTAAACTGAACTGTGTGTGTGTGCGTGTGTGTGTGCGTGTGTGTGTGTGTGCGTGTGTGTGTGTGTGTGTCTGAGGCTCAGGGAGAAATGGCACCACATAGCTTATGAGCTGAAGGAACAACAGAATTGCAGGGTAAGAATTTTGGACCTTGTCTGTTTTATTGAGAAACAAGCTCGCATTAATTCTGATCTAGTATTTGGTGACCTTCAAGACCAGTTGGCTACTAAAGGAAAGACAAGATCCCCTCATAAGTCACAGACCTCAAAATCATTTGGCAGTAATTTCGCCATAGCTGTTGCCCAAAAAGAAACAACACTAGACTCCACTTGTACTCTCTGCAGCTCAAAACACACACTGTACCAGTGCAAAGATTTCTGTAAGAAGGCACATAGAGACTAACTACATTTTTTTGAAGGCAAGGGGCAAATGCTTTGGGTGTCTCTCTCTCGGTCACACATGTAAGAACTGCAAAATGCGACTGATGCGACTGCAAATTTGTAAGCAAAACCACCCTGGTGCTTTCACAGCTTCTCAATATACAGGACTGTTTGGCTGGAAACTGAACTCAAACATCGGCAACGACGAAGACAACAACAACAACAGCTGTGGCGGCCGGAGTCAGGGCCCTGTTGGGCGAACTCCATCTCCGGAGGACACCGGACTAGCGTAGAGTATGCCGTGCAGAGGGAAAGCAAAAGCGGTGTGCACGGAAGCAGAAGAGGGGAAAGCGCGGAGGACTACAGGCTAGGCTAAAAGCTAATGCCGGTCGGCCACCAATCCTGTCTCTTTTTCTATCGAATGTCCGCTCACTGGACAATAAGATGGACCTGCTCCGACTGAGGCTGTGAGTCTACCGTGAGATGAAGAACTGTGCAGTGCTTTGTCTTACGGAAACCTGGCTTAAGGACAACATGCCGGAATCAGCTTTCCACATCGACGGACGGGTAATGTAAAGGGCAGACCGCAACCAGCAGTCGGGGAAAACAATTGGTGGAGGACTGTGCGTCTACATCAACAAATGTTGGTGTACTAACAGCACTTTGGTGAGCAGGCACTGCTCAGAGGCCATTGAATTTATGACCGTCAAGTACCGGCCACACTACCACCCACTTGAGTTCACGGCAGTGTTTGTAATGGCTGTTTACGTCCCCCCGGATGCTAAAGTCGCTAAAGCTAAGGAAGCGCTGACTAAGCTGCACAACAACATCAGATCGCTGCAGCACAAGCACCCGGAGGCGTTTTACGTGTTTGTGGGGGATTTCAACCATGTAAAACTGACAGACGTCCTGCCTAAATTTCACCAACATGTCGACATACCGACACGGGGAGACAACACACTGGGTCGCGTGTACACCAACAGAAAGAACGCGTACAGAGCTGTCCCACACCCTCACCTGGGTTTCTCCGACCATCTATCCATCATGCTGGTGCCCGTGTACAGACCCCTGCTCAAACGCCAGAAGCCGACCCAAAGGACCACCACAGTGTGGCTCAGTGACGCTGTCCCCCAACTCCATGGAGCATGTGGAGGGGAGTCAAGTGCATCACTGATTACAATACCAGAAATGCACAGGGCCCCACTGATCCCTCTCTGCCCGACTCTCTCAACAGGTTCTATGCCCGCTTTGAGGATCCAAACGCCCCCCGCAGCACCACACTTACCCCGCCAGCAGGAGAAGAGCCACCCAGTGTGACCACAGCAGAAGTGAGGAGGACCCTTCTGGGGATCAACCCACACAAAGCTGCTCATCCCGACAAAATCCCTGGACGGCTACTGAATGGCTGCGCAAACGAGATGACGGAGTTTCTGACAGACATCTTTAACACCTCCCTCCAGCAGGCGCAGGTCCCCACCTGCCTTAAGGCGGCTACCATCATCCCCATCCCAAAAAAGTCCACAGTGACATGCTTGAATGACTACCGGCAGGTAGCCCTTACCCTGATAGTCATGTCACATCAGCCTTTAATACCATCAACCCCCAGTCACTGGTCCAGAAGCTGGTAACCCTTGGACTGAGCTCCACCCTCTGCAACTGGGTCCTGGACTTTCTGACTGACAGGCCGCAGTCTGTTAAGATCAATGGCATCTCCTCTTCCTCCATCAAGCTCAGCACTGGTTCTCCCCAGGGATGTGTACTGAGCCCCCTCCTGTTCACCCTGCTGACACAAGATTGTAAAGCGCTGAACCCAGGCTGCCTCATCGTGAAGTTTGCAGATGACACAGCAGTGGTTGGACAAATCTCCAACGAGATTCTCTGACTACAGGCATATGGTTAAACACCTGGAAAGCTGGTGCAGGGAAAACAATCTCTGCATCAACGTGAACAAAACCAAGGAGATGATCATTGACTACAGGAGGGGCAGACAGCCCTCACCTCCCCTGCACATCGGAGGAACAGCAGTGGAAGTTGTCTCCAGCTACAGGTACCTGGGCATCCACATCTCAGACGACCTCACCTGAAAGACCAACACCTCCTGTCTAATCAGGAAAGCCCACCAGCGTCTCTACTTCCTCAGGAGGCTGAGGCGTGCCGGATTGGGGAGCTCAGTCCTAACATCGTTCTAGAGATGCGTGGTGGAAAGTGTACTGTCATCCTGCATCACTGTGTGGCACAACAGCTGCTCTGCAGCAGAGAAAAAGTCTCTGCAGAGGGTAGCGAAGGCTGCACAGAGAACCGTAGGACACAGCCTCCCCTCCACCAGGCCTCCTGCATCATGAAAGACTCCACCAACCCAGTCAACTCACTGTTCGTTAGCCTCCTCTCAGGCAGGAAGCTGCGTAGCATCAAAAGCAGGACCACCAGACTGAGGAACAGTTTCTTCCCTGAAGCTGTTAGACTGTTGAATTCTGTTGGAAACCTGTAAACTGTATCCATACTCTGCTGTTACAGTTACCGAAATTTACTGTTTTCTGCTCTCGTCACTCCCCCTCACACAACAATCTTAGATAGAGTTGTTGCTGACCAGCTCTCTGATTACCTAAATTCTAACAGTCTTTTTGAGACCTTCCAATCAGGCTTTAGGGTAAATCATAGCACTCAGACTGGTCAGGGTCACCAACGACCTCCTGATGGCTTCAGACCAGGGTTTTGTCTCGGTGCTAGTCCTATTGGACCTAAGTGCAGCCTTTGATACGGTCGGCCACCAGATTCTGCTGAAGAGACTGGAGGGTGTGCTTGGAATCAGTGGCACTGCCTTGGATTGGTTTCGGTCATACTTAACTGACCGATACCAATTTGTCCAGATTGGCAATAATCAGTACCCCCGCACCAAAGTCAGCCTGGGTGTTCCACAGGGGTCAGTGCTAGGTCCAATCTTGTTCACCCTTTATATGCTCCCACTGGTCGATGTCATCAGAAAGCACTGAATTGACCTTCATTGTTATGCTGATGACACTCAATTGGAATTGTAAT
Organism: Paraplagusia blochii; assembly: GCA_016785265.1. Classification (NCBI taxonomy): domain Eukaryota; kingdom Metazoa; phylum Chordata; class Actinopteri; order Pleuronectiformes; family Cynoglossidae; genus Paraplagusia; species Paraplagusia blochii. The sequence goes on from JAFBJS010001611.1 coordinate 20,213, forward strand.
TATCAACTAAGGCTGACCAGCATGGTCCTCTACTGCGGCTTAAATCCTGCATAGATGACAAAGACCTGGATGACCAATAACTTCTTAATGCTAAATTCAGATAAAACAGAGTTATTAGTCCTAGGTCCTAAGCAGGTAAGGGATTCTACAGCTGACATAATTGCAGCTGATAATAGTTTAACCACTGCCTCCAATACTTTTGTAAAAAACAAGGTGTCCTTTTTGATCAGGACCTTTCCCTCAGTGCCCATGTTAAAAACATTTCTAAGACTGCCTACTTTCATTTTCGTAATATTAGGAAAGTCAGGCAAATACTCCCCCTGGAGGCAGTTGAGAAGTTGGTCCATGCCTTTGTAACCTATAGGCTGGACTACTGTAATTCTTTATTAGCCGGATGCCCAGCCAGTTCCCAGAGATCCCTACAGCTTGTTCAGAACACGGCAGCTTGTGTTCTAACTAAAACCAGACAGAGAGACCACATCTCCCCGGTCCTCGCTTCTCTCCATTGGCTTGCACCCTCCTATATAGTGGAGTTGATACAACCTTATCAACCCACTAGAACACTTCGTTCTGTAGGAGCAGGTCTTCTTGTGGTTCCACGAATCTGTAAATCTAGATTTGGAGCCAAAGCCTTTTGCTTCCAGGCCCCTCTATTGTGGAACCACATGCCAGCTCCAGTCCGGGAGGCCAACACAGTTTCTACTTTCAAGAGTAGGCTTAAAACCTTTCTTTTTGATAGTGCCTATAGTGACCTACAGATCCAGCCGTAGTCCTCAAGTGAGGCCTTCGGCTGGACCTTGGGCTCTAGTTATGCTGCTTTATGTTAAGGACGCCAGGAGTCCTGTGGCATACTAGGTCCCCTATCACTGTCCTCTATCTCTCTCTCTCTCCTTCCTTTTTCTTATTTATCTATTTCCTACCACTATCCCCTATCTCTATCTCATTTCCTTTCCTTATTTACTCTTTATTAACACCCCTTGCCGGGGACCTCACATCCCCGGAGTCTTTATTCTTTCCCCAGGACCCAATTGCCACGGGCAGCCATGGACACCTACTCATCACCAACCTACTTTCAAGAACTCTGTAGGATCAGACCCGGAACTGAGGAACTAAGGAACCAAAAAATTGACTTTATAATTATAATATATTATCTCGTATGATCAGGCTGTGATTTTGACTTTTATTTATGATTGTTTTAGCTGCCAATGTTTTGCCTGCTCGCTTGTCCGTCCTGGGTGAGGATCCCCTCCGCTGTCGATCACCCTGAGGTTTCTTCCTTTTTTCCTGCCTGGGTTTTTGGGAGTTGTTCCTCAGCCGGTGCGAGAGTCTATAAGGACAGGGGGTCATTGTCTGTTTTGTATATTTTTCTCTGTGTTGTATTGTGTGTAAAGTGCCCTGAGGTAGCTGCTGCTATGATTTGGCACTATAAATAAATATAGTTGAGTTGAGTTGAACAATCTGAAACTGCCACCACACTACTTCTCTTCTTCTCTCTCTCCTCTTCCCTACTCTTCTTCTCTCTCTCACCTCGATCCGTGATCCGAGTATCTTATTTCATTCGTATGTCTAACTTGTGTTGCAATGACAATAAAGCTTCCTTGAATCCTTGAATGGGCATATCTAAGTAAGGTAAAAATTCCCAGCATCAGTTCAAAGGTTGAACTGTTGATTGGCACAAATGTCCCAAAGTTATTAGAACCATGGGGGGTGGTCAGTAGCCAAGGTGGGAGTCCTTACGCAGTCAGAACGCAGTTGGGGTGGGTGGTTAATGGGCCACTAAGACGTGTTGCTGGTGAGACAAAAGGCGCTACTCTGAATAGGATATCAATGGCAAGATTGGAAGACCTACTGATCTCACAGTATAATCAGGAGTTTAGTGAGGTGACGTGAGGAAAAGACAGAGATGTCTATCAAGGACAAAAGGTTTTTGAAGATCGCCAATAAGGCTGTCTTACTAGAGGGACATTACAATATGAAGTTGCCTTTCAGGAAGAATAATATCAGCATGCCTAACAACCGCCAAGTTGCAGAGCATCGGTTCCAAGGTCTGAAAAGGAAAATGGAAAAGGATGAACAATATAAAAAGGATTATGTCGTTACATGTTGGAGAACAAATATGCAGAGATGGTCCCAAAGGAAGAACTTACACCGTCACAGGGAAAGGTGTGGTACCTACTCACCATGGAGTGTACCACCCAAAAAAGGAAAAACGTAGAGTTGTATTTGATTGTGCTGCATGTTACCAAGGTGTCTCCCTGAACAGAGAGTTACTGCAAGGCCCTGATCTGACCAACTAACTGATTGGTGTCATTTTGAGATTACGCAAAGAACCCATTGGCATTATGGCAGATGTCATATCTATGTTCCACCAGGTTAAGGTGGACAAATCTGATGTGGAATACTTGCGTTTCTTATGGTGGCCACAAGGCAACACTTGTCAAGCCCCAAAGGAGTACCGAATGCTTGTACATATCTTTGGTGTTGTGTCTTCCCCCAGTTGTGCCACTTTTGCATTACAAAAGACTGCTTCTGATCATGTCAGCTGTTTTTCTCCTCAGGTAGTGAACACAGTCAAGTACAACTTTTATGTCGATGATTGTGTTAAATATGTAGTCAACAAATGTGAAGCCATACAGTTGGTAAAAGACCTCACTGCTTTGTGCCACAAAGGTGGGTTCCATCTTACTCAATGGGTCAGTAATAGCCGTTGCTTAAGTGGTAGTCAATGCTGTTGAGTAAAAATATATTAAAGAAATAAATAAAATATACTATTATCATCATTATTATGTGTATATCCGCACACACGTACATATATACCTACATACAAACTCACCCAAATGTACATATGTCTGCATATATACACACACACCTATAGGGACATGAATATACACACAAATACGTACATACACGTTACCTAAGTCGCTTATCCGGAGCCAGGTCACGGGGGCGACATTCGTCGGAGTGATACCCAAACTTCCCTCTCCCTACTCACTTCCTCCAGCTCGTCTGGGGGGATCCCAAGGCGTGTCCTAGGTCTTCCTCTGGGTCTCCTCCCACTGGGACATGACCCAAACACCCCCTGTGGGAGGCGTCCAGGGGGCATCTGATGTAGATGCCCAAGCCACCTTTATTGACTCCTTTTAATGTGGAGGAGCAATGGCTCTACTCCGTGCTCCTCCCGGGTGACAGAGCTCCTCACCTTATCTCTAAGGGAGCACCCTGCCACCCTGCAAAGAAAGCTCATTTCCGCCGCAGGACAGCCCTGCCGAACAGATCCGACTTATTACCGGCAATGCGAACCAAGCTCCTGCTCCGTTCATACAGGGACTGGAGGCCTTAGCAAAAAGCCTCCAACCCTGTACTTCCCGAGTACCCCCCACAAGAGTCCTCGAGGGACCCGGTCAAAAGCCTTCTCCAGGTCCACAAAACACAAGCTGGTCCAGTGTTCCACAACCAGGATGAAAACCGCATTGTTCCTCTTAAATCCGAGGTTCGATTATTGGCTGAATTCTCCGTTCCAATACCCCGGCAGCAATTTGAATCAAGATTGCAGTATATACTGTATATAGAACTTTACAGTTATGGAGTTATTGCACGAGCTCCCCCTCTTCTCCCTCTCAGAGAAGAGTTTAACAGTTTGATTGCCCGATTGATGACGACATAGTGCAGAGTGTGAGTGGCATTGTCCATGATAGAGAGCAGTTTGCCAACAGTCCTCTTCTCCACAACTGTCGCCAGTGAGACCAGGTGGGTGCCCACCACAGAACTAGATTTCCTAATCAGCTTTTCCAGTCTACTTAGGTCCTACTTTGATGTGCTGCTCACCCAGCACACTACAGCGTAAAAAATGACACTGGCCACCACAGACTGGTACCAGACAACAGCAGGGAAAGGGAAAGACAGACACACAGACCTCACAGTAACCCCCCCACTCCCCCCCTTTAATGGACGTTCTACGGACATCCAAATTTTCTCAACATCCTGGGTGGGTGGGGGGGTAGAGCTGGGTACACACAGGAACATAGACACTAGACACTAGGGAAAAGGCTGGAGCGTCAACCTCCAGGGTGGAGACAGGCACAGCCGAGAGAACCACCCTCTCGGGGGGCGAAGACAGGCACAGCCGAGGGAACCACCCTCTTGGGAGCAAAGACAGGCACAGCCGAGGGAACCACCTCTTCTGGGGCAAAGACAGGCACAGCCGAGAAAACCTCCTCCACGGGGGCAAAGACAGGAGCAGCCGAGAGAACCACCTCCTCGGGAGCGACGACAGGAGCAGTCGAGGGAAACACCTCGGAGATGGGTTTGCTGCAGGGCAAGGAGCAGGAGGTCCTGCCCCGCCTTTAAGAGACAGCTCCTGACGTCCCACAGATGAGGGAGGGAGGGAGGGAATAGCAACTTCTGGTGCCGGGACTGACCTGTTAGTTCTCCTGGACGAACACAGAGCTGACACCTTTGCCCAATACAACTCATCACGTTGAGGGTCAATTAGACTATTGGATGAGTGAGGGGTGGCAGCATAGACCTCAGCCCAGTATGCTCGGTAACATTCTGCCAGGATCGAATAGTTCCGCTTCAGTGGTTCCCAGGAAAAACAAGGGGTGGCAGTGTAGAACTAAGCCAGTCTGCTGAGTTCTGTTTTGGTGCGATCATTCTGTTGTGTAGCGGTTTCCTCGGTGAAAACATGGTTGGACCCAAATGCAGGACTGGGAGACTCTTCTCAGGTGCTCAATACCAGACAACAGCAGGTAAAGGGAAAGACAGACACACAGATCAGATACACCCCACGATCGCTGTGTCATCGGAAAACTTCTGGATGAGGCACAGCTCGAGTTGTAACAGAAGTACGAGGTGTAGAGGGTGAAGAGAAGAAGTGCCAGCACCGTCCCCTGAGGTGCTCCGACGTTACTGCCTACAGTGTCAGACGTGGTGTTGTTGTTCAACCTGACATACTGTGGCCTGTCCGTGAGGTAACTTTAGATCCAGACAACAAGACATGGGTCCACTTGCATGCCCGTCAGTTTGTCCTGGAGTGCAAATGGCTGGATGGTGTTGAAGGCATTGGAGAAATCCAGGAAAATAATTCTCACAGCGCCGCTTCCCCTGTCAAAGTAAGTGTAGGCCCGGTGTAGAACGTACAGAATCGCATCCTCCACGGCAACCTAACTCTGTACGCAAACTGCAAGTGATTTTGGGCATGTTGTACTTATGGCCTGAGGAAGTTTAGGAAGAGCCGCTCCAGGGTCTTCATCAGGTGAGATGTCAGTGCTACAGGCCGGAAGTCGTTCAGCTCGCTGGGACGGTTCTTTTTGGGAACAGGAACGTTGCAGGACGCCTTCCAGTAGGCCTTCGGTAGGCACTATCCCCAGACAAAGACTCAGGTTGTAGACCCATTGGAGTGGTTCCCCCAGTTCAGCTGCGCAGGTCTTCAGGAGCCCTGGACACACCTTGTCCAGGGTCGAAGCTTCCTCAGTTCTCGCCTCACCTGGTCAGCTGTAACAGCAGGAAAATGTAATGAGTGGGGTTGAGATGTAGTGGGTGGGAAGAAGGACAAGGGGAGTGTGGAGGTGAGAGAGAAAGAGAAGGGAGGGGAGATATGACAGTAGAGCAGTCAGATGGTCAGCCGCTACTGGAGGGGGTGGAAAACTGCAGTGAGAGCGTGGACGATGGGGGTGATTGAACCGGTTGAATAAGTTGTTTAACCTGTTTGCCATCTCCTCTCCCCTGTCCTCAAGGCTGGTCCTGGCTTTTAGGCCTGTGATGGTCCTGACACTGTCCCAAACCTCCCTGTTGTTCTCTTGCAGTTTCTGTTCCACCTTCCTCCAGTAGTTGTCATTTCCCTCCTTCAGGCAGCGTTTCACCTCCCTCTGTGCTGCTCTCATTTCCTCCTTGTGGTTGCTCCTGAGGGCTTCCTTCTTCCTGTTGAGAACAGCTTTGACTTCCTGTGTCACCCATTGTTTGTTATTAACGTCACACTGCATAGTCTTAGCCGGGTCAACCACATCCAAACAGCAATTATTGTAGTCTTCAAGGCGGTGGGCAGCTCCATCAATGTCCTTAACATCTGAGCACGGATGTACATCCCAGTCAGTGGTGACAAAGCAGTCGCTCAGTCCCTGCTCTGCTTCAGGAGTCCACCTCCTGATGGAGCATTTGACGATCGACTGCCTTTGGACCAGAGGAGTGCACTGTGGCTGGACGTACACCAGGTTATGGTAAGACTTGGTGGGCAGCTCCATCGATGTCCTCATCATCTGGGCTCAGAAGTACAACCCAGTCAGTGGTGTCAAAGCAGTCTCTCAGTTCTTGCTCTGCTTCAGGAGTCCACCTCCTGATGGAGCGTTCGACATTCGGCTGCCTTTGGACCAGAGGGGTGTACTGTGGCTGGACGTACACCAGGTTATAGTCAGACTTGCCAAGAGGGGGGAGGGCGATGACTCTGTAGGTTTCATTAACATTAACATACAGAAGATCAATTGTCCTGTTACTCCTGGTGGGGCAGTCCACCACCAGATGAAAGTCAGCCAGTGTGGAGTCCAGGGTGACATGGTTAAAGTCACAAGAAATCAGGAAAAAGAGCCTCAGGGTGTCGTGTACGTAGTCCTGCCGTGATGGTGTGAATTTTTTCACAGGCAGCGGCCGGGGCAGCTCTCGGAGGAATGTAAACACAGAGGGTAATCACGTGACCAAACTCCCTCGGGACTGCTAGTAGCTCTAAGTCAGGGCAACATAAAACTTTTTTTTACGGATATATGAACAGGGTTACACCAGCGGTTGTTAACGTACATGATGAGTCCCCCTGTCGGACTTACTGTCGTAAATCCACGCAGGTCCACATTAGCATCGGGTACAATGTTGGTTAGCCGAGTCTCTGTGAAGATGAACATGCTACATTCCTGGTATATCCGCTGGTTAAACGGGGCAGAGAGCTTGTCTATCTTATTAGAAAGAGGGTTCACATTACCCATGATGACGGAGGGAGTAGAAGGTTTAAAATGCCACTACACAACACACAAAACGGTGTGCATGTATCGGGAATATCCAAGAAACTACATATGATGCTCAGCACGTTTCAGTTTATTTATTTCAAACCGGGCAACACACTCATACTCAGTTAGTTCATCCAAAGGACAAAATTCCAAGGGAAAACCTAAATAACGGGGTCTATGCAGTGCAATGCAATGACAGTGTTAAGATTTGGGTATTATGTAGACCAAGCAACCACGCCCAGCACAGGAGGCCGACCACATTGTGACAGGTCTCAGCAGTTTATCTTGATCTCAAAAAAAGGGACAGACTTTCAATAACTCTGATGTGCATATTTTGGACAAGCAGGACAGGTGGTTTGAGTGAAGGAAGCATCTATGCCCATCTTAAACAATCAACCATGAATAAAGGGGGAGGTCTGCGTCACCAATTTTCTGCTACATATCATTCTCCCTTGAGATCCCAACTAAGGAAGTTTAACTAATCATCGAATACCAGAGCAGGTTTCTAGACGAAGAGAGAGCAGCAGCTCTACACCAACTGAACTAAACCAATTCATACACGCATAAATATGCAGCTAAGTTTATTGAAGCTGAAGCTAATTGATAAATACATCTGTGGATCCTTGTGTGATGGTCAGAGCTGGCTGACTGCCTGTCTTACGTGCCATCTCCCACAAGGACCACCAGTTATATTTAACATGAATATGCTTAGGGTAACAAGACCATTAGCACTAATGCAGAGGATTCACTAAGAAAAGCCAATATTTGGGCTATGCAGTGTCTGTCTTGGATCATTTGGTCGGAATTGAAAAAGGTGATATTTAAAGATATTTTTTTCTCTTTTTTCTGGAAACACACACTGAACACTTCCTTGGACACATTCTAATTATGGTGCACCAGTTTCCCTTGGGGGGATTCTCTACTTTGGGAACTATTGAACAGACAGACCTAATAATTCATAACGCGTCTTTGTGGACAGCAGTTCTTCTGACTTTACATGATCACTTTTTAAGTTCTATAACCAATCCCCTTAAATGTTTAGCCAGTAAGACAGCGGTTATATTGAGAATGTAATAGAGGTGGTGGGGGGGGGGGGGGGGGGGGGCGGGGGGGGGGGGGGGGGGGGGGGGGGGGTCACAGAATATCTGCGTTTTTACAATGGAATGTTACTGACTATATTTAAATAAAATCATTTATACTGTATTTACAGAGATCCCCGTGTGGCTCTGACCAAAAAGATAAATCTGAACAACTATCAACCATCAATGTTGTCTTTCCATCATCCGTGTTCCTTCCAATAGACTGACTCTTACTTACGTATACTGCTGAGGGAAGGTAAGAGCTGCCGCTCCCGGCCACGACGACGCACTGAAGATCATGATCATCTGGAGAGACAGCAGGCAGACAACGCCGCAGGACCGTTTTCCTGTCGCCATTTTCCATCAAATATCTCTTATCTCTTTCGGTGTTGGGCTGAAGTATTCCAGGCTGGGCTTCAGTGTGAAACGGCGTCCTGGCTCATTAACATCATGTCTGCACGGTGTTGTCAAGTGGACGCAGCGGCGTAGAGAGGCTTTGGTCGTGAAGGCATCATGCACGGCTGTGATGCAGCTTCCAAGATACTGCAGCCTCTGAACTGCTGCTCTCATACAATACACGGCGACCCCCCCCCCCTCTCCAGGCGCCTTCTCCTTCACCAGGCAACAAAGCAGCAGATTAGCTCAGTCTAGCTTGTTTATATATATATATATATACATATATATATATATATATATATATATATATATATCTGCGGAGCCAGGTGGGATCATTTTACATAAATCTTAATTTTTTTTTGGCTTCTATATGCAGGTACAGGCGCTTTAACTTTGGTGGAGTGGCCGTCAGGGGTGGGACTGCTAGATTTTGCAGCAAGCTTAAATTAGAAAGTGATGCATAAGTACAGCAGCCAGTGTTAGGTTGCATACATATTTCCCTCTGGGCATCTGTTAAATTATATATTATATCCACTGTCCGACATGATACTGTATATCAAATGTTTTAGATATGTTTCATAATGATAAACAGAAATGTTATGTAAAAATATATTCAGAAATTGTATATTTTTAAAAACCCTCCTATAATTTATATAACTTTGTCAGTGGATATTATCAGAGTCTCTTCATCAGCTAGGCTATCATTTCTTCACAAAGCTGTGAAACTTTTAAAATTAAAAGCATCCTTGACATTTTGAACTACACAACATTGCATTGAAGTGATCACCCCACAGCTGTTGACTTGACACCAAATTTCACGTAGATTCATGTGGCTGAACATTCACTACATGGGTTATACTCAACACAAATAAAATTGTAAGGTTACATATATAAAACCAAAGATAAAGAAATTGTGCTAACATGTGTAAAACTTAAAATAATTAAAAACTATTATTCTAATAATAAATAAGCATCAGGAGTGTGATGGTGAGGCAGTGATTACCAGCAGAAGTAATATTTACAGAATGAGATCATAACAATGAGGCTGTGATGAACAAAAGTTCACCACAAAAACATAATATAAAAACTAGACTGAAGACAATTCAAAACAATTTACTTTCTGTGTGGCCACATCTTTGTCAGGAGTCAGGAGTCTCACATACGCAAAAAGATTTTTAATGGTGCCACTCATTAATTAATGGTTTTGGTGCCAGGTTGTTTGAAAGTACCATAGGTAGGGATGTCCGATATGACATTTACCGATACCGATATGAACCAATATTACCCAAACACTTCCGATACCGATGTGAACCGATACCGATATGAACCGATATAGGCAGCTAATTTCCCCTGAATTAGTGTGAATTAGACTAAAGACATTCTATAAATAACTGTGTACAACATAAACACACTATTTCAATATAAGTTATGGAAAAAAATAACACATTTATTTTTTACCATTTTGTCTGAAACAGTCCTATGATTCTTTGTGCAGCATTTGATGTAAACAAGAAATATCTAGTGTTAGACAGAAGAACCTTCCAAAAACATTGATTAACTTTATAAACCGGGCTCATTCAGCCCTCACCACAATAGTCAATATAAATGGGCACAGATAGAAACAGCTGCAGTATAAGATTAAAAAGCCCTCTTTAATGAGAGAAAAACATTTAAGCATCGTCACAATGTAAACGACTCTTCTCTTTGACGACATGAGAGACGACACCGAACGGCGTTTGACTGGCAGATGTTCGAGAAATACTTATTTCGAATACAATTAGTTCTGACATAGCCCGACTACAGAAACTCCACACGTTTAGGTAAACAGCGTCTCGAACGGGAGAGAATGTCTGGTTTTCCAAGAAGACGAACTCCGTGAAGTTTGACTAATTTATTTTGCTCTCGTCTGTTCTTTACCGTATTTTACTCAGAGTCTTTGAGAGAGAGACAGAGAGAGAGAGAAAGCTGCTGCTACCGCCGCTGCTGTGTTGTTGTCATTTCACTGAGTCCATTGTTGTTTTTCTTTAATACGCTGCATAAACTCCACACCACAGACTTTCACTGTCATTTAAAGAGAGCTGCAATGAGCAGTGCTAGCTCATTGTAGCTGTCTCTTTAAATGACATCATTAATCACATGCCAGTCAGAGTGTCAGTACTGCAGACTCAGTTCATCATGCGGAAGTCCAGCGTATTTGCAGAGACCGCGGCTTTGCAGCATCAGATTAATATTATCGGTGGAAAAACCAATACCGATATAATCCGATATTAAAAATTATGCTCATATTGGCCCAATATTTATCGGTGGACCGATATATCGGACATCTCTAAACGTAGGTCCTCAGTTTTATTTAAAACCTGAAAATCACCAGACAAACCAGTAATTGTGAAGTCTGCAGTATTTGTTAGTTCACAAAACTCCTGAGAAGACCCTGGCGTCCACTACTGTTGTGTTCTATAATAATAATAATTTCAATAACTTTACTAGTGCCACAATTGGATATGGTTGTGCTCACAGGACACTGCAACAGACTGCCACTTGGAGATGCCAGACACATGCCTCCTGTGAGAATCAGACCAAGGACCCTTGTTTGTCTGTTGCAAGAGAGACCTGCTAAATACTACACATTAGAACCACAAAATTTGCAGAGTGAGTCTTTGCAACCAGCACAACCTGCCAAATGAGACACCAATAGGAATATGTTCTTCTTCTGAATTGAACCCATGACTCTGCTTGCAAGGCAGGGACTACACTATGGAAATACACAATTGTTCTTCATAAGATTCATAATTTAAACCAGTCACAAGGGAGCAAAAGCCAGTGTTGTTTAGTGCCTGGATAAACAATGAGGGTTGTGTGAGGAAGGGCATCCAGCCAAAGCAATGATGCGAGAAAATAAAACAATTTCCATACTGAATTGGTAGGGGCCTGGGATTATAGTGACCACCGTCGTTGCTGTCAAGCTAAAGTGTATTGTTGAAAATTAAACTACTGTTGATCGAAGACATATAGAAAGAGAAGGGCGATCTATAAGGGAAAAGAAGAAGGTTAGAAGTGTGTCTGAAGGTAGTAACTTTGAATGTAGGTGCAAAGACAGGAAAAGAAGAGAGTTAGCTGACATGATGGAGAGAAGAGCAGATAATTTGTGTGTGCAGCAGACCAGGTGGAAGGGCAGCAACATTGAATTTTGTTCAAATTCAAGTTTGAACGGTTGTAAGAAATAAATTATAGATTAATTAGTTATAAAATTTAATATGTTTTTATGACAGTTTGAGAATAAAGAAATAATGCGGTAAGTGTCTGGGACACAAGTGTACACAGTGTTTGAAACGCAATAGAAAAATCGTCAATGATATTACCCAAACATTTAATTTCCGATACCGACATGAACCAATACCGATATAGGCCGCTAATTTCCCCTGAATTAGTGTGATACCAGATTAAATGCATTCTATAAATAACTGTGAACAACATAAACACTATACTTCAATATAAGTTGTGGAAAAATTACAGAATTATTTTTGACCATTTTGTCTGAAATAGTCCTTTGATTTCTTGTTTGCATTTAATGCAAACAAGAAATGTCTAGTGTTGGACAGAAGAACCTTCCAAAAACATTGGTTAACGTTATAAACTGGGCTCATTCAGCCTCACAACAATAGTCAATATGAATGGACACAGATGTAAACAGCTGCAGTATAAGAGTAAAAAGAACTCTTTAATGAGAGACAAAACATTTCAGCATCGTCACAATGTAAACGACTCTTTTCGGTGATGACATGAGAGACGACACCGAACGGCGTTTCAATGGCAAATGTCCCAGAAATACTTATTTCAAATACAATTAGTCCTGACATAGCCCGGGTACAGAAACTCCACACATTTAGTAAAAACAACGTCTTGAACGAGAGAGAACGTCTGGTTCTCCAAGACGACGAACTCTGTGAAGTTTGACTAATTTATTTTGCTCTCTTCTGTTCTTAACCGTATTTTACTCCAAGTCTTTGAGTGTGTGTGTGTGAGAGAGAGAGAGACAGACAGCTGCTGTGTTGTTGTCGTTTCACTGAGTCCGTTGTTTTTCTTTACGTCGCTGCATAAAAACGCCTCGTGATAAAATGTTAAAATCCCCATCCCCAAACCAGAGCATGACCAGCTCCTTGCGGTCAATAATAATTACAGTTTTCTATCCACAAATAACTCCAGACCACAGACTTTCACCGTAGCGTTGCTCATTGTAGCTGTCTCTTTAAATGACATCATTAATTACGTGCGGGTCAGAGTGTCAGTACTGCAGATTCAGCTCCTCATGCGGAAGTCCAGCGGAGTCCAACGTATTTCCTGAGACCGCAGCTTTGCAACATCGGATTAATATTAAATAAAAACCGATACTGATATAATCCGATATTAAAAATTATGCTCATATCGGCCCGATATTTATCGGTGGACCGATATAACGGACATCCCTAATTGAATGTTTATATTGTTATCATACTGTGAAGTAACAGAAACAAAGGATTGGAGGTTGAGATTTCCTGACATAAAACATTTCTGTGTAGTGTCACTGGTTCCAACATTACTTTGGACGTATGTGCCGCATCTACCGAGGAATATCAGTGACACCAATTCTGGATGTGTTTTTAAAAGGATAAATAATATCAACAAGCCAACGTTTGCTTGAATTTTACATCTTTGGCAAAGTGTTTTTTAACTACAAGGCTGTAAAAATGACCTTGACTTTTGAAGACATATGGACGGAGGTAGAACGACAACTGAAATCTTCTAGGTATGTGTTAAGACCTAATACTCAGGCAGATAGATTGAAAAAAAATATCATGAAAAATAGGAAAAGGAAACCATATTGGCCTAAATCAAAGGACAAAGGATCATTTGTCAACATTGTTAAGGTTCAATTAGCAGGAAGTACAGGAGCTCTCCAACATTATAAAGAATATGAATCTGTCACACTAATTATGATTATAGAGACCATGGAACAAGTAGAGAAGGAGTCTGTACATAAAGGCCCTTCACATAGTCTGACACCCGTACATGAGGAATTGTCACATAGCCAGGCACCCGTAGATAAGGGTTTGCCGTTCAGTCACACGCGATCACCAAATGCACCTCCCACGCCATACCAGCCCACAGGGCCCTCAGTTCCACTCACACCGTTTTCTCCCATCAATCAGTTTATTCATTCATTTCGTTCAAGAAAATTTGTTGAATGTTGGACATGAGAAGTCAATACAAGAGGATGAAGGAGGCAAAAGAGATGTTAGAAAAGGTTGGATTTGAGGAAGTAGTTTGTTCGTATGAGTTGGTTGTAGTACAGGGTATAAAAACGTAACAGTTAAAGAGGGAGTTGGAACAGTTTGTTAGGGACAGGAAGAAGGTAAGGGCAAGTCTGGAAAGATAAGAGGATCATAGACAATTTGTCCATGCTGTGATCATACCTTAATCTGGACAACACACATATGAAAGACAAACAATAAACCCAAAACACCAACGACATCAGTGACATCTCGATCACATAGAAATATGGACTGTTATGATTCTTCTTCAGACAACTGAGACATAGAAGTGGAGGAGAAACACACAGAGGAGGAATTGCTCACAGAGGAACAAAGGTGTAATAGGGTAGTTAGAATGGCCGTAGAGCAAAACAGTCTGACACTAAGTCAAACTGACACAAATGGTGCAGCAGCAAGCAGCCCTGTCTTTCTAATACTCAGCACATCTGATTTAAGGACAGCCCCAAATACAGACATATTTATTTAATGAACATCCATTTTGGGCTCTATCAGACAACAAAGGGGATGGGAGACCTGGAAGAGGTGGAAACTTGGAAGGAGTACTGAGTGGTTGCTTTGCATGTGGACAGATGGGACATTGGGCAAACCCAGCTCAGGACTAATCACAAACCAACTACCAGAGGGAGGGGAAGTGCCACTTATCAAGCAGCCCACCCCAATATGGATCTCCCTGGTGGTCACCAGGGCCAACTGGCCTAAACTGAGATCTAAGGACAGAGGTTGACACACTTATTCCTCTATGCATCTGACTCAACTGTACATTTGTTGGGCAGAGACATACTGTGTAACCTAAAGGTGAACCTGTTTTGTGGACCTGATGGTGTTGAAATGGTATTCCATGGTGGACACAAAGTGAACTGTTCCTATACCTCAACCACAACTGGAACTCCTGTGTGGCTCCTGAGTGATGACAACACACGACCCACACCCATGGAAGAATTACTGGTCTCCTATACCCAGAAGATCCGGGGACAATAGGTGTGCTCTGTGTCTTCTTTCAGTAGAAACCTTGGCTAGATCACCACGCACCCTATACACCACCACCCGACACCCACACCCCTTAACAGTACTCTATTTTATGATAGAAGGTAATTATTTTTATCAACAACAATTCTCAAAAAGAATTGGACAACAATGGTCTTTTGCATCAATTGGACACTAAATCAGATTTCAAACCTACATTTTAAACTTTATTTCTACGTATGTTAACCGAATTGTGCCCTTGATGAAACTGTTGGTAATAACAATAATAATACATTTTATTTATAGGCGCCTTTCTGCACACACAAGACAAGAAAAACATTAAAACATCAAGAAACAATGTGGAACATTTGAAACAATTTAAATAAAATTAAAACAAATAAATAAATCAATTAAAAGTCAAGAGGGAGTGCTATAGGTGGTTAGGCTATGTTGAAACAGTTAAAACTACATGTCGGGGTTGATGGGGCTGGCACATGCTTAAATCAGAGGGAATATGCAGTTTTGAATAGATGTGTTTTAAGTTGTGATTTGAGGTGGGAGAGTGAGTCGATGTTCCTGAGCGACGATGCAAGGGAATTACAGAGTAGATAAAGGGATGAGGAATTTTTAAGTGACACTCAACAAAGACTGAACAAACATACAGATTTGAAAACAGCTTTAGCCTCAGTCGCAACATTAGCCACATCAGACTACACAAAAGATTTTCATTTGGATGTTTCTGTCTCAAAAACCGCTGCAAATGGTGTTTTGTTCCAGAAAAAAAGAGAGATAGGAAAATATTGAATTATGTGAGTTAGCACTTGATGCAATGGAAACCAAACAACCAGGTTTGCTGCTGGACTGGTAAACAAAGAAAACTAAACACATAGTCATGGGACATTCATTGATTATGTTAACATTACATGATGTCCAAACCTACAATATGTAACTTCAGCAGCATTCAAACCAACAACAAAAAAAGAATTCTGCGTACATTAGAAAAGCCACACATAGAGTTACATGGCAGAGCTAATGGGGAATGGGGAATTGCACTGTTGTCCA
Source organism: Paraplagusia blochii (assembly GCA_016785265.1). Classification (NCBI taxonomy): domain Eukaryota; kingdom Metazoa; phylum Chordata; class Actinopteri; order Pleuronectiformes; family Cynoglossidae; genus Paraplagusia; species Paraplagusia blochii. Next base: position 36,011 of record JAFBJS010001611.1, read on the forward strand.
GAAAAAAGTCAGAGCAGACATGAGGGCAGAACCACTCACAGATTTAGAAATGGTGTTGTACACGGATGGTTGTTGTTGGAAGGATGAGAAAGGTCATTTAAGTTCAGCATGGGCAGTGTTAGAACAGAAGAAGTTTTAACAAGAGAAAATTTGAATAAGTAGCAGGAAGTGGCATCTCCATGGGAAAAATCAGTGTGGATCGGGGCAGTAAGAGAAGCAGATGATCTCTGGAGGACTCCGGATAAACAAACTCTCCTTCCCCTGGAAACCACCCATATGGTCCAGGACACACTAGTCATTGACTACACAGATATGGGAAGAGACAACCGGGTGAAAGGAATGAGGTAAGTGCACTTCCAGTAAAACAAGAAACATCCGCAGAAGTACTCAAACACCTGATTGAACATTATGTACCAATTCATGGCTTACCCAAAGTAATTTGTTTAGACAATGTAACCCATTTTAAAAATCATGGGAAAAGACTTCAAAGGGCTCTGGGTAAAAAGATTCAAACTCCCATGGTGCACCCCCAGGTGGTATGGTCCTTACAACGTAATGGAAGAAACGTAACACGTAGAAGGCCACAAGACATGGTTCCATCTGAATCAGTGTGCAGTCGCTGTCGCCCCAGAACGCCCAATCATCATCCCTGAAGACAGCGACGACTAGGATTCAGACATCACATCCTGTGACACAGAAACAGAGGAAGACATAGGGTCCTCTTCTTCTTCTTTTTCTTTCGGCTTATCAACAATTTACATCTCACCCTGTCCTCCACATCCTCAACTCCAACCACCTCCAAGTCGTCCCTCACCGCATCCATAAATCTCCTCTTTGTCTCTTACCTGGTAGCTACATGTCTAGCATTCTTCTGCCAATATAACCATTGCCCCTCCTCTGAACATGTCCAAACCATCTTAATCTGGCTTCTCTAGCTTTTTCTCCAAACCTTCCTGTCTGTGTTGTCCCCTTGATCACCTTGTGTTTGATCCTGTCCATCCTTGGCAACCCCAAAGGGAATCTCAGCATCTTTAACTCTGCCACCTCCAGCTCTGCCTCCTGTCTTCTGCAAACACCAACCAAAAAAAAACCCCAAAAAAAACAAAACACCAACCTCAGTACTGCACTTATCGGACTGTACATCAAGCGGTAACTAACGGTCAGACAGCTCCTACATGAAAAACAACTCAAGGACACACACAGATGGGAAGAAAACACACACCTAAAACTTGTGAAAACACACACACACACACACACACATGTGAAGACACACCACACAGACATAGATATGAACAAGATGAACCAGCATAAAAACGCATGCGTGCTGCCTCAAGTTTAGGTTTTATATCACAGTGACCGTGGCGGCAATAAGGCAGACTGGAGCAATTCCTTTTGTCATTGCATTTGCTTATAAACACTTTGCGCAGACATCCAGTGAGCAAACTGCTACTTGTCAGGAGTGTGGCTTGACGATAAATGATGCTGGATCAAGAACGTCAAACTTTCTCAGGTATCTCAGAACACGCAAGGATAGGTCAGTGGGCAAAAGGAAACTGGGCTTGTGTGGGATGATAACGTAACCGTTTTATTTTATACTTCAGGCCACTACATTTAGCGGCAAGTAGCAGCCTGCGTCTATTGAGCCTAATGTTCATTCTATGCATGAATAGCTGTTTAAGTTTAGACTAATATTCTCACTGACATAAAAGAAATGGAAACCTCATTAAAGAGCAATTGAATTGAATTTTAACTTGAGTTTATTGCAGACTCAGTGCAAAGACACTGGCAGAATTGATGTATTTGAAATGCAATTCTGTTGTCTAAACTCTTTCCCAGGACATAGATAATGTTCAATAATGTTGCCACAGATTGGTGTAGATGTGCTGGTCACCTTTGCAGACTTATTTTGTTAATGTTATTTCCCTCAGTTACGTATTTTTAGTTGGTAAAGGACAAGACCACGTACACAAATAAGACTTGACTTGGACTTGGGACAAAAACTTGGGACTTGACTTGGCATTGCCCCTCAAAGACTTGAGACTTGACTTGGACATCTCTGCGATTGACTGTTATTAATTGTTGGTGAAGAGGTGAAGGGAAAATCACTGTGTTGTATGGAGCCAGAATAGTCTCAAAATGAACACACACCTGAATCGAATTGTAGCCTGTGAACAAATTCTGAGAAGAACACACACATAAGAACGGATCCATAAATGTACCGTATTTTCCGCACTATTAGGCGCACGGGATTATAAGACGCGCCTTCAATAAATTACCTATTTAAAAAAAGAATCCATACATAAGGCGCACCGCATTATAAGGCACATTCAATAGAAGTTTCAGTAGTGGCTGCTGTTGCGTTATGCATCCACTAGATAAAGCTGCAATCAAGAGAAAGTCAACAAAACAGTCAGACAAGTCAGTTAAACTTTATTACCGATAATAGAATCCAAACCAGCGTTCTGACAACTTCGTTCACTTCCAAATTGAATAAACAGCCGTTTTATTATTTTTTTCCGAGGTAATGTCAGTGACTAAGTAATAACACTATAACAATAACTCAACAATGTTTAAACGTTAATGTCCACATTCATAATACGAACAACCATGTTCAACAGTAAACATATAAAAGAAACACGTAAAGCTCTCTAATCAGTTCATTCCTCATCCACAAATCGCGTGAATCCTGTTTTTTCAGAGTCTTGAAGAGAAGACTGGGGCGAATACGGTATTCAATATGCCGGGCTCTGTCTCGTCCAAGTCGGCGACTAATTTGAGACCATTCTGGCTCTATACTCGTGCATTTATTCTGAAAGCACATTTGTGAATTCCTCAAAATACTGTAATGCCCCGGTGACAGAACAGTGAGATGCATCCGCGCTGTGGATAACTTTATTCACGATTACAGCGAACTTATAACTTGTTTCCAGACTCTATCTGCAGCGCTGCTCCCTACAGTTTCGCTCCTCACTCTCACGTCCACACAGCTGTTACCACGCCTCCCCACACTTGGTAACATTAACCCTTTAACTGCTGTATAAAACCTTATAACCATTACAATACATTTGTGGATTCGGGCTCGTGCATTTATTCTGAAAGTTCTTTGCGAATGAAAATGCACGCGTCACACAGTCACATATCCCAGCATACACCGCGCGCTGTGTCTACAGGAGAAAATGGAGTCGGTTGCTGCTTCTTGTTGTTGATAGACCTGTTGCGGCTCAGTATTGGTCCATATATAAGGCACACCGGATGATAAGGTGCAGTGTCAGCTTTTGAGAAAATTTAAGGCTTTTAGGTGCGCCTTATAGTGCGGAAAATACGGTATTTTAACACACATAAGCACTAGGGGTGTGATGATTCACTCACATAACAATACAATGCATATCTTGATTGACAGGATACGATCCGATTCAGGACTAATTAATAAAGAATATTAAATGATTGATCCAGTTCGATCAGATTCGGTCCAGTAAAAAACTAATTGGAATGATAAAAAATGCATACAAAACTCCTTTTTGCACGTTTCTTTTATAAGCTATAGAAATATATGTAAGGAGTAAAAACTCACAAATTTTTTGGGAAATGACCAGTTGTTTCCTTACGCAAAATAAATGTGTGTAAAAATCTATTGAGCTGCTTAAATTGGGGATTTACTGAAGACAGGTCATTTTGACTTGGGGGAGATGCAGTGTATACAGAACCTGTGTTGTCTGCCATGTTGCTAATACCCACCACCTGAACTCCAATCAAATCAGCACCCGTCACAGTTCACACACCACAAGTGACAACTTCATAAACATGTGTGAATAGATGTGTGATGTGTGAACAGTGGTGCCTTAACTTTCGATCGCCTCAGCCCTTGACCAACTCAACTCTCAACCAAACTTTTTGAGAAAAATATGCCTCCACTTTCGACTGAATTTTTGCTTTTGACCGACCCGTGTCAAGCTACTAGATGAAATGGAATAATTGCTGCTTATCTTTACTAAGAAAAAAGAGTTGGCTGGAGACAGCATCACCAGAGCGTTGATCAGTAAAAGGGCTCTCGCTATTTATGATGATATAAAAGAAAGGTGCGGGTACGAGCAGCAAGGAAAGTGATGACAAGGGCTTTACTTTTAAAGCCAGTCGTGGCTGTTTTGAAAGGTTTAAGTAGAGAACTGGTATCCATCGTGTGACAAGACATGGAGAGGCAGAGAGTTCGGGCCAAAAGTCTGCCGATAAATACGTGATTGAGTTGAGTTTACCATTATTTCTCATGGGAAAAATTATTTCAGACCTCGACCACCAACCTGGAACGGATTATGTTCGAAAGCTGAGGCACCACTGTATATGTCCATCCATGGACAAAAATCCAAATCATCGGACTGTTTTACTGCATTCCAATTTGATCCGGGGGATACGCTCGGATCGTGTAAGTCACAGATGAATAATCAATTTTGCCCAAGAACCAATTTCACGTCCAACAAAAATGGCTTCTAGAAGCGTCAATGGCGAGCGTATGAGTGAGGTGTTATGCTATAAATGTATGTTATTACAAGGGCTTTGAATAGAGATGTCCAAATTAGGCTCCATATGGCTTTAAATACTTTTCGACCATTGTGTCCGAAATCAGTTAATTACTCGAGGCTCCATTCATTAAGAACGTGGGGATCATCTGCTAGCACATTGGTTGTATTGCAGCCATGCAAAAGGTTGATGAACCAGGTAGGTTGCCAACTCTATTAGTGCACTTTTGCTTTAATTATTATTGGCATCCTTGAAAAATTTTACTGTGTGCTTTAGTATGTCCGTGGTACGAATGTTGGCTCCAGCAGTGGTCCCAAACCTTTTCTGTACCATGGACTGATTTAATGTCTGACAATATTTCCACGGCCCAGTGTAGCAGTTAAAAACAAAATAAAAGGATAGGATCAGCATTAAAAACTGTATTTTCAATAATTTAATAAATGACAGTAAATCCACTGTGTAATCATGTGCAACCTTATTAGCGACATCCCTGTGACGTTGCACCAATAACAGAACATGAGCAACATCCTTTCTGCCCCAACACAATGCAACACTCTGGTCGTTATGGTAACCTTTAAACATGCCTCCAAAATAAGACACAAAAACAAAGTGTATGAAAATACTCGCGACTCACAGCAGCACTGAATCAATGGAAGCCATGAGTTTGTTTTGCTGTAAGGAGACGGTCCCATCTTGGGGTTATGGGAGATATTAAAAGTGTGCTACTTAGGTCCAGTCTGTTCCGTAATCTTGTTTTGGTTGTCGTCACTGCAGAAAACTCTGCTTCACACAGATGTCGGAAATGGCAACAGGGTTTTCAGTGCTGTTGTGGCAATCTCAGGCTTTCATTAATTTAGCAGGATGTATCACATGACTTAGGGTGTCAAGGACTTGACATGCATCAAGTGAGATGGATGAAACAAAGAGAATCTGGCCACTTTTCAAAATAAAACATAATTAAGACTCAGATAATAAATCAAACAAATTATGTGTATTATTTTTTTCTTTCTGTGCAGCCCGAGGCCCGGGGGTTGGGTATCACTGGGCTACAGAACACACACATTTACTTGTCTGGGGGATGAAAAATGTATCGATCTATTTCTAAATAAAACGGATGCAAACTTAATTACATATGTTTCTTTATCCTTCTTATAAATCAATGGTTAAAACGTGGAGACAGAACATTTTCTCCTCAGGCTAGCACCAATTAAAAAAATGAATAATAACTTAAACAATTGCCAAAATGATGCTCGTAATACGATCCTTCCCAAAAGGAGAAAGCTGGTGATGGCATTGATTATCAATGACATTACCTGTAGGCGAAAGCATACTTCTGACAACATTTTGCTGACATTTATAAATGTATGTTTATCTATTGTTCTGTGTGTTGTATAAATACATAAACACATGGAATTACACCACCACAGCAGCACTACTGTCTCTTTGGCTGGGTCGTCTTCATTGATGACATTATTGTTATTATTATTATCCAGGTGAGATCCAGGGAGCAAAGCCAACGTTTCACCTCAAAATTATAAATAATGATGCATGTGGTTTCTTCTTTATTACCGGATTAATAACAGATGAAAAAATAGTTTGTAAAAAATAAATTTGTTCAGCCCCATTTCAAAATGCTTCCAGACTTCCAAACTCTTCATGTTTGGTACCATTGCAGATCAATAGGAACACCGATCAAATCAATCAGACAGACAACGCCTTGCGCTGTTCCATCCATTTTAAACACAACTGAAACCCGCGAGTCTTTCAAATACCGGCCCATTGAACCAAACCAGGTTGTTTCTTTAGTCTGAATTCGGTTATATGATTTGATGTTAGCTCTGGAGCAGTGCTTCAAAAAAAAAAAAAATTATTTCTGTGCAGTGGGACGTGGTTCGAAGCCCTGCTTCAAAGCGAATTTCACTAGGCGTCTGCTTCATGGATGGACATACGGGTAACAGACGTACAGGTAAAATATTGAATCCACAGTGTGGTTTCAGTGTGGTGACATTGAATCAAATTTGAAACTGCTGGCGAAGGCTCACTGTAAATTCAGCAGTGACAGGTCGTGTATTTTAACCACAGGCCTTCAGTGACGTCATTATTTTGTGACATCAAATTAATACGCCTCATAATAACATCAGTATGACACCAGGACTTGAGAATTTACACATGTACATCAGCCTTATTATAGGCTTATCAAGCAACACTTAATTTCCAGAATGTTTAATATCTTATTATTGATTGATTATTCTTAGTATTTAACTGTTCTGGTGGCCAAGTAGTTGACAATTCGTTTCGTCTCCACTAGGTGCCGGCGTAGCGACATTTAAAAAACTCCCTTTAAAATCAGCCATGCCATGCATTACAGTAAGTTCGATTTTAAGTTGGGGGAAATCAAACAGTGTCCCATGGCTCTGCTTTAAGCTTGAGAAGACTGTTTCTGGAAAATTTCCCCTGCATTTGTGAAAGTGATGGGGGTCGAGGAGGGAGAGAAACATCAACATGTTGTGGTCCTGAAACCGATTCCGCATCTGCGAAAGAATATTGTTCAGAATACTGTGGTGGAGCTTTTGGTAGTGTGCGCAGAGATCTTCTGGTATTGCATCACGTCCTTTGCGCACAGCTGGAAAAACAAAAAAAAAAACTTTGCACTCTTTAAGTTTTGAGGCCCTTGAGTTAACACTAAATTTAGGCGATATGCATAACACTGAATGAATAGGGCCATGGGTGCCTTCTCCTTCACTTTACTTTGCATTACTTTTAGTTCAGTTGCCATCACCACTGCGCCACCATAACACTGCGCCATAACTTTGTCCAGAGAACATTCATATTCCTCAATAAAATAAGATTGGCAAGGTCATCGTCTGCCACTTGTTACATCCACAAAGCACTCCTGGACACCAACAGGTGTCACATAATGTAGGACCAGTGCGAGCTGTGCCGTGATCTATGCTTTTATCTCATCTCAAATCCTTTCATCAATAGCATAAATTAAGTCATTTTGGATTTTTCCCAGTAAAAACCCTGTTAGTGAACAGGTGGTACTGCAAGTCTTGGTCGTTTTCAGTAAAGTAAAAGAGGTTCCATATAGTTACCTCTATTTATGGACTGAAAGCTTTCATCGTGTCCCCAAAATTAATCTTTGTTTACTTAAATATATGACACAATCCACAATCCCAAGATGCCGTTGTCAGACAGGGAGAGTTTATCCAATCACGGGACAGATACGTGTTGCCTTCAATGTAGGGTATGCTGGAAGGTCTGAGGCCCCAATCTAGCGTGTTAAATGGCAATGAGCGCTGTGAACTGAATGGGGTGTACCACAACAGGCACGTCCTTCACTTTTGATTGTGAAGACCATGGCAGATTACATGAAACCTGATAACACTAGATAGCTGAAATATGATTGGAAAAAAGTTTTTTATCCATCTTTTAAAACGTAAAAAACATTTTTTTTCTTAATAATAATAAATAATAATATTCTATTAAAACATATTTATGAATAAATGTGTTTTTCTGGGTATGTTTAGGCCAGCATAGAAGACATTGCTGGCCCTGATGGCCCACCACTGAAATACAGTAAAGTTGCGATTTACATCGGCAGTAATGACATCCGGGTACAGCAATCGAAGGTCACTAAAATCAGTATTGAGTCGGTGTGCAACTACGCTAAAACGATGTTAGATACATAATCTCCGGGCCCCTACTCAATTTAGCAACTGATGAAATGTGTAGTCGCATGTCATCTCCCAATCACAATATTACTTTCATTGATAATTGAAAGATGTTTTGGGGAAAACCTGGTCTTCTTGGGAGAAACTGTGTCCATCACACTTTTGCTGGAGCAGCTCTCATATCTAGAAACCTAAAAAAAGTTAATTAGAGACACACCTTCCTGACTAATCAGACATGAGACCAGAAGACCAGTTGCAGTCATACACACCTCTCTGTACTTCTATTAGAATAGCCACTTTGTCCTGTAGAGACGGTGTCTCTCCTGCATTCACCACAGTTGCACCAGTGATTTTACAATAAAAAGGGTATGAAGCATTTGAATTTAATGAAAAAAAAACCCACAAATTTAAAAGAATAAAAGAATAAGACAATTAAATGTGCTTTATTAAACGTAAGATCATTATCCACCAAGTTGCTCTAAGTCCATCATGTCGATTTACTATTTTTAACTGAAACATGGCTTAAAGAAGATGAATATGTCAGTTTAAATGAATCAACCGCTCCCACTCATACTAATACTCACATTGCCCGCATTACAAGGAAACGAGGAGGAGTTGCCATTTTGGATTCTAAGTTATTGGTCAATTTAAACCTAATCCTAAATATGACTCATTTGAAAACATAGTAGTTCTTAAGTTGCCCCATGCTGACTGGAAATCAGGAAAAGCAAGAATATTAGTTACCATCTACCACCCGCCTGTGCCTTATTCAGAATTTCTGTCTGAATTTTCAAAGTTCCTATTTGATCTATTAATCAGCACTGATAAAGTTATCATTGTAGGTGACTTCAACATACAGTACATGTAGACGTTGTGTCAGCCTCCTTTAATATTATTACTTAATATTAGACTCTTACTAGAGTAAATTGCTTTTACTCAGCATGTCAATTGCAATCATACCTATGATCTGGTTCTTACTTATGACATAAACATTAGAACCTCAACAGTTTCCCTTATCTCTGAACATTCCTTAAACCCATTTGAATTTACCGTTCAGTATTACAGTGATCTTGCAGAATGTATTATAGCTGCTGTCTTTTAGATGAGGCTGTGCCACAGCTTTTTACTTCAGTACTAACCACCATTACAACTGAAGGTAGTATACATAGTATAAATTTTACTCTGAACCAAATTGACAAATACAGGACTGTCTCAGAAAATTAGAATATTGTGATAAAGTTCATTATTTTCTTTGATGCAATTAAAAAAACAAAAATGCCATACATCCTGGATTCATTACAAATCAACTG
>JAFBJS010001614.1:0-93738 GCA_016785265.1 Paraplagusia blochii
TGTGTCATCGCCTTTGGATCCAGACTTTGTTTTTACAAGACTCCAGTCTAACAATTAAACTCTAAACGTTACCGTTAGCAAACGAATTCAGCCACAGTTATAGTCTGTTGGCTTTTATGCTTCAGTCTACTACGTTTAGCGGCAAGTAGCAGCCTGTGTGTATTGAGCCTAAGGTTAATTCTTTGAATGAACAGCTGTTTTAGTTTGGACTAATGTTGTCACTGACATAACAGGAATGGAAACCTCTCCTTAAACAGCATGTAATGCATATGATTTCTTAGCCTAAGCACAATCATAGTGGCACTATAGTACAGTACCGTACATACAGTACTCAGTTATATATTTTAATTTTCCTTAATTTGTTATTTTCAGTTGGTAAAAGGACAAGACCACTTACGCAAATTAGTTGGTATGTATCCTGTAGTATTCTCAAAATACCTTGTTCAAGCTTAAAGCTTTTGTGGTGTTTCTTCACAATGCACACGAACAGTATATTGTTTTGATGAACTTTGATGGTGTAGTGTGCAATAGCATATTGAAGGCCTATAGTACAGTACATTACATACTTTTAATCCAAAATAACACTGCAATGCAGTATTATCTTGGATAGCGTCTAATATGAAAACTTTCAGCTATTTGTGACTTGAGACTTGACTTGGACTTGGGACGAAAGACTCGAGACTTGACTTGGACTCACACATAAAGACTCGAGACTTGACTTGGAAAAAGTGACTTGTAAACATATTTGTCATGTTGTGGTCCTGAAATAGATTCCGTATCTGAGAATGAATATTGTCCAGGATACTGTGGTGGAGTTTTTGTTACTGTGCCCGCAGATCTTCTGGCGTTGCACCGCGTCCTGTGCGAGACTGCATTCACGAGTCGAGACGCATATTGCCATAGTGTTGGCGCTACATGAGGGAGACGCTGCTTGCAGATTTCATTCAAGAGCTGAAGAACGCAAGGAGCCCATTTAGATTGGGAAAAAAACATTGCACTCTTTAAGTTTTGCGGCCCCTGAAGTTAAGACTTAATTTAGGCGATGTGCATAACAGTGAATGAATAGGACCATGGGTGCCTTCTCCTTCACTTTACTTTGCACCACATTTAGTCCTGATGCCAACACCGCTGAGCCATCATAACACTGCGCCGCAACTTTGTCCAGAGAACTTTCATACTCCTTAAGAAAATTAAAAATAAGAATGGCAAGGTCATCAGCTCGTCTGCCATTGGTTACATCCACAAATTTCACAGAATGCTCCAGGATACCAACAGACGTCACATAACCCAGGACCGCAGACCGAGCTGTGCCTTGTTGGTTTCATCTGTGGTTTCATCAACCATCACCGCTTTTATCTCGTCTCACATCACTTCAGCAATAGCATAAATTAGGTTATTTTGGATTTTTCCTGATGTCCTAGCAAACACCCTGTTAGTGGACAGGTGGTACTGCAAGTCTGGGTCGTATTCAACTTCAACTTAATTTGTTTATAGTGCCAGATCATAACAACTGTTATCTCAAGGCACTGAAACAAAACCCTGGTCCGACACCATGAGAATGTCATTAGTGACGCTGACCAGAGCAGTCTCAGTGCTATGATTAACCCTAAAGCCTGACTGGAAGGTCTCAAATAGATTGTTGCAATTTAAGTAATCAGAGAGCTGGTCAGCATCAACCCTCTCTAGGATTTTGGAGATAAAAACCAAATTGGAGATGGGCCTATAATTAGCTAGGACCTCTGGGTCCAGTGAAGGTTTCTTAAGGAGTGGTTTAATGACGACAACTTTGAAATTTAGGGGTACATAGCCAATTGTAAGAGATAGATTGATTATATCTAATATGGAGGTGCCAATTAAGGGGAACACCTCCTTAAGGAGCCTTGTATAATAGGAAAAGGATCCAAAATACAGGTAGAACTTTTAGCCAAAGAGATCATGGCAGTGAGCTGACGGAAGTCTATGGGATCAAATGTGGTTAGTAATAATAAATATGGTGTAATAATAAATATGGTATAATATAATATATGTGGTTATTCAGTAAGGAAAGAAATAATTTCAACGTAGTTACCTTTATTTAAGGACTGGGAGCTTTTATCAATGACGGTTCTTGTTTACCCAAAATATGTTACAATCCACAATCTGTCTGTTGCTACAAATCCCCTAGTTCAGATTCAATTTGTCCCAAGATGCCGTTGTCAGACTCCTGAGAGAGCTTATCCAATCACAGGAACGTCTTTAATGTCTGAAAATTCCAATTTCCTGAAAAATATTCCCAGCTGGTCTTTTGTTTTACTTAGTTATATAATCTTCACTGCCATAAATACATACACATAGATATAATTTGTGCAGCAATAAAACCTAAGAAGAGTCATAGGAAAATACATTTAAATTCGGAATTAATTTACAGATAACAATGTTTAAGATTAGAAATGCAATGGCTGTTAGGAGTTTTTTCAAGACTTGCATTTCATTTTCAAAATTCAAACAAAAATTACATTTATTTAATAAATAAATAAAGGCTATGCAGATGATTTTTCCTCTTAATTTGTCCTGATCTCTGCAAAAACTGATTTTACAGGCGTACTAGTTGGGCTTGGAATAGTTAATATGAGTTGATTTACAGTCTTGAAGTGTAAACTGAGTATATAGGGTTGGGACTTAGTGTATCTGGAGCTGAGACTGCCTTGAGGTATAAAATCTAATGTGTCTCTGAGGAAACATTCTTCCCAATAATGAAGCATCTCACCCTCAAGCCTGATACTGCGGAACTGCAGTTAATGAACTCTGTCATGGAGAACTCAGCGGGGGAATGCCCCTTTTTACCCTGTTTTAGATTTACATTCCATATTTTATGGAGTACTTTTGGTGTATAGGTCCTATCAGTGCAATTAAGTGGGTGTCAGTCGGAAAATAACAAACACATTCATAGCCAAGTCAAAGGAAAAAAAGGGCTGCCTGGCCTAGACTAGCCTAGCCTTACCAATGAAGGAAGTTCAGTGACTCCCTTGAAGAATTAGTATTGCAGTAATTCTTTGTCACAGCACCTAAAAAACACTTACAACTTAGCAAACTTCATTCAGTAGTCTATGTTTACTCACTTTTCAATCCTGCTATAGCTTCTTTGTTCCTGTTTTCAGTGTACCCTGAACACATTTTAAACAAACCAGAATTTTACATGAACACCACCAAAAAGAAAGACCTGCTTGAACAAATTAGAATGGGCTAAAGTGAATATCTGAATAGTAATATATCTGCATACCATATTTAACCTAGAATTGATAGTTAAGTTGAACAAGTAGTTGATCAGACCTATGTGTGATTTATCTAGTCCTTAGCCAATATCCCCAAGTTCTCTTTTTCAGAATTAGCATACAAACCTCAATATACTTACTATCAAAAAAAAAAAATATATAGATTCCATATAAATTTAGCTCACCTTGCATCTGGAATTAAACTTTCTCATAGTAACCTCCAGTATGTGGCTTAAATTAAGCAAAGAGTTTTACTTCTATTAACAAGGTCCAGTTGTTGTTCATGTAATATATATCCTGGTATATTTGTTCTTGAAATATGCACCAGCCAGCTTGAATTCACTTTCGCAGCTGTGTGAAAGCATGATGAATTATATATTGTAATAAGAGTTGCACCTCTAGCCAAACGATGAAGATAAGGATAAAGCAATGTCTGACTCACACTCACACTGTCACACTGACGATACCTTAAATGTTTTTTGGCCATGACTATAGGTAATCTATTTCTGTGGGAAAGGTCCACTAGGTTGAGCCCGGGTTGAATTTCTAGAGGAACCATGAGATTGACACAGGGGCAGCCTGTTAACATCAGTTAAAACAACAGCTGCTGTTAACATAATAGTTTTCCAAAATTGTAAAGTATGATTTTGGTAAAATTATGTTTAAATAAACAAATAGAAAACATTCATTCATTCATTCATTTTCATCCGCCCGTCCGGAGCCGGGTCGCGGGGGCAACATTCGGAGGGGGGACGCCCAAACTTCCCTCTCCCTAGACACTTCCTCAAGCTCGTCTGGGGGGATCCCAAGGTGTTCCCAGGCCTGCTGGGTGACATAGTCGCTCCAGCGTGTCCTAGGTCTTCCTCTGGGTCTCCTCCCAGTGGGACATGACCCAAACACCTCCTGTGGGAGGCGTCCAGGGGGCATCCGATGTAGATGCCCAAGCCACCTCAGCTGACTCCCTGTCTCTTATACACATCTTACCATCAAATATTCCATTGTTGTGCATCAACATCAGGCTCCAGCACTGAAACACATTTAATGTATCCGGGATCGCGTTCTTTCGGTCATGACCCAAAGTTCATGACCATAGGTGAGAGTAGGAACGTAGATTGACCGGTAAATTGAGAGCTTTGCCTTTCGGCTTAGCTCTTTCTTCACCACGACGGATGTCAATCTCCCGTTCCATCCTTCCCTCACTCGTGAACACGACTCCAAGATACTTAAACTTCTCCACTTGAGGCAGGATCTCTCCCCCGACCTGGAGGGTGCTTACCACCTTTTTCCAGTCGAGAACCATGGCCTCGGATTTAGAGGTGCTAATTTTCATACCAGCCGCTTCACACTCGGCTGCGAACCGCCCCAGTGCATGCTGTAGGTCCTTGTTCGAAGAGGCCAACATAACAACATCATCTGCAAACAGCAGAGATGAAATCTGGTGTCTCCCGAACTGGACCCCGCCCGGCACCTGGCTGCGCCTAGAAATTCTGTCCATATAAGTGATGAACAGAACTGGTGACAAAGGACAGCCCTGCCGCAGTCCAACATGCACTGGAAACAGATCCGACTTATTACCGGCAATGCGAACCAAGCTCCTGCTCCGTTCATACAGGGACTGGACAGCTCTTAGCAAAGAGCCTCCAACCCCGTACTTCCTGAGTACCCCCCACAAGAGTCCCCGAGGGACCCGGTCGAAAGCCTTCTCCAGGTCCACAAAACACATGTGGACTGGTTGGGCAAGCTCCCATGATCCCTCAAGAACTCTCTGGAGGGTGTAGAGCTGGTCCAGTGTTCCACAACCAGAACGAAAACCGCATTGTTCCTCTTGAATCCAAGGTTCGATTATTGGCTGAATTCTCCGTTCCAATACCCTGGAGTAAACCTTCCCTGGGAGGCTGAGGAGTGTGATCCCCCGATAGTTGGAGCACACCTCTCCCTGAACCGACACCTTAACGTGGTGGAGGGGTTTGAGCATCCAGATAAACCTAGGGGCTATGTTGTCTGGGGCTCAATGCCCCTGGTAGGGTCTCCCAAGGCAAACAGGTCCTAGGTGATGGATCAGACAAAGAGCGGTTCAAAAAACCCCATTATGAAAAACAAACCATGGAGGCAGTGTACGTCGCCCGGATTGGCGTTACCGGGGTCCCACTCTGGAGCCAGGGAGGCTGAGCGTGCGGGAGGCTGAGCAATACCGACTAGATATAGTCGGGCTCGCCTCAACACACAGTTTGGGTTCTGGGACCCAACTCCTTGAGAGAGGCTGGACTCTCTTCTACTCTGGAGTTGCCAACGGTGAGAGGCGACGAGCTGGAGTAGGCTTGCTTATAGCCCCCCAGCTCGCTAGCCATGTGTTGGAGTTTTCCCCACTGCGCCTCCGGGTCAGGGAAAGGACCCTCACTATAGTTGCGGCGTATGCGCCGAACGGCAGTGTAGAGTACCCGACCTTCTTGCAGGCACTGGGAGGAGTACTGGAAAGTGCTCCTCCCGGGGATTGCATCGTCCTGTTGGGGGACTTCAATGCTCACGTGGGCAATGACAGTGACACCTGGAGGGGTGTGATTGGGAAGAACGGCCCCCCTGATCTGAACCCGAGTGGTGCTTTGTTGTTGGACTTCTGTGCAAGCCAGGGTTTGTCCATAACGAACACCATGTTCAAACATAAGGGTGTACATCAGTGCACTTGGCACCAGTACACCCTAGGACGGAGGTCAATGATCGACTTTGTAGTCGTGTCATCTGACCTCCGGCCATATGTTTTGGACACTCGGGTGAAGAGAGGGGCTGAGCTGTCAACTGATCACCACCTGGTAGTGAGTTGGCTTCGCTTACGGGGAGCAAAACTGGACAGACCTGGCAGACCCAAACGTATCGTGAGGGTTTGTTGGGAACGTCTGGCGGAACCCCCTTTGAGGGATGCCTTTAACTCCTACCTCTGGGAGAACTTTGAACAGGTTCCGAGGGAGTGGGAAGACATTGAGTCTGAATGGACCAGGTTTTCCTCCTCCATTGTAGAAGCAGCTGTTCGAAGCTGTGGGCGTAAAGCCTCGGGTGCCTGTCGGGGCGGCAATCCCCGAACTCGGTGGTGGACACCAGAGGTTGGGGATGCCTTGAAGCTGAAGAAGGAGTCCTACCGAGCCTGGCTGGCTCGGGGGACTCCTGAGGCTACCGATAGGTACAGGCTGGCTAAGCGGGCCGCGGCGCGGGCAGTGGCTGAAGCAAAAACTCGGGCTTGGGAAAAGCCATGAGATGAGAGGCCATGGAGGATGATTATCGGTTGGCCTCGAAGAAATTCTGGCAAACCGTCCGGCGCCTCAGGGGGGGCAAGCAGTTCTCCGTCCACACTGTTTACAGTGGGGATGGGGAGTTGTTGACCTCTGTGGAGTGTTGTTGGACGGTGGAAGGAATACTTCGAGGATCTCCTAAATCCCACTGACACGTCTTCCTCGGAGGAAGGAGAGACAGGGTGCTCAGTGGATGACTCACCATCAAAAAGCTGCTAGGTGGCAAGGCGCCGGGGGTGGATGAGATCCGCCCTGAGTACCTGAAGTCTCTGGATGTTGTGGGACTGTCTTGGCTGACACGTCTCTGCAACATCGCGTGGCATTCGGGGTCGGTACCTTTGGAGTGGCAAACTGGGGTGGTGGCCCCTATTTTTAAAAAAGGGGACCAAATCGAAAACAGTTGTTTTAAAATATATAAATATTTGTAAACATCAGTTTCCTAATTAAATATAATTTGTCTAATCCTCCGTAACAGCACTTGTAGTTGTGTGTCATAGGTGGTATCCTCCCCTATGTGATGGCAGATAAAGCAATATAGTGTCTAGTGAGCGGTGCACATTACAGTTGATTAACGTGGCCATTCGGCTAACATACCAGAAATATATTCACTCCTGTGTGAGCAGCAGTGGAAAATTCAATAACTAATTTGTAAGTGATGGATATTTGGATTTGATATTACTAAAATGTGTAGTGATTATGAGATAAGCAGAAAAAACAGAGGCAGAGACAAAACATGGGTGAACAGAAGATGGTTGATGACGGCATTTCTATAAACCAGTTTAAGGATCAAAGTCATACATAACATTTTGTACCATCGTTCATCCTCTAAAACCAGATTTTTCTGCGAACAGGTTCAAGAACATAGATTATATATTTCTGGTTTTCATTCCTTGAACCGGTCCGAAGCCCTGATTGTAAATAATGATTGTACGTCTTAGGTTTGTTTACTTGTCAAGGTATCCCCTTAAACCGCTTGAGTTTTTTTTTCTCAAGCATTTATGTTTTAGGAATATACTGGAAAGTATTACAAATTAGGCAGTGGTAGACTAGTGGTTAACTAAGGGGAATTAGGTTTATTTTTGAATCCACCAGCTGCCAGGTTGCCACTAAGGTGCTCTGAGCATAGCACCGTCCCAGCCCACTTAACTTCTAGTGGGCTAACCACCCACAGTAGAGTGCAGTGATTTGTATATCTTCTTCTCTTTACAGCTTGTCCCTTTTCAGGGGTTGCAACAGCAATTCAACATTTCCCATCTTACCCTTTTCTCTGTATCTTCTACTTAAACTCCAACCTCCATGTTTCCCTTTGTCTGAGGTTATCTGATGTGGGAGTCCCCACCTGTTAATGACTGAAATTCTTGAGTATGCAGTGTAGTGGATACTTAACATTAGACATATTTGCTAGGATAAACTTCTCTTATAGTTTAGCTGGTCATTTCTTGTCCAATAAACCAAAGAAGCTTCTGTCTCCATTTTTAACAGTGACTGGTGGGCATTTGGTACTTCCACCAAACAGTCGTCCGGCGTTCACTTGATTGTACAGTTTAATCTGCTCAAAGAATCTATTCCTAGAAGTGCAATAGGTGTATGTCCTGACACCACTACAGTTGTTGTAGTCGTCAGGTTCTTGTGGCAGAGCGCAATTGGTTCTGTTATGGGAATCAGCTGTTTTATTCCCTCAAACCGCATTGTCCGAATCAGTTGACCAGACATGGGGAGATGCATAGCATCTTCTGGCCAAATAAAAGTAACGGCGGCTCCACTGTTTACCATTACTTCTAATGATTGATTATTTATCATCACCTGAATAGTTGGATCTCTCTCTGGCCCTGACACTACCAGCTTACACTCCCCTTTTGGCTTTTCTGGGCATCCCTTTTTTTCCGGTGCCCTGCAAGGATCAACTGGTCCCCGGGATGGTCGTGATTGACCTCTTTATATTCTCATAAATTTCCTATTGTGTTATTTCTTAAGTTTACTCCTGACATATTACTACTAAGGGTATGAATCTTCACTCACATACCGATCCAATTCATATCTCGATTCACAGGCTAGGAACGATTCATAAAAAATATTAAACGATCAATCCAGTTCGATGCGATTTGGCTCAGTTCGATTCAATGAAAATTTGCAACTCCGCTTTCAACTACACTATACAGCTGCCAGTTTTTTTAGTTTCAGTTTAGTTTATTTAGATGGGGAAATTCAATTTCATAAACTTATGATTACACATGGTTAAATAAGAAGGAATTAACCAAAGGCTAGTTTTCATCTGTAGCCCCCTGGCCATGATGTAAAAAGACAAGAGGCACACAATACTTACAGTATACAATAGAAAATACATATGTAAACACTTTATATACACTCGGATCGTGTAGGTCACAGATCGATAACTGATCAAAAACAATTAATCTTCAAACCCCTAATTATTACACTAAGGGGCAAAATGAAGCCTACTTAGAGGTTGGGTTGAGGCTTTCTTGACATATTTCTTTCCATGACTGAGCTTAATTAAAAGCTTTCTTGAACTGCTGGTGGTGGCTGGGTATAGTAGGATGTACAGGATGTACTTGATCATTTACAGCAGTTCCAATGTATTGGATAAGTCCAGCTTTCTGCAGAATTTCACCCACTGCTGGGTCCCCAACAAGATTGGCTAAAAGTCTCTTGATGTCTTCTACAGCTGGTTGTGTTCCAATCATGATCACCTCCATCTTTAAGATCCAAGGATGTGCTTCATTTTGAAGAGTAGGTAGTTTTTCAAGCGCACACTTGACATATCTGTGTTTTGCCAATGCGTAAGTTCCGTCCTTGATCAATTGCTGGAGATATCTTATCAGATACTATTTCTTGTGCGTGATATTTTTTATCAATGTCATGAGAATGTTCTTTCCACTTTTCCTCCTTTCTTGTCAATAACTTTTTAAAATTGTTTCTCCAGAGTCTTCCAAGTTTTCTGTTGAGTTGATTTTTCCAAGAATGAACAGTATTCATCTATGCTGGCTTCAATCTGTTTCATACACATTGTTCTGTCTTCCTCCACTTTAGTGCTGGATGTTGATGAAAGAAATCCTCTTGGGAGTGTTAATTTTAATTCACTGATTATCCTTTACTTCCGCTATACTCACCTTTACTAGAGCTATAATTGTCTAGTTCTGTTTTTCTTCAATGATCTGCTTCCTCTTTTTTCTGCTCTAGTCAGCATTCGTCTGACTACAGGGTCATATCTACTTCTTCCAGATCAGTAGGACCTTCTTTATCAGATGTCATCTTCAGTTTGCCTTTAGTTGTCATACATGCTGTTTTCTTCTTTTCTTAGTACTTGGATTCATCTTTATAATTGTTGTGCTTGTCCAGTCTCAATGATCTGTCCCTTCTTATCCTTGATGCAGTAGCTACATTGCTTGGTTTGTTATTGAAAGTTGTGGATGTGGAAAGTTGTCCATCTTTACGCAACTGGAGCATAGCCAGCTCTGTTTGTCTTTTTTGCTTCCTTTTCCATCTCCCTTCTTTTTCCCAATATAAAGAACACAGAACTTTCATAATTTCTTTTACATCCGGTGAAAAATTCCATGCGTGGCCAGTGCTTGTTCTTCTCCTTCTTCTTCTTCTCCTTTCGGCTTATCCCATTTTTCAAGGGGTGCCACAGCGAGTCAACAATTTCCATCTCACCCTGTCCTCCAACTCCTCAACTCCAACTCCGACCACCTCCATGTCCCTCACCGCATCCATAAATCTTCTCTTTGGCCTTCCGCTTGTCTCTTAGCTAGTAGCTCCATGTCTAGCATTCTTCTTTCAATATAACCACTGTTCCTCCTCTGAACATGACCAAACCATCTTAAACTGGCTTTTTCTCCAAACCTTCCTGTCTGGGAAACATACTTACTCATCCACTCCTGACTTCCTCATACAAAACCACAGTTCCTCCCTTGCACCTTGTCATAGGCCTTTTCTAAATCTACAAAAACACAATGCAGCTCCTTCTGACCCTCTCTGTACTTCTCCATCAACATCATCAAGGCAAATATTGCATGTGTGGTACACTTTCTCTGCATAAAACTATACTGTTGTTCGCAAATCTCTACCTCTTTCCTCAACTACTCTTTCTCATATCTTCATGGTATGGCTCATCAACTTTATCCCTCTGTAATTGCTACAACTCTGCACATCACCCTTCTTGTAAATTGGCACAAGAACACTTTTCCTCCACTCATCAGGCATCTTGTCTTTCTCTAAAATTCTATTGAAATGCCGAGTGAGAAAACTTACCGCTTCTTCCCCTAAGCACTGCCATAACTGCACTGGTATGTCATCTGGGCGGACTGCCTTTCCAGTCTTCATCCTCTTCAGACCTTATCTAAATTCATCCTTTCTAATCTGATTTACCTTCTCCCTGTTGGAAACTGGCTTCTCATTCCTACACTCTGAATTGTTTTACTCATTCAACAACTCCTCAAAGTACTCCCTCCATCTTCCCAGCACATCTTCTCTCTGTACTCCAGTCTATTCTCCTCTGTTCTGTCACTCTCCCATCTCTTCTTTGCTAATCTCTCCTCTGGACATTCTCCTGGACAACATCATTTCACCACCAGGTCTTTTTGTCCTCTTTTCTCTGTCCAGAGGAAACACCTAGCACCTTCCTAGCTGTCTCCCTAACGACTCTTGCTGTGGTCTCATTCCAAAACTTCTCCTTTTCTGCTAGCTCACAGCCTACCTGTAGAGCACAACCCCTGACAACATTCAACATCTCACCTGTCTGACACTTGTTTCACATTTACCACATTACTTGCATACTTTTCCCCGATGATCACCCCTACTTCATTTCTCTTCCCATCTAATCCATGATAGAATATTTTAAAGCCTCCCAAATAGTTCTAGCCCTGCTGCCCTTCCATCTGGTCTCTTGCACACACAACATATCCACTCTTCTTCTCTCCATCATGTCAGCTGTCCCTACCTTTCTCTGTCATTGTACCCACATTCAGGGTTTCCACTTTCAGACCAACACTTCTCATCTTCCTCTTCTCCCTCTTTGTCTTAATCAAACTTCCTCCTCTTCTTCTTTGTCTTTGACCAACAGTAGTCCAATTTCCAACAGTACCCTGTAGGTTAACAGCACTGTTGGCATTGTTGTTAGCCCGGGCCAATGATGGCCAATTTTTTTCTGAATACCCTCAACTAAAGGATTTTTTTGTGGTGACTGTGCTGCCAAATCCTGTATGACACTTTTATTTTCAAGAGTAGTCTGATAATTTGTGTAAAAAAAAAAAACAAAAAAAAAACAACAAACTTTTACTTTGAAGTTCTTGTATAAAGGGAAGTGGGTTAATGGGCTTCCTTTTTCATACTGAATGTGTTTGGCAAAGCAGCACAGCTTGGTGGTTTAATGTTAAGAGCTACGAGGGCTTGGAAAAGGGGAAATGTGAATTGCATAAGCCATTCCCAGGGACGCTACTGGTGAGTTTGTTTATTGGTTTGGCTTTTTAATTTTGAGTTTTAGTAGTGTCTGATGGCATCAATCTTATATTAGCTTAGCATGATATGTTGCTACACATTGTTGGTTTAATGGCTGCTCAACCATATACATGGCAACAATGCATTTGCGTTTTCTTCTCTCTTTATTGTAAAGGTTTCAACCTAATGAATGAGCGTTTAACTGAATTAAAAGCAAGAACTGAATATTCATGATATTTGAGTTGATTTCTTCACCCTAATCATGGCTTAGTCCTTTTTTCAAGTTTGGGCAGACTTCATTCAAAACCCTGGAAACTTGACAGTGACCTTTGAAGTTTCAGCACTCAATTATAGTTTGTACAAATTCCTGTTGTGGATTGAAATTATGTATTTATGTCTTTATTTTTTTATTTTGTTATTGTAATTTATTGTGTTTATTTTTTCTAATTTTTATTTTTATTATTTTAACAGAATAAATAATCAAATTGCTTAATAAACCTATAAATCAACTAGTAATCCATAAAATAATTCACTCAATTAGTTGATAGAAATTAACATACTGATTGATCATTTGTTCAATTAATTTGTTACCTACCCAACTATCAATTAACTTACATATAAAGAAATCGAAATGAACTTTTATCTATTTATCTATTATTAAATTCAATTTAGCAACCCAATATATAAGTAAGTAAATAAATAAATAAATATATTCTGCAATCAATCAAATCAGAATTACTGGTCGATGTAGTTGGCCTAGTTTGAACATTTATCTTTATTTATCATTAACTTGGCATAAATAAGGGATGGAAAATTGAAAAAGAAAAATCTTCCAACCCCCAAAGAAGTCATGAATCAAAATAACTAAATCACTGCACATGTGATACTATGAACTGTTCATTCATCTTCTTCTGCTTGTCCGTTGCCGGGTCGCAGGGGCAGCTGGTGCCACCAAAATCACATTGCACCATATTGTGAGCCTTCCGGTGGGTGGTGAGCCCACAAGAAGTTATGTGGGTTGGGACAGTGCTATGCTCAGAGCAGCTCAGTGGCAACCTGGCAGCTGGTGGATTCAAACCGCGGACCTTGCAGAACCAAGTCCGTTTCCTTAACCACTAAGTCACCATTGCTACTATGAACTAATTATCCAAATATTTTGATACTATAATTCCTGTAGTTCAGACAGTTACAGAAACCTGAGAAAATGTTCCCAAAACTTATTTAGTTAGAACAACCTTCACCTCTATTCACCTTATTTCATAAACCCTCTTTCCACTCCTTTTTTTAATGACATGCACAAAATTAATCACCAGTGTGTTATGTTATTAATTCAGTTTTAACCACCTCACGTGGAGGGGAAGGGCGGGGTCTTCTTTAAGGAAAAATAATTTTGTCACAGCACTTGCAAATTTTCTAATGGGACTTTCCATTTGTTTTATTTTTTTTTTACAATTTTATAGGACTTATTATTTTAAAGTTACATTGGAAATTCTAACACACATTACACACTATGGATTCTGGACATTTACATGCATTTCTTACTTTCACTCAAACAAACATACACATTTCATTGACACCCTCATCATCACTCAATGTGCGCTTTTTGAACTTTCACCCAGGGATTATTCTTTGCTTCCAAAGAATACCAAGGGACTCCAACCCAACATTTATTTAGGGACTTTCACCATAGCACAATAACCTAACAGGGCGTACTTTTGGGATCCTCGATTACCCAAGGACTCCAACTCAACTTAATTTACTCTTCCTTTTTTCAGTTTCTCTTCTTTTACTTTTACTCTTGTCTGTTCATTCATGGTACGCATGGTTCTTTTATTCAACTTAAATTTCTACTTTTAACACGCTCTATTCTTATTATTATTCCCCCCTTTTAAATTATTATCCAAATTTTTTTAGAATGGATTACTCACTAAACCTGAACCATGACACATCCACACGCAGAAGTGTTGTTTGCGTTGCAGCCAGGGCAATGCTCACCATATTTACTGCAGCTTGGTGCAGGAGTCGATGCAAGGAAGCTCTCGGTGATGCTGCAGGTCACAGCATGTCTCATCGTCGTGAGGCCAAAAATGTGGTAGCTGGATGTACAGATGTAAAGTGAAAAAGTCTCATCTACCTGCTGCACCAGGCGTTGACTCACCTGGAGACCATCGGGAGCGCTATGAGTGTCATGTTCTTTGACTTCTCTAGTGCATTCAACACCATCCAACCTATGGTGCTGTGGAAAAAGCTGGAGGCTGAAGTCATTGGTGCGTGCAAGCCTCTCCTCCGGACATTTTATGAATCTGTGTTGGCCTCTGTCATCCACTCTGCTATTGTCTGCTAGGGTTCGGGGAGCACTGACTGGGACAGGAAAAAAGAGAATAAACTGGTTAGGAGGGCTAGCTCTGTTGTGGGCTGCTTGGTGGGGGTGGGAAAGAGAAGGACACAATCCAGGCTTCCCTCCATCAGAGATAACCCCACCCAACCACTACACCAGACTGTGTTGGAGCTGAGCAACTCCTTCAATGCAAGGCTCCTACACCCACAGTGCAGAAATTATTGCTACCACAGGTCTTTTATCCCCTCAGCAGTTAGTCTCTACAACAAGTACTCTGCATAAAACCTTCAACTTATAATCTTATACCTTCCATATTATGCACACACATATATATATATATATGTGTGTGTGTGTGTGTGTATATATATGTGTATATATATATATATATACTGTATATATATATATATATATATGGTATATATATATATATATATATATATACATACAGTATCTGTGGATGTGAAGTTCAGGTCTGGGGCATGTAAGACAAGAGAAGATTTATGGTAATGATTAGCTGCTTGTGTTAGGTGTAGAATATCAAGTATGCCTATAGCTTGTCAATTTCATATGTAACATGCCAGGGAAAAACATTCTGACATAAGAATCCTTTGCTTTAGACACTACAACATAAACACATTGAAACCATCAAAAAGAAGCTGGAGGGACAAAGTAGGGGAGTTAATGAGTCACAGATGAAGTGACAAAAATTTGGGGTTTATTTTCTTGAACAAAGATGTTTAACCAAACATTTACCCCAAGCCTGCACATCATTACTGAAGGCTCATTAGTATCAGTGAGTGTTGTTATTGTTGAGAATATTTATTCTACAATATTTTCTACATAGTGCTTTTTAATTTACTTTGTTCACTTATTTATTTGTGATTAGTCTTTTGACCAACAGTAAGGTTTGAACAATCACAATGATCCTATGCCAATCACAGGGAAAGTAAGTGACAATTGACTAATCAGTCAGTGTCATGGTCACTATCAATCCTTAAAAAATCATAGGCCTGAAAAGTGATCTCCAACTAATCACAGGCCAGCTCATTAGTCCTTGACCAATCCCAGGTGGCTAGATCAGATATTTTCAACCAATCACAGCTCTACGCCATAGTCCATGACAAATCACAGTCTAGATCAGTGATCTTTGACCAATCACAGGCCAACTAATCAGTCGGTTAGTCGGGCCAATCATCGGTTATTTCTATATTATACATGACCAATCACAGGGCAGTTAAGTGATCGTTCAACAAATCACACAACAGATACTTATACCTTCACTAATCACAGGCCAGAACCAGGACTTGAACTTGCGGACGAACCCTCTGACATGAAAGACAGACACTTTACAACTAGTCAAAGCAAGACAGGAAAACTGCCAAATGGCAACCACCTTGTCCAATCACAGGACAGATCAGTGCGTTTTGTCCAATCGAAGGGCAGATCAGTTATCTTTGACCAATCACAGGCTAGGTGCTATATCTTTGAGCTATCACAGAGGAGATCAGTGATCCCCAGTGTTGGGCAAGTTACTTTAAAAACAGACATCTTTATTGTAACCTCAACTTGTACTTGCCAACAAACCAGGTAGTGCACAAAAAAATGTGGTAAAGGTAAACAACAACAATGTAGCGGTGCCAAAAAGAAGGCTAATTAAAGAAGGTATTTTAATAATTGTGAATACATGCAAAATCCTCTGAAAATAAAATCCAAAATGTCCAAATTCAGGCTGGTCAACCCATCAAACCTCCCAATGGACCTTTTCCTGCCTATTCTTTATTTCTTTATCTGTAATTGTTAATAAAAACAGTAGAGAACAGTAAATCCACAGTGTGCATCAGGAAATATATATTACCCAAAGTATTCACTCACCTGCCTTGACTTATACTATGAACTGAAGTGCCATCCCATTCCTAACCCATTGAATTCAATATGATGGCGGTCCTCCAGCTATTACAGCTTCAACCCCTTTGGGGACGCTGTCCACAAGGTTGAGGAATATGTTCATAGGAATTGAGCATTCTTCCAAAAGGGCATTGGTGAGGTCACAAACTGAATTTGGTTGAGGAGGTATGGCTCTCAGTCTCGCGCTAATTCATCCCAAAGGTGTTCCTTCGGTTGCTTTGTGCACTGTTGCACAGCCATGTTGGAAGAGGAAGGGCGCTCGAAACTTCCCACAAGGTTGGGTGCATGGTGCAATTGTCCAAAATATTTTGGTATCCTGAAGCATTGAATGTACTCTTTCACTGGAACTAAGGGACCAAGCTTAACTCCTTAAAAAAACAGCCACACACCATAATTACTTCTCCACCACACTTGGCACAATGCAGTCAAAAATGAGCTGTTCTTCTGGCAACCTCCAAACTCAGAAAAGCATGATTCATCACTCCAAAGAAAACATCTCCACTGCTCTAGAGGCCAGTAGGTTTTTTTCCTAAAAATTCTACACAGATCAGCCCATAACGACAATGTGAAAACAGATTTTTAGAATGTTTTGCAACTGTATTGAAAATAAAAAACTGAGAAAGCGCATGTACATAAGTATTCATGGCATTTGCCATGACGCTCAAAATTGAGATCAGGTGCATCCTGTTTCCACTGATCATCCTTGAGATGTTTCTATAGCTTAACAGTCCACCTGTGGTAAATTCAGTTGATTGGACATGATTTGGAAAGGCACACACCTGTCTATATGAGGTCTCGCAGTTGACACTGCATGTCAGAGCACAAACCAAGCCTGAAGTCAAAGGAACTGTCTGTACAGTAGACCTCTGAGACAAGATTGTCTCAAGGCACAAATCTGGGCAAGGGTACAGAAAATTTTCTGCTGCTTTAGAGGTCCCAACGAGCAAAGTGGCCTCTATCATCCGTAAATGGAAGAAGTTTGGAACCACTAGGACTCTTCTCTGTCCGGCCCTCTAAGGTGAGTGATCGGGGGAGAAGGGCTTTAGTCAGGGAGGTGACTAAGAACCCAATGGTCACTCAGCTCAGCTCCAGTGTTTCTCTGTGGAGAGAGGAGAACCTTCCAGCAGGACAACCATCTCTGCAGCACTCCACCAATCAGGCCCATATGGTAGAGTGGCCAGACGAAAGCCACTCCCTGAGTAAAACGCACATTGCAGCCTGCCTGGAATTTGCCAAAAGGCACCTTTGGTACTCTCAGACCATCAGAAACAAAATTGACCTCAGACTGGTAGGCAGTTCATCTTTCAGCAGGACAATGACCCGAAGCACACAGCCAAGATCACAAAGGAGTGTCTTTAGAACAACTCTGTGAATGTCCTTGTTTGGCCCAGTCAGAGCCCAGACTTGAATCCAACTGAGCATCTCTAAAGATCTTAAGATGGCTGTGCATCGACACTTCCCATCTGACTTGATGGAGCTTGAGAGGTGCTGCAAAGAGGAATGGGAAAAACTGCCCACAGATAGGTGAGCCAAGCTTGTGGCATCATAATCAAAAGGACTTGAGGCTGTAATTGCTAAAACTAAAACTTTTTTCACATTGTCATTATGGGGTGTTGTGTGTAGAATTTAGAGGAAAAAATTTAATTGAATCAATTTTAGAATAAGGTTGTAACGTAACAAAATGAGGAAAAAGTGAAGTGGTGTGAATACTTTAGGGATGCACTGAATGCACAGTGATTGTTGCAGTTTCATTGATAAAGCAATGTGTATCTCCTTCACTTGATCTTCAGCGTTGGTATGGTTATGTCCTTGAAGTATATTATTTATTGAACATAATGTCAATGTGAAATTTGACTTTTGCCCAAGCATTAGAGCTCTATCAGAACCTGTTCTCTGATGAACCAGATGGAGCACTTTCAGAGGAGAAGAGGTTTAAGTTTCATTCCCAGTGGAAACAGGTTTGGTGCTTGTCAGGGGCAGCCTGTTGACAGCAATTGAAACAACTGCCTCTGTTAACAAAGCAATTTCTCAAATTGGGATCTGTATAGTACAACTTCTTTTTCAGTCACAACCTCTGGATTCTCCAAAACGAGATGTTACTCTGCATGTTTAGGACTGACAGTGCTCAGCTTTGCTGTAACTATGTCCCCATCAGTGGAGAAAACTCTCTGATACAACACTTGTACATGTGATATACTGTATAGTTGGTGCACACCAACAATGGAGGGAGAGCTTCATGGTTTCTTTACCAGATGCTGCCATCTCACCCTAACCCAAAAGACCCAACTCACTCAAATAGTAATTTGGATTTTAAAGATTACAGTGTCTTTGTGCCTATAGTTAAAATGTTTGATATTGTATTCTTAAAAATATTCGTTAATAATTTGTAATGATATTGAAATGAACTGTTAGGGCAAAACAGTTAGGTGTGGCAGAGAAGTAAATTGGTGGTGCATTTGCAAAAACATATCACTTTAAAATGTGAAATTCTATGTTGATTAAAGACACATGGATTCATTCATTTTTTATAGCATACCAACGTTTCCCTTCTTATTTTATTATACTTTACACTATGGTACAATTACTGCAAAGGGATTCCAATTTACATTGACAGATGAACCGATTTGTAATCACTGAAATAACATGTATGACAGGTAGAAGTTAGATTTAAAAAAAAAACAAAAAACGTAAAAACATATAAATGTAATCATTAAATCAGCATGGGAAACAATGTTAAACAAAAAGATGATAAAATACATAAATGGAAATGAGATGAATTGAAAATGAACTAACAATAAGTTTACAAGGAAACTTCACATTTACTTGCAATATCATTTTCATTAAAGCCAGAGGAAATGTTTAGTAAGCATGGTTAACTAAACTAAACCATTTTGCTAAGGTGTAGCTAATATTCACTAATATGTTTTTTAATTTTGGCCCTGAATGTAACATTTTATAATAATCCCTGAAACCCCAAACAAGGAAGACTGAAATATATATAAAAACACCATTATAATTATTATTTACAATATCATAATTCAGTTTAAGAATATTTTACAGGTGAGTATGAATGCTGTATCTTACAGGATATATATATAATCATAAAGCATTTAATGATCTTATGCAGGGGTCCCCAACCCTTGATCCTGGGACCGGTGCTGTTCTGTTGGTCATTCTGTGCTGGGCTACTTCTTTTGTTCCACAAATTGACTTTGTTCAAAGTGAATGAATTTTACCTTTTTCATTCATAATCCGGCAATGTTAAAAGCAATAGGTCATCCAGACTCTGATACAAACAGAATTAAGTCTAAGCAAGTGTAATTTATTGATCCCTCAGCAAAGACATGGTTTTACTAGTCCAAACCAGCTGACCGGTCCTAGGTACAAAAAAGGTTGTGGACTGCTGATTTAAAGTATTGACAGGGGAGCTACAGATAACCCTAATCCTAACCCTCCTTTTGCTTTGTATCACAGGCTGGCTTATACATTTCCTTAATTTCTTTAGATACATTATCTAAGACTTTACATATTGAGGAATATTTACTCATTACAGAAAACACTCTTAGTCAGGCAACGCCATTTAAAATACATATTAAAAAAGTGTTACAGGGGTACATCTTGTTTAAGTATTTCATAAGTAAACGCTAAGTAGCCCACAAAATTTTACATATTGAAACATGATTAAGCTCCTGAGAGTGGGACAGTCAACCCCATTTTGTTTTGGGAGTGAACATTTAGGAAATAACAAATTTAGTTCATAAACTATGCAGTCCTGCCACAGTAATATACATTGTTACAATTTATTCGATGCTGGTTTAACATGGCAACTCACTATTTACACAATCCTTAAGTTGAGTGGAAACATATCCATTTCTTTTTTAAAACTATTTGAGCTCCTGGAATTACACCTAAAAAAGAGTTGCTTTTAACCCAACCTAACAAAATGTTTCCAAAAGTGATTAATATATTTTTTTTCTAGTTCAGCTGTGGACAGAGGTGGGTAGTAACCAAATACATTTACTCATTTACTAACTACTGCAACTAAATTGTTTTTGTGAGTAATTTGTCAATTATTATTATGAGGAATAGGCAACTTTTACTTTTAAGAATCTGCATTTAGTAGTAGTAGTATTAGTTGTATTTTAGTACAGCAAAGGAATTTTAACCAACAGACAATAGCCCTGGGGTCACCAACTGGGTAGACACTTTTGGTCTACTTGATGTGCCCACAGTAAAATAAATCGCTCGAGCGTCAGCTAGAAGATCAAACATTGTACTGTTGCTGTGCTTTTTAAGTCGGTTACATTTACAATGATATTCATATAGGTGTAATGACAATGGTACATGTTAGCTTTACCCTACTGATGATGTGTCCACACAATAGCATGGTCTTTACTACTAAATGTCATTCATTCCTCTTCATCCATTACTGGGTTACTGGGTTTCAGGGGCAGCAGTCACTAAGACTGCCACACAAATCACACCTCACAATATTATGATCCTGGAAGTAATGAGGTTTTCTCACAGCACCTCAGTAGCAACCTGGCAGCTGGAGAATCCACCAGGGCAGCCTAGTGGACCAAAATTTGCTTCCTTAACGAAGTAATTGTCACATTATATTCGAAATATATATCAAACAAATAGCTGTTGTATGAGTGCCCTTGAAAAAACTCTCAATTTCAAAGAGGTTCGTGACTTGCTTCAGCCTGTCACCAGATGAAGGCTGTTGCTTATCAATAAACAGAGGTTGAGGATTGCCTGTAGAGGCAATTACTCTATCATGCAGTGCAAATGTGTCAGCCTTAGTGGACAGAGCTGTCACTGTTATAACTTAACTGTGCTTTTGTAAATTTGATTTGCAGTATAAGCATTTAATCGAACCATTGAATTCTTAACCTATGCTACTTAGTATTTGATTAAACAACCGGTTGATAAGTTGTCATCATTATCATCTGGGTATAGGTGACCCTTTAGCTGATAATGTTACTTCCGGTGTATGCACGTAAGGGTAATACATTTGTTGTTATATATATGACATTTGTCAACTTGAGTTATAAACCTATTGGCATATTCGCAGCCATTCAAAGGACAACAAGGGGTAAAAGTAACTTTTGCTCAAAGTACATGTCTAATTTAGAAACCTTAATAATAATAATTGTTATGTGGATATAAGATAAATAATAATAAGAAATCTTAACTAAGATTTTTAGTTCTTGTTCCACCTACCTCTGTGTCTTTACTTTGGAATAAATATGGCTGTTATTGCATTCTATCTATTTATATACATTGTGAATAGTGATTTACACTTCTGACTCTGGGCTGGATATTCTACCCCAGAGTTTTGCCACATATGGACTGTTAACTCTTTGAGCTACAACCACTGGTCTCTGGTCTGTGACTCCAGGGCTAAGGCCTCTATTCCTCCATCCGTCACAAGTGTTTATCATGCTGTCATGGTAACCAATCTGCCTATTGCCCACATCAGGGACCACTGCTGCATGTTCAGGACAGGCACTCATGCAGGGAAAAAGATGACACATATCAGAACCTTCACACATGTAGTTTGCTGCTGGTGCTATTGGGCGTACACATGTCAGTAAGTCTGAGTTTGTGTTTAGATTGGTGTGGAAGTTTCTGTGCGAGGGAGAGGAGGAAGAATGTGTCTGGCCAGAGACGTTCTGTCGGATGGCTTCCCTGTAGGAAGGCAGCTGGGTGGACTTACAGTGCTTGATCTTTTGCTTGCACATGTGAGTTGATTCAGGCCTTGGAGACAAGGGATAATAGGAGAAGCCTTTCCCAAGACTACTATATATTTTTGGGGTTTGGGGGTTGGTCATAACCACGCGGGGAAATATGTCAGGAATGTCATTACAGATAGGGGCAGATATGCATCCGGTTGACTTAGTTTCATCAAGATGGCATATTCTGTCACTGTCCCATGTTGATCTGAGAAGGGGGGTCCGATGTTGAAGTCTTTTTCTTACAAGCAACAGGTTATTGTCCATATTAGGCCCTAAGTATGACTTCATACAGAAATTACATCTACAACCTCTGCTTGGATAGTGTCGTGCCATGCAGGACAAAGACGTATCAGAGGTCTGGTGGTTCAGTAGAGGACTGGCTCTCAATTCTTCAAGGCAGGGTCGAGGGTCATTGTAGTCCCCTTTTACTTTTGGGTCTGCACAATCAAACACATAACTGTGGGGCCTCCTTTGCCTGCTTCCTACATCATGGGGGTAACTGAACTTTCTCCTCAATGGCCCTTTGTGCTCCATGTATAGATCAGATACCTGTAGCTGCCTGCGGTGAACAAAGTGTGACAGGGGCAGCTGAGTTGATTGGTTATCGATAAACACCCGGCTGCCATGGTGGGGGTTAGGTGTAAATGTAGACTGATCACTCATAGCAATGTGAGGGGTACTGAGACTTGAGATAGGCTTAGTATTTCCCAAGACATGGTGACTAGTGCGAGCTGGCAGTGTGTAGCAGAGTGAAGTGGGCCTTGTCATCGTGTGAGGCTTCTCTAGGACCGGAAATGTGGATGTAAGAGACCGTGGTGAACACAACATCTGTTTATCAGTGATGCTGGACATGTGGGGTACATGGGTGTAGGGACGTTTTGTTACGCCTGGGGGTGGAAACCCATTTTGTGCAGTGTTTTCTCTCCCCCTGCTCCATTCCTCTATAGTTTTGGTTGCATTTTCAAGCGAGTTTGCAACCTGGGCTGTGGACACAATGTCCTTGGCGGTCTTCAGCATCTTCAACATGTTGACATGCGTATAGTTAGGAGGGATATCCAGACTCTGTATGCTTCCATTGGATTCAGATAGCTCTATGCCATTGAAACAACTGTAGATCCCCTGCAAGAAAAATACAGTATACATTTTCACTTGTATACATTTTTTTACATTTGTTTTACAATGTAGGAGAGCTTAAAGTCTAAGCAATTATATTCCCTGGATAAGGATAACGTACTCTGCTGATGGCCAGAAGAAAATTAAGTCTTTCTGATTTTTGTATGGAATGACGAAGTTTCCAGTAGAGTAGATGTTCCCAGGAAAACACCAAAAGACTCAGACCCATGGCCACGAGCAGCATGTAGAACACTCCTGCCATGTTGTCAATGTCAAGCTTACTGCTCATCACCTCCTTTTTCTCGTTACGGCAAATTCCTGTCAGCCAAACGGTCTGGAGCTTCTGAGAGTCACCTTAGAGGAAGGAGGAAAGTAAAAACAGAACATCTAGTATACAGATCAAGCACATCTTCTCACGAGTAAAAATGCAAATCAGGACTTGTGTATTATACGGGAAAATATTTTAATGTCAAGGCACTGGAATTTATTAAAAATAATTATTTTCAGGTTACACTAAGGAAACCCTCTGCCCATTACAATGAAATATCACTTAACTGTCCACACTGCTATGATTACAACTAATCTGTGATGCAAGTGTTTGATATAAAGCCAAACCACAGTGCGCATCACAGATGAGCGCAGCTAAAGCACATTAGAAGACTTCGAATTCCACACTCTTCATGTGAATATATTCTAATGCCTGTGTGACTATCCAGGCAACACATTCTTGCTTGTATTAAAGTAACAGTTGAGATAAACTAATAATTACTCTTGCGCTCAACAGAGCTTCACTTTTTCCTTCTTTTCAGTCACACACAGATGCATTGATCTACTCACACCTCCTAGGTTACATAGACAGATAGAACTTTATTAATCCCAGGAGTATCCTTCAGGAAAATACGGCTATTACTGTTAGGCTATTACTATTAGGTTATTATTTATTATTGACATTGGGGGGTGTTGTTTGACTGTATGTGACCCATCACTATGGTAAAATAAACCTGTCTCACAATGGTCCAGCTTACATTCCCTGATGGTGGGTGAACAATCCAATGCTTGGTGAATTCTGCTTCACATTTATAGGAAGTAAGCAAGTTTTTTGCTCAATGAGCCTTGCAATACAGAGCACCTTATGTATGAAATTAGACAGTTGATATGACAGTTTGTAGAAATTGTGCTTGTTATAGGGAACACATTATGGCCTGGCAAATATTTGGCTAATTTGAGATTGTTTAACTACTATGCATCAGCATTTTACCATCAGCCAAGAATTGAAGTAGAGCTAGATCAATTGGTCTTTTCCAGCGTGAATCCTTTTGCAAGGCGATGCCGTAACCTGTGGTAGCAAACACTTTACCACTGCCAATGGTCACAAGCTTGCAGCCGTCATCTTTGCCAGCCATGTAATTAAGGACTGCCGCATCATAAATGAAGGCATCCAGTTTTCTAGACATTGAAAAATAAAAAAAAGGTAAAAGTGTATACACAATAATCATGGTAAAAATAATTGGTCAATATGTTTTTTCTGTACTAAATGTAGTAAATCATTAGTTAATTCAGCAACACACATTTTATTATTAGGTATATCAATGTTAAGATGTAAACATGAGCCAACAAAAAAAAGATTCAACATATAAACATATATCTGGAAAATAAACTAGGCTTAACACCAGGCCTATACATTTTAGGTCAGACAGAAAAATTGAAAACAGCCTCAAGGTAAAGGTTTAACAAGTGACACAAACAAACAAGCAAAAAACCCAGTCTCATAGTGGGAAGAAACATACCCTGTTTTAAGGCTGTTGAGGGCATCCTCTACCCCCTTTTGGTTGTATTTGACCATGTGTGAGTGCATCTCAGGATAATTACTTCGAATGTTGCGTTCTGTGCTGCCATTTGGAACTGTACCAAAACGAAAAGGAGGGTAGTGTTCCTGTGGTTTTTGAAACTATTGACAAGAGAAAAAAAGACAGAATTAATAATAATAAAAAAATAACTTGAAATAAAGTGGTGCACCCTGGACAACACAATGCTATTGTTTTTTATTATCATTAAATTCCATTTAATCACCAATGAATTATTAAGTCTTTTGATTATGCATGTGTGAGGGTGGGGCAGTGGTTAGCGCGCGGCTGAGAGAGCAGGTGAGTGGCGAGGCTGATGCTGCACTGTGCTCAGATGATTTGATTTCTGTTAATTATTCCTCTCCTTTGACAAGTAGGAGCCGGGTTGACAGGAGAGGGAGACGGACAATGAGAAACCAAGCCAAACCCAACCCAACTGAACTGCTCTGAGCTGAGGTGGTGATAAACTGTGTGTGTGTGTGTGTGAGGCTGACGGTCATAACACCCAGAGATCTTGAGGAACCGTAAATAAAAACTGTGTGTTGAACTTGAAATCTGAGTGATTGATGTTCAGGGAACGCACATCATGTTTCTGCAAAAATAAAAAATGTGAGGGTCTGTGCTCAAAAGTGACTAAAAGTACTGTGATTACTTCCCATGTCTCTGTGTTTACCATAATTTTTCCTTCATCATAGATTTCTTGTATATTGCTCTCAAGAAAACTCTTGGTTAAAATATAGATTACAGACTAATACAAAGGTGTCAAACTTAAATTCACAGTGGTGTCAACTAAAGTTAAAAACTGGGATGAGGACATGGGCCAAACTTTATACTGTTTCACCAATTGACTGCAATTGTTAATGTTTTCTCCTCTACAGATAGAGTATGTAATGTATATTTTTTTTCATATGAAAAAAAAAACACAAAAACCAGCCAAATTTGGCCCTGGGGCCTTAGTTTGACATGTATGGACTAAAACAAAACTAAAAAAAGCAGAGTGTTGTCTAAAAGTCCATGGTTGACAACAGTGACTGATGAATTACATTTCCACCTCCTAAACTATTTAAAATAGAATGAAATAGAATACAATTATTTTATTGTTTTTGTTCAACAATACTGAAGTCTACTTATACTTCTATTATGTGCTAGTCCTGAGCACAAAGCAGCATCTAGAGGGTGGTAGCTGGAAATGTACGCATGTGTGCAAGTTTGCACAGCCAGGACTGAGGAGCATCCACCAGCATTAAAAAAAATTATCGGCTACAGTTTTAGGGGCCAATTGTGCATGGGTATAAAACAGAGGTATCTATCCATTATCCAAACACTTAATTTCTGCAATCCAATATGAAAATACCATTAAGCTTGTATCATTATAATTTTTTTTATTATTTATTATATTTAGAATATTTATTATCTGCACAAACCATTGTATTGAATTGCCGATACCCACATTTTTCATATAATAACCTAATTACAAAAATAGATTGATAATCTAGTGACATTAACTGTCATACATAAATGTTTTTTTCCCCAAATATATATTTTTAGGTCACAGAATAAAGTGAAACCTGCACTATCAGGTTTTCATTATCTGAGGAAAAAACTATGGGTGCCACAGATTTAGCAGAATTATGCTAATGTTGGGCCATTAACGTAGGATTGGATAATAATGAAATGCAAGAAAAAAAAATGAAACACACAGGTTCCTACTGACGATTGGAATGGGAATTTATAAATGAATGGGAAAGTACAAATCAAAATGTGTATAAAACAAGATAAATCAAAATATTGAGATAAAATGTCAAAGAAGACTGATTTTCTTTTTTGCTGTATAGAATTCAAAAATTTCTGACTACAATAAAATCCTATTAAAAAAAAAGACATTTGATGACAGTGTTGGCAACATACCTTTTTATCGCTGAGTCCAGAGACGGTGTCCATATATTGCTCCTGAATCATGAAGGCTGCCAGGTTAGCAGTGTAGGAGGCCAGAAAGATGACAGCAAAAAAAGCCCACACGAGGACCATGATCTTACTGGTCGTTCCCTTTGGGTTCTCGATCGGGACTGAATTGTTAAAGACAATGCCCCAAAGCAGCCACACTGACTTACCAATGGTGAAGGTGGGACCCCCTGGATCTAAATTAAGAAATAACATTATATTTTTCGAAAACATATATTTATTGAAAACATTATATATTTCAATATGTCCTTGTGCTAGAAGAAATGAACTTTCGTCTGACACGCTAAGCGGTTATTTAGCTTAGCTGTGTAGTTTTGTATAAAAATGGTCATAATCTTTTGTGTTGTGATGTATTTTTTAATCACGTAAAGATTATAGTGAAGTGTAATTAAAGTGAACAGAAAAAAATTGTTAGTTTAGTTAAAGTCAAATTCCAAAGTTACCAAAGAATAGACACACTTTGCCTGTGAAGAATTTAAGAAACTGACCAGCGAACAAAGTTAGACCCTGAATACAATGTAATTAGAGGTCAAGTGGGCCAGTTTAATACACAAATAATAATTTTAATGGTAAGTAACAAAAACAATATTCTTCCCCTTTGATTACAAATAAATAAGTAAATAATAAGCAAAAAGGTAGAAGTATAAAACAAAAAATCATATTTCATAAAATATATTTGGACAAAATATTAATATTTTCAAGCAGTCCATGAGCCATATTTTTAGAACTTGTGAACTAGGTGCAGAACATGATAATGACCATGACCCTTTATCTACAAATTTCATAATGTGCAAGTATTGGCTCATGGGACATATATTTGACACCCCTGGTTAAGAAGGATTAGACTAAAATAACCATTTTGTCTGGAACAGTCCTATGATTCTTTGTGCAGCCTTTAATGTAAACAAGAAATGTCTAGTGTTGGACAGAATAACTTTCCAAAAACATTGATTAACATTATAAACTAGGCTCATTCAGCCCTCACAACAATAGACAATATAAATGGGTACGGATAGAAACAGCTGCAGTATAAGAGTAAAAAGCCCTCTTTGATGAGAGAAAAAACATTTTAGCATCGTCACAATGTAAACAACTCTTCTTGTTGATTATCAGAGAGATGACACCGAACGGTTTTCCACTGGCAAATGTCAGAGAAATAATTATTTTGAATACGATTGAATACGATCCTGAAACTCCGGCTCCAGAAACTCCACACATTTAGAACCAGTGT
Organism: Paraplagusia blochii; assembly: GCA_016785265.1. Classification (NCBI taxonomy): domain Eukaryota; kingdom Metazoa; phylum Chordata; class Actinopteri; order Pleuronectiformes; family Cynoglossidae; genus Paraplagusia; species Paraplagusia blochii. Next base: position 28,121 of record JAFBJS010001614.1, read on the forward strand.
CTTGACTTGGAAAAAGTGGCTGGTTCTCCAGGATGATTAACCCTGTGAAGTTTGTCTGAGTTATTTTGCTCTTCTCTGTTCTTTATCATATTTAACTCTGAGTCAGCTGCTGCTGCTGTGTTGTTGAATCCATTGTTGTTTTTCTTTACCTTGCTGCATAAAAACACCTTGTGATAAAGTGTTAAAATCTTACCCCCCATCCTCACATGACCAGCTCTTGGCAGTCGTTAAGAAATACAGTTATCTATCCACAAAAAACTCCAGACCATGGACATTAACTGTAACATTGACCATTGTTGTTGTCCCTTTAAGATTATGACATCATTAATTACGTGCTGGTCAAAGTGTCAGTAGTACTGACTTAGTACTCCATGAGGAAGTCCAGCAAATTTGCCGAAACATATTTGCAGCTTCGGTGACCGATATATTGGCCATCCACCGTTTAGATCAGTGGTTTCAAAGTTATTTAGCCATGGGACCACATCAACAACGCAATTTCCTTGATGGGCTGGTTGTAAATGGAGCACCATTGATGTATCTATCAGTGTTGGGCAAGTTACTTCAAAAAATAACTTCAATGCAATGATTTACTTAGTGCACGGCCGTCTTTCACACCAGGACGACATGGTCCTCTCCCATGGAGAGAAACAGTCCATTTGGTCCATAAATAGTAACTAGTAACGAGCCCCTTCACGCAAAAGTAACAATAATGGACGCTACCGAGAAAAGTAATTGCGTTATGTAACGGTGTTACTTTAGTCCCAACACTGGTATCTATACCTCTATAACATAGTAATACATGTTACCACAGTTTATTATTTATTAATGTAATTTATATTACATTGTTGTGTAATAAACCCATTTTAATTTATCAAGTTAGGAAACTCCAATGCACATACATTATAAAATGCTATGTAAACTCCTGTAGCCCATTCAAGATGACTCAGCGGGCCACAGTTAGCCCCCGAGCCTTGAGTTTGACACATGTGGTTTAGACAGTTAGAAAAGAGAAGAGCATTCTTGGACTATTTTGGTATGTACCAGAGATGTTCCAAGTCCAAGTCAATGATCGGGTCTTTATGCGTGAGTCCAAGTCAAGTCTAGAGTCTGTGAGGGGCCAAGTCAAATCCCAAGTCTTTTGTCCCAAGTCCAAGCCAAGTCATACAGGCTTATTTGTGTACGTGGTCTTGTCCTCTACCAACTAAAAATACGTAACTGAGGGAAATAACATTAATAAAATAAATAAAAATAAAATAAGTCTGCAAAGGTGACCAACACATCTACACCAATCTGTGGCAACATTATTGAACATTATCTATGTCCTGGGAAAGAGTTTGGACAACAGAATTGCATTTCAAAAACATCAATTCAGACAGCATCTTTGCACTGAGTCTGACGTACTGGAGTGGAATAAACTCAAGTTAAAATTCTAGCATCTGAACAGCGTTTTAGGCTAAGAAATCATATGCATTACATGCTGTTTAAGGAAAGGTTTCCATTTCTGTTACATAAGGGACAACATTAGTCCAAACTAAACTGGTCCACTGGTCCATTACTGGTCCACTTACTGGATGTTTGCGTCTTTATAGTCTTTATAAGCCTTTATAGTCTTTATAAGCAAATGCAATGACAAAAGGAATCCCTCCAGTCTGGCTTACCGCCGCCATCGTCACTGTGATATGAAACCTAAACTTGAGGCAGCACGCATGCGTTACAAACCTTAGCGCACCGTAAGGGAGTAAACTACTTCTGCCCGTGATTTTTCCGTAGCGCTTGAAAATGCATCAGCAAAAGTGAAATAAGTTAAATGATAAAATAGATAATTCCTTGATTATTCACAATTCGAAATTCATAACACCGAAGTTTGAATCAAGTCTCGAGTCTTACAAGGCAAGTCTCAAGTCAGGTCACAAGTCTTTGTTTGTGCGAAATTTTGTTTCTCTGTTTTTTAAGCTAATTTTCAAGCTTTCATTTAAAGTATATATTGTATGTATATATTTTTTTCTTACGAGGTGTACTTCTTACTATTTTGGACAACCAACTACTGCAAGAGCCAGGCTACATGTCTCACACTCAGAACTAAAAATGGAAACAAGACTAACCTTTGGCAGTGACAAGACTGCGGTTATATCCCACTGGACTGCAGTACTCAAAAACAAAGACAGTGATAGCGACAACCGTCAGGCACATGACAAACATCATTACCCAAACGGCTGGACTGTAGGGTTCTGCAGGTAGACAGGATGCAGGGGAGGCAAAAAGCATGGCAGGAAGAGAGACACAAAAAATATTATTATTTAAAAGAAAATTAAAATTACTGGTGCAGAAATAATTAAAAGTGAAGAACACACTTTAGTACCAACAAGAATTTGTTGGTACATTTCTGATAGAAACAAAAACCCACGATAATCACTGAAATTGAAAAGAGCAATACATAAAATTGAAATTATTTAATTAAAGGATGTTGTTGTTCATCCCAAGTTTTTTGGGGGCAAATCTTTTTTCTGCATGGGGTAAACCATGCACTGGTGAGCAGTGGGCAGCCAACTGAGCCAGCGCCCGGGAAGCAGTGTGTGGGGACGATACCATACTCAGGGCACCTCAGCAGTACCTTGGTGGTGGGGGATTTGAACCGGGGATCTTGCGGACCCAAGAACATTTCCTTTATCACCAGGCCACAAACTGTCCAACACTTAGCCACCTATGACAACTGCCAACTGTCAACAGAATCTTAAAAAAAAAAACTTTGGATGAAAATTTTGGCACCTTTAGTTTAATATTTTATTTACTGTAACAATAATTGCAATAAGGTGATTTCTGTAACTCTTGTTATACTTCTCTCCATATCAAGAAGAATTTCGAACCACTCTTTCATTAGAAGAAAGTTCAATGGTATTCAGATCAGGGCTCAAAAAAGGCCACTTTGGAGCAGTTTAATGTTCTGTTCTTAGCCACTCTTAATTTTATCTCTCTGTTTAGGACCTTTATCCTGTTGACTGTAACCAAGCTTTTTGACACTTCATAGCACATTTCCCACTTAAAATTTTATTGGACCTTGTGCAGATTCCACCAACTACAGCAGGGGTCGGCAACCTTTTACACCCAAAGAGCCATTTGGCGCCATTTTCCATGTAAAAATAAACACTGGGAGCCGCAAATATTTTTTGGTATCTAAAATGAAGATAACACAGTATATGTTTTTGTTCTCTTAACCTTTGTATAAACAACTATAGTGTGTTTTTCAATTTTTTTTTTCTTTTTTGCAACATGGTTACCTCTCCCACAATCAGTTCTGTTCAGCCCACGTCAAAACTGTTTCTGGTGCCATTCGTATGAAGTTGACCAAAGTAGCTTTAACAATTGAACCATTTTCTGTAGATCTAATTAAGATGACAGAGAACTGATCAGTGTAAAGGACAGATGACCTCATTGTTGAGATCAGATAGATGTAAGTGTTTATCTGAATCTCATCTTTGTTCTTTTCATGACCAGATTTCACTGTAGTGACACAACCCCATTTTTAAACCTGCTGTTAGACACGAATATTGAACTCAATTTGATAAATACAAATTAAAACCTATATTCAACGTGATTATGAGTATGACGGTAAACTACTCTCCTTTATTGACGTTTTCTAAGTCTGATTAAAGTGCTGAGTCATGCCGTTCAGACACATCACAGACATTACAGACGCTTAGACATTTGCTCTGTGCTGGAAAAAAAAAATAAAGGTAATATTACTCAACCCCCTGCCCGCTCTTCCCTCCTTTGCTATGACGGTGGGAAAGAAGAGCGCTCGGTTCTGCAGTCTCCGTCTGCACACTTCACAACTGTGCGTATCATGAAATCACTTCGCCCTCCCCCGGACGTTTTCACATCCTCCCTTCAAAACTGCGGGTAAATGGAACTTCTTCTGAACCACTGCGCACAACAATACACTTACATTAAATACAAACATTCAATAAATACAATTACGCTCGGCGTGGCTTGGGAAAATAATTGTATTTTTGCAGCATAAGGACGAAAAAAGACGAAATGTGACGCATGAGATTTCAGAGCGATAAAATATTAAAAACATTCTGAATTATATTCTAAAATGAACAAAATAAACAGAAGCCACAACAGAAGGATAAAAGGGCCATACATGGCTCCGGAGCCACGGGTTGCCGACCCCTGACCTACAGGGACGGTCACAGTATGGAGCAGTGTGATGATTTGTAGGGCAGTTGTGAAGATCGCTGCTCATGAAAGATTTGTCAGTTTGAGGTTATTCCAGTGACTATTGTGGGATTGTCTCTCTTTGACAGAAGGGTATCAACAATTTTGTCCATATGTTTATCTCCTATGCCACACTGAACCTCAAGATTACCAGTTTACCCTTGACGGTCAGAGCCAACATCTTATCATTTGACTAGACACATAGTTTCACTAGTGACTTGATTTTAAATTTTAAATTGCATATAATAATATACCAACTTTGACAACAACACACTTTAACTTACTACTGTTCATTGATTATGAACATACAACGCTATATCAACGCTACAATTGGATTTTTCATATCTATGGAAAAAATTATTTTCTCACCCAGAAAAGCAGATGGCGACACTGTTCCATTACTTCTTGCTACCATCACACTGATCCCCGTCTCCACAAAAGGTACAGAAAAGTCAATGATCTCAGAACGTTCTTCATTAATGGTCAGGGAACCAATTGCCATATCTGCCCTCTTATAAACAACCTGTGGTAAAAGAAGACAGTTATATCCTAGATATAATTGGAATGGAATTTATTTCACCTGTCTTGGAACAAATTCAACCTGAAGAAACATTGTATTGTTGATCAGTTCAATCTTATTTCATTCATTTATTTTATCTGTCTGACCTCTCAGGGTGCACAATCTCAGCTTTCAACTGACTATAGTTGCCAATCCTTGCATAAAATGTATTCATTTTTGATGAAACTAACACATTAAGGCATCGTAGAGGATGAATTTTAATCTCTATTTTTTTGCTGTTGCTGAAGAAGGCTGCCTAACAACACAGCACACTGTATTTATCAAGGTCACAAGTCTTTAAACATTTTATTGCCCTTGGGGTAACTTGGGGTCCGTACCTCTCCGATCATCCCATTCCAAATTCCTCGAACCAGTTTGCCATGTTTTCCATTGGTGACCAGGTAGAGATCGTATGAGAACTTGATGGTACGGGAAAGTTTCTTCAAGATGTCAATACAAAATCCTTTACAGCACAATTTGGTGTATGGCTCTGTGTGACCCACAATCCTGAGCAATGTAATGAAAAAAGAGAGCAATAGGGGTAATTAAAGCATTAAACATTTTATAAAGTGAAATAAAAAAAGTGTGTATGTATTATACACACATTTTGTATTATTACTATGTATTATTCTTTAATATATTTGCCTAAATGATATAACTTGCCATTATATCATATAGGCTGGGGCTAAATAAGTTTTTTGAAGCAAAAAATATTTCTACACAGAGATAGAAACTTTATTCTTAATGACAACGAGTGACAACAGTGAGATGTGAAATGAAAACAAATTGACATTTATATGAAGACCTGTAGTAATCCTGGAAGTAAATTTGACATATAACAAAGACATGAGTTGAAAGATTAAGTATTAAGTATTAATATTAAGTATTAATTAGATGGAAGGGATGGGATTATTGCAGAAGTTCAGGCTGATTGATGTAAAGAAAGCAAATGATCTTAAGGATAAATAGTCAACCCAAGTTGTTTCAACAAAAAGGTACATAATACATTTCTAATTTATTAGATGTAAATTCCTTTTCATCCCTACCATTACATTTTAAATAAGTATGCTAGTATAGTTTTGATCTGATTGTGAATATGTTGAAGATGGAAACAGGGACCATGACTCCAGGAATTTACGTAGTTTAAAGTGTCATGAGACATTTTCTGACAGCCTCCCTGTCACATTAGTGGATGGTTTCTGACTAAGTGTTCTTCAAAAGCTTTACCCAGCTGTCATCAGTTCCTAATAGAACTGTCCATTACAGTGTGGTATGGAATTACAGAGTCAAGTCTCTCCAACTGCTATGTGTCCCTTATCTTTGTCTTTATGCATGAGTCCAAGTCAAGTCTCAAGTATTTCGTCCCAAGTTCAAGTCAAGTCTCAAATAGCTGAAAGTTTTCATATTAGACGCTATCCGAGATAATACTGCATTGCTGTGTTGTTTTGGATTAAAAGTATGTACTGTACTGTACTATAGGCCTATAATATGTTATTGCACACTACACCATCAGAGTTGATCAAAACAATGTACTCTGCATGTAAGTAAGTAACTAAATTCCTTTTTTTTTGTCATTGTGACATTGTGATTCACACCACGGCGCACAACGAAATTTGGCCTCTGCATTTAACCCATCACCAAAGTGAGCAGTGGGCAGCTAATGAGCGCCCGATGAGCAGTGAGTGGGTACGATACCATGCTCAGGGCACCTCAGCAGTAACTTGGTGGTAGGGGGATTTGAATTGGGGGCCATATGCAATGTGAAGAAACATTGCAAAAGCTTTAAGCTTCAACAATGTATTTTGTGAATACTACAGGATACATACCAAGTGATTTGCGTATGTGGTCTTGTCCTTTTACCAACTGAAAATAACAAATTAAGGAAAATGAAAATATATAACTGACTACTGTATGTACTGTACTGTACTACAGTATAGGGCTATAATATATTATTGCACACTGCACCATCAAAGTGGATCAAAACAATGCACTGTGAATGTGCTTAGGCTAAGAAGTCATATGCATTACATGCTGTTTCAGGAGAGGTTTCCAGTTCTGTTATGTCAGTGACAACATTAGTCTAAACTGAAACAGCCTTTCATGCATAGAATTTACGTTAGGCTTAATACAGGCAGGCTGCTACTTGTCGCTAAATGTAGTGGCCTAAAGTTTAAAATAAAACGGTAACGTCAGGGGAGGAGAACTATAAAACTAGCCAATAGACTCCAGTCTGGCTTACCGCTGCCCTGTACACTGTGATATGAAACCTAAACTTGAGGCAGCACTGATGCGTTACAAACCTCTTCCAAAGCGCTGGGAAACGCATCGGAAAAAGTGAAATAAGTTAAATGATAAAAAAGATAATTCCTTGATTATGGACTTTATTCAGGACTTGCGAGTAATTCCGAAGTCCGAGTCAAGTCTTGAGTCTTACACGTCAATTTTCAAGTCAAGTCACAAGTCTTTGTTTGTGCGACTTAAGTGTGACTTGAGTCCCCATGTCTGCATTGTATATACTATACACATACACTGTATCTATACATTTTAGGTTTATGAACATTGATTGACTTTACATAGTAATGGCTATATTCGAGCCTTACAAAGCATTCCATTTCAAGAATGCATTTGGGTCAGTCGGCGTTACTGAAGTTACTATGTAGAAATGCGAGTGCAAAATAGAAATAAATCAGAAACAAAAAGCAAGTTAACTGCTACTGCTTCATTGCCTACCTCCTATTACCTTGATTAATTCTTCCAAGATCTTTTATTTTACAACAATTGATGACGTAGCGGTGGTAGAAATACACTCCTTAATGATAAAAGGTTTGCTCTTCATCTTTTGACCCTTATCCTATCCCATAAGAGCTACTCATCATGTTCATCACCTTTCACTGCCATTAATGTAGGCCAGCCTTGCTATGTATATGATAAGACTAATGGAATGGACCAATCTCCTTTTTTAAATGCTACATCAGCATGCTGGCTATAATTCTTTCTCATCCAATCATTGTAAATCCCTCAGGTTATTCTCAAAGCATATTACATTCTTGCCAGCCATGAGCGTATGCCATTGCTGAGTACTGCGAGGTCATTACCAGGTTAATTGCACATGTGAAACCTGTTTGGTCCCTATAGTTAATTACACCCATGTGTAATATGAGGGTTAACATAAGTGCCAATGATTTTTTTGAAAAATCAAATGATCAGAATTTTCCAAACTTCTCTGCAAAAACATTACAGAATTGCACAGTGGTCTACATAACTAAGAACTGGTATAGACACAAATTAATACAATTTAAACCTTTTACAATTTTAAACCTTCAGTTTAGATGACAATTTGGCTGTACCAGTACAATCATAACATAATTAAACACATTTGCTTTAGTGTTGCTGTGTGTTAGGGGTTTTGGGAACTTACACCTCAGTTTTGTTGGACTGCCGTCTGCAAGGAACAGTGTTGCCAACACATGTACCAGTTAAAGGGTCCACAGGCTCGACAATAACAAAAGGTCGCTCCTCCAGTGTGGCCACAGTCAGGTGCCTATAGTCCAACACCTGCTCCAGGTATGCGCCATATCTTGGCCACACAGGGTACCGCATTTGCAGGATCTCCCTTTCATAAGTCCCAACCTGCAGAAAGTCAATAACAGGAAAAAATTAACTTTAACTATAAAAGGACTCCTACCATTATATCATTTAGACAGCCCAAATTCAAACAAACATCTACAATACTACAATAATAGTAATTATTCTCAGGAAGTGTTTTTTATTCATTTCATGCAACATGCAACACACTAAACTTCTCTGGTTGTCCAGAAGTCTCACAAGTTGAAAAGGAAAGGATGTTGGAGACAATATTGAATATTGCGGGCCTCTATCTGAGAAAGTGCCTAAAAATAATGGTGATCAAGAAGGGTGCTGGCTTTAAGGTGATAAAACTGAATTAGTGCAAAAAATTGAGATCTTATTTTTGTTGTTTGTGTGAATATGTGAAAACAAACTAAACGGTAATGCTTGGAAATAAGAATGAACTGATAAAAGAGAATCCCAAGATACAGACAAGTAGAGAGATAAAAGAGATAAAGAGATAAAAGGGTATAGATATAGAAGAGATTTGAGCACACTCAAACACACACACAAAGCTTCTAGATCAGGGGTGTCAAACCGGACCCACAAAGGGCGAGTGTAGCTGCAGATCTTTGTTCCGACCAACCAGCAGCACACCTGACATGAATTTTCATACAACTGATCTGAGTATCCAGACAGCTGATTGGTGAACTAGTTTGATAATGTTTTGATTTAAATAGTGCTTGATTTCAGTTACACTTCAGTCAGGCATGTCCTGCTAATGTTTATAATTTTACATTTTTGGTTTTTAATGACAATGAAATGTGTGGAAACTCAATTGTGCATAATAATTTGGAACATGCATTTTTGTGTTTTTTATTTTTGTACTATTAATTATTATTATTATTATTGGGAGGTTCATTCAAAACCATTTGAATTGTACTCTAATGGTTGGTAACTGGAAAATCATGATGACTGTTACTCATATAGATCATTTTAGAAAATCTGAGAAAACATGATTTGCAAAATAATTTCAAACGCAGTGTAAAGGGGCGGCCCCTTGTAGTATCGAGTATCGAAAATGGTCCAAAATGTTCCAAAATGGAAAACCTACTCAGCGACACTGAAACATACAAGAAACTGAAAAGAGACCCAACCAGCAGTTACAAGAACAAAATAGTTAGTCATTTACAGAATTTAAAGAACGCCCAAGTGATTGACCAGTGCACCTACTATCAACTCTACCCAGGTGACTCCGTTCCATGCATCTATGGCCTCCCGAAGATCCACAAGGAAGGAACGCCACTCAGACCTATTGTAAGTAGTATCAACTCTGTCACTTACAATATTGCTAAATCATTTGCTACAATTCTTTCACCTATGGTAGGAGATACCCCCCACCACATTCAGAACTCCATAGACTTCACTGAGACGATCAGTGATGTGAAGTTGCAACCAGACGAAACCATGGTTTCATTTGACGTCACGTCTCTCTTCACCTGCATCACCACACAAGAGAAGCAGTAAAAGCAGTTGGGGACAGATTACGACAGGACAGAATGTTACACACCAGAACTGCTCTGACCCCGGACCAGGTTTGCTCATTATTGGAACTCTGCCTCAACACCACGTATTTCAGGTACAATGGGGAATCCTACAAACAGAAGCATGGATGTGCCATGAGCTCACCAGTTTCACCCATTGTTGCAAACCTTTACATGGAAAGCATAGAAACTCAAGCCTTAATCTCCTTTAAAGGGACAAAGCCAAGGCACTGGTTTCATTATGTTGACGATACATGGGCCACGGTAAGAAGGCAAGAAGTGGAGGCTTTTACTAAGCACATCAATTCAGTCAACAATTACATTAAATTCACCAAGGAGGAGACCAAGGACGGAAAACTTCCTTTCTTGGACTGCGAGGTATCAGTTGGGGAAAATGGAGACCTTGTCACAGAGGTCTACAGGAAACCCACACATACTGACCAGTACCTACTCTTTGACTCTCACCATCCACTAGAACACAAGCTCAGTGTCATCAGGACTCTGCAACACCGGGCAGACATCATCCCATCCAGAGCAGAGGGGAAGGAAAAAGAACACACACACATCAGACAGGTCCTGAAAACCTGTGGCTACCCCAACTGGACCTTCAATCAAATAGGTAATAGGCAGAATAAAGAAACCACTACCAAATACATCACAAAAGGTCGGAACAAGAGAAAACACATGGCGGTCCCTTATGTTTCAGGTGTATCTGAGAAACTACGTAGGATTTTCAGCAAACACGACATTCCTGTCTACTTCATACCGGGCAACACACTCAGAAAGAGGTTAGTTCATCCCAAGGATAAAATACCAAGGGAAAACCTCAACAATGTGGTTCAGTGCAGTGAAGAGTGTTCGGATCTGTATATTGGGGAGACCAAACAACCACTCCGCAAATGCATGGCCCAGCACAAGAGGGCGACCACATCAGGACAGGACTCAGCAGTTTATCTCCATCTCAATGAAAAGGGACACTCTTTTAAGGTCTCAGATGTGGATATTTTGGACATTTTGGTTCAGATTCCATAAAAGGAACCAGGGAGAGGGTGAATCTGTTGCAGAGTTTGTAGCCAAGCTGAAACGTTTATCTGAACGCTGTGAATTTGGATCGTCACTAAATGACACCATGCAAGATACGAGGCTGGTTTGTGGTCTTCGCAGAGAATCCATTCAAAAACGCCTATCGGTACTTACAGAAGCAAAATGACACTAAAACAGGCCATAGAGCTAAGCACCTCCATGGAAATGGCTACACGCGATGCACAGCAATTAAGTGCTGCAACCCGGCACTCGGTGCGGGAAAACTGGACATGATGCACAAGAATGCTGGTGCAGGGAATTAGACTGCAGACATTGTGGAAAAACAGGCCACATAGAACGTGTCTGTAGAAGTAAAAACAAAAATGAAAGACAACATACTGAGGTGAAGAAAACCGGGTTCAGGAGAAATAAAAAGAAACACATAAATAAGTTGGAACACAAACAACAGGAACCGAGTAGCAATGAGTCTGATGAAGACACACTATGTGTTCTATCAATCAGGGACAGTGATGATGGATACTGGGTCACCCCACTTTTGGAAAACAATCATGTGGGGATGCAGATAAACACAGGCTCCCGTCTGTCCATGGTGTCTGAGGCTGTTTACAGAAAAAGGCTGCAACGCCTTACCCATCAGCCAACAAAATTCAAATTACGAACCTACACTGGGAAGACTGTTCCAGTTTTAGGATTTGTGATGGTAATGGTGGTTTACAACAAACTAAAAAGACCCTACCCCTGTATCATTGCAGAAAAACGCCCAGCTCTATTCGGCCGCAGCTGGTTGGAAGAGCTCAGATTAAACTGGCAAGAAGTTTTACTGGTTAATGATAGTACCACTGGTTCCCTGCGTGAGGTTTTGGAGAAGCGTGCCACCGTTTTTCATGGTGAACTTGGCAGCATGAAAGACTAAATAACGGTCAAATTGACTATAAAACCAGGAAGTATGCCAAAGTGTCTGCAAGCAAGGACAGTTCCCTATGCGATCAAACGGAAGGTGGAGGCTGAATTAGACCCGCTGGTTGAAAGTGGAGTGCTGGAACAAGTGAGAACGAGTGACTGGGCCACACCAATTGTGTGTGGTGATCTGTGATGATTTCAAGGTCACCATAAACCCTGTCTTAGCTGCTGAGCAATATCCATTACCTTTGATCGATGACATTTTCTCAGGTCTAGCTGGAGGTCAAAAGTTTAGTAAGATAGACTTATGTCAGGCTTACCCTTCAGATACATGTGGTCCCAGAGTCTTAGGAACTGCTGACAATAGTTACACACAAGGGCCTCTACAGGTATAAGAGGCTCCCTTTTGGAATAACCTCTGCTCCAGTTTCAAAGAGCTATGGACCAAATCATGTGTGGTCTTCCTGGTGTCCAATGCTACTTGGATGATCTTCTGATCACGGGGATTGATGACAAGACACATTTACAGAACTTGGAAGCTACATTGCAGAGACTGGGAGATTATGGCCTGAGAGTTCGGTGAGACAAGTGTGAATTTTTCAGATCCTCAGTTGAGTATTTGGGCCATGTTATTGACTGTACTGGACTGCGCAAAGCGCCCTCCAAAGTAAAGGCCATCATGAAGCGCCCTCCCCGGAAAACGTGACCCAGCTGAGATCATTTTTGGGTCTTCTCACATACTATGCAAGATTTGTGCCTAACCTTGCTCAAGCTATTACACAAGCTGCTGAACAACACCAAGACATGGGAGTGGACAGCGTGTGTGAGGTAGCATTTAGGGAAGCCAAAATGGCTCTGTGTGACTCGGATGCCCTCATACATTTTGATCCCAAACTACCCATTCAGTTGGCCTGTGATGCGCCACCCTATGGTGTTGGCGCTATGGTGTCACATATATAACCATCAAGGGAAGAGAGGCCAATTGCTTTTGCGTCACAGACCTTGAGCCCAGCTGAAGGAAGATATGCCCAAATTGAACGGGAAGCATTGGTGATAGTATTTGGCGTGAAGAAATTCCATCAATATCTCTTTGGCAGAAAATTCACTTTACTGACGGACCACCGTCCACTCACCTCTATTTTTGGCCCCCACTCTGCCACTAGAGGACAGTATGTTTCTAGTGGTGGTAGAAACCCACAGTAAGTGGGCAGAGGTTGTGATAATGAAGAGCATGTTCAGTCGCTTTGGCTTACCACAACAACTTGTTAGCGACAACTGGTCACAACTGGTGTCTGAAGAGTTCAAGGCATTTATGGAAGAGAATGGCATTCATCACATTAAATCTGCACCATATCACCCAGCTACGAATGGGCTGGTTGAAAGATTTGTTTGGACCATGAAGCAAGCTCTCAAGTCTGCACAAAACAGTCGATCACTTAACCAGTGCCTCAGTGCTTTTCTGCTGTCATATCGAAACACTCCTCATGCTACCAAAAAAGTGTCTCCAGCCTCAGCCTTACTCAAAAGACAGCTTTGTACGCGCCTAGTTCTTCTGAGACCTCTGAGGACAAAAGAGGTTGTCCACAGCCAGCAGAGAGCGCAGGTAGACAGAAGAGCGAAAGCACAGCTACTGACTTTCACAGCAGGGGACCAAGTTCTTGCTCGGAACTATGCCAGGGGAGATAAGTGGAAACCAGCAACCGTTATAGCAAAAACAGGGCCTGTGTCACGGTAGAAATCAGTGACCACTTCATATGGCGGCGTCACACCGACCAACTGCTCCACGCATCTGGTTCCAGTGATGTCCCGACTGTTGCAACATCTTCAGTTCCTGACCTTGACATTTACTCAGATCAACACCTGGGTGAATTCCAGATTCCACCAGTAGATGGGGAGGTTCCCCCACCTACAGGCCAGCCTGTGCAGAGTATGCCCCCGCAACCTGGAGGCGAGACCTGTGCCACCCCTGTGGGTTGTATTTACCCCAAAAGAGACAGATGACCCCCTGATAAACTCTCTTTATAGTCTAGAGCAGGGGTCGCCAACCTTTTTTGAAACTGAGAGCTACTTCAAGGGCACTGAGTAATGAAAGGGCTACCACTTTGATCACACAATTCTGAAAGAAGAAAGTTGAGTTTATCTTTAATTAAATTATTTAAATTATATTATAATAATGACATTCTACATGAAGACACAGATTGTTAATGATTAATAATTTAGCAATAAGGATTCAGAATGATTCAACAAGGTAGAAAACAGAACTTCAATATGCAATATTTTATTTCTTATTTACCTTTTCATTTCATTTTCAAATGATAACTTCCACAACATTTTGCAGGAGCGCACTTTTTGCAGAAGCTCCAATTTTTCAAGACGCTATCAGTTTTCAACAAACCATGAACTCTGCACCATGTTTGTACAAATGATCAATTCTGTAAGATTTGACAAAAATCAAGCTCCCTTTAACTCGCTGATCTTTTGTGACAAGTGTCTCTCCACGTTGTGCCGCTTTGGCGTCGCCACAGTCGCACCGCAAATTTTCAGTTTTCTTTCACATTAGTAAAAAAGAATTCTTCCTCCCATTCATTGTAAAAATAAAATGTTTTTTTCGCCATGTTTAGTTGGGTAGAAATCGCTTTCATCTCCTTATCTTCGCAATGCTCAAGACCAAGGCTAAGTTTGTCATGCGCACTAGACTGAACTCTGCCCCATTCTACGTCAGAATTCTCATATTAGCAACTCTGCTACTTTATGATTTTTTTTAAAGGTTTTTATATATTTTTTATACTTTTTGTTTTCTATTTACATCAATGTAAATGCAATTCAAAAAGAATGGCAACACAATTTAATCAAATTTAAGACAGTGAAGGTTCGTGATTAGGTCTATTTTTAGAACTGGCTTGTGGGCGACTGACATGATCACTGCAGGTGATACAGTGCCCGTGGGCACCAGGTTGGCGACCCCTGGTCTAGAGACTGACCCACGACGATGGGGCACAATAATCCCCAGGGTTTAGTCTGGGAATTGAGGCAGTCTACCCTTTTTCCCTAGTTAAGGAAAATATTTAATTAATAAGCCTATTGTTATTTGTTACTAGTTAGAAACATTGAAATGGAGAGTGGCTTGTTTTCTAATGTGGGACATTAAAGTAAAGGGGGAGGGATATCTTATGTATTGATAGGTTAAGTTTGTCCCACTGTTCTCTCCATGCACTCCCTGATGACTGTCTGCCTGTTACTGTTGTGTATGCAGACATACACATGCTCGAATACAGAAGAATGTACTCCATGCCTCCTGTGTCGTTAATCTTAGCGTATAATTATACGTAGCTTTATTAAGGAGCCAAGATATAACATGGGGCACATGTGCACTCTTTCCCTGTAAGCCTGTTAATAAACAGTTAATTTCTTGCCACAAAGTAAACAGAAAGGACGCTGGGAAGATTTGTAGTCCAAGATGTTTCCAAGGTGTAGCCAAGATGTACCTTTTTTCAACCATATCTGTAGGCCCTTCATACAGCTCACCTGGCAGCTCAAGCACAAGCAATATACACGGTGTTCCAAATTATTATGCAAATCTTTTTTCCCAAAATTATCTATACAAATTCATCATGATTTTCCAGTCACCCCCCATTAAAGTACAATTCAGATGTTTGTGAATTACCCTCCAAATGATAACAGTACATTTTAAAAAAAAAATAAAAATCACAACTGCACCCAAAATGCATTTTCCAAATTATTACACACAATTGAGTTTCCACACATTTTATTGTCATAAAGAACAAAAAATGGTTATGTGTGAAGTTATAACTGAAATGTAACAAGCACTGTTTAACAAGTGTAGTCATATTTGAATATACCAACCATGTTGAAAAGGACCTTCTCTAGTCTTCTATCCACTGAATTTGTCAGGTTTTGGATAGTATCTGCTGGAGCAGCCTTGCACAAGGACAGAATAGCCTCTAGAGCTGTTGTACAACACTTCTCTTGATGATGCGCCAAAGGTTCTCAATAGGGTTGAGGTCAGGGGAGAATGAGAGCCACACCATAAGTTTGTCTCCTTTGATGCCCATTGCCCATTGAGGTGCAGATGTATTCTTTGCAGCATGGCATAGTGCATTGTCATGCATAAAATGTATCTTGTTTCGAAAAGCTCCATTCTTCCTTTTGAACCATGTGTTCTTTGAGGAACTCCACATGGATGTAATCTTCACACCATCAGGGATCCTGAAAGGGCCAACAATCTCTCTCCCCATGATACCATCACTCCACCACCCCCTTGTTGGCGCCGTAGCCTTGTTTGCATGAGCTGGCCGTCAACCAACCATCCATTACTCCATCCATCTGGACCATCGAGGGTTGCAGAACATTCATCAGTGAACAGAACAGTTTTGAAGTAAGTCTTTAGGTATTGCCTTGCCCACTGGAGCCTTTTCTGCTTGTGTGCAGTGGATAGTGGAAACGATGGCTTAGCACCCCTGCAAACCCCTGCAGGACCCTGCATCTTGTTGTCTTCGGCACGTTGGAGGCACCAGCAGCTTCAAAAACGTATCCGCTGCTGTGATGAGGCATTTTTACAGCTGCTCTTTTGATCAGACATAGTTGCCTGTTAGAAAGAGTCCTGGATTTTCCTTTATCAGCACACACACGGAATGAAGTTTCTTGGCGATTTTGGTTGTCGTCATTCTTTGACCCAAACATTCAACTATTTGTTGCCCCTTCTTCATGCCCATCTGGGTTGAAAATGGTAGCCTGCTTAACAATGTGGAACAACCTTCTTTAGTAGTCTCCCCTTTAATTTGACTCACCTGCCAAACTAATTAGCACAGGTATCTTTAATTGGTTTCCGTGATATACAGAGCCATGATACACATTACCATTCATGAGTTTAAACGGACAAACAAAAAATGTTACCTTACCACTCTTGAACACGTTTTGCATAATAATTTAAAACACAGTGTACACTCTGCGGGCTCTTGTACCAAGCCATTCAACTGGTATACTGCAAAGTTAGATACTGCTGCCAAGTGCCTGCTGAACAAGTCCACTGTTCACTTGCTTTTTCCATGACATGCAATCCAGTATGCACTATCTGTGGCCAATATACCAGAACAGTGAAAGTGTATTGCTATGGGCAAGCTTTCACTGGTATAATGGCCACAGTCACTTTCTCTGTTTGCTTTGGCTCCAGGCTCCTGCCTACATTTACCCCTTTGTGTCACCAACCGGTTTTCACTGATAAATGATGAAATACATGTTTGTTTGAATTGTTGTTTGCAACTGACCTTATCCCACAGTCTGTCTCTGTCAAGAGTGATGACGGTCATTGCTGGATTAATCAAGTAACCATTACTGTTGAATGAGAAGTCATTGTGCTCCCATGTTACATTAAGCATGTGCCTGCAGAGAAACAAAGATATAGGTGAGCATACTTGCACATTCTTCAATCCTATCAAAGTTGATTTTGAATAGCACACAGTATCAGGTCATGACACTAGCAGGGATCGATGCCAGTTCTGGAACAATTAGCATGGAAAGAAAACAGGTTTGGAACCTGCTTCTTTGCTTTGAATTTTTATGAATTTTCATGACTGGCATGTCTTACTCTATATTAAAAGAAATAATTCTTCAAAAAGCAGCAACTGATGGCAAACATTGATTTAGGTAATTCTTTTCTCTTTGTGCATACTTTAAATATCAAGTGAAAATCTCATTACTAACTTCAGTGCAGTAGAAATAGGCTTTATGCTGGCAGAGCAAGTCAAGGGTCAAAGCTATTAGAAAGAGTATTTTTATGTATACAGTATAGATACTAACTAAAAAAACTGGAATTGATATGCATTTTAAATTATATAATTCTATTACATATAAATGGACAGTGGTGGCCTAGCAGCCAAAGAAGCCGAATGACTGGGTCTGCAAGGCTCAGCTAGCAGATTGCCACTGAGGTTCTCTGGTCATCAGCACTGTCCTGACCAACCTAACTTTCAGTGGACTCACCACCCACATGAAAGGCTCACAGTATGGAGCAGTGTGATTTGTGTGGCAGCCATGGAGACTGCTGCCCTTGCGACCCGGCAATGGGCAAGAGGAAGAAGATGAAATGATGAACGAATGACATTTGAATGGTGGTCCTGACCATTAAAATAAGTCCATGTTGGTTCCAATAAAACTGGTATGAATGCAGGCTGGTTTGCAGTGCAAAAGTGCAAAGGTTCTTAGTATTCAATTTCTGTCTGTGTGTCAGTGTGTCACACAGAGGCTCTTTGTTCAGACCGTACGTGACAAAACTTGACATAATATAATCTATATTATTATAGAAAGAAAAATATACTTTGGTCACTTAAAAACAGATAATATACAAAATACTGGTAAAAAATGTGAGGACAACAAAGTGTCAAGACTTGCATTTGTTCTTGGTTAGAAAATTAGGCGTGCAATAAAAGGCTCTATTCCTAATTTCAAGATATCTTAGTAATCATGCCCACACTAGGGGGGTACTTTAAGGCTTTTGGTTCGGGTTATGTTATGTTGGTTATGTTTGTTTTTCTTGTTGTTTAATCTATTTAAGACAAAGAAACCCATACAATATGTCAATGTATTTGTTTAAAGATTCATAGTATTGTAATGAAAAATGAATAAAGTGTGACGTATATTTGTGGTGTGTCTTCTTCAACATGTCAACAGCTTCTGCTGCTTCACACAACAAAAAAAATGCAACTCCACTGTAAAAGCTTAGCCACTCAGAGGTGTAGAGGCCTGCTGGGAGAACAGAGGACTATAGTCAGGTCAGTGTGAAAAACCATTTTGGAACTGCTAATCAGCTCACTTGCCATGTATTAAGAATTATTCAAGAGAGAAAGAAGAGGAAGGAGAGTAGTCACTGATAATGCCTGTGCGTCCTTGTCTATTGCACTTTAACACTCCCAGGGTGACTTTGGCCTCTGTGTGCCAAAAGCTGACGCTAGTGGAGTTGTGTCTCCCCAACTGTTTACTTTGCTGACAAAAACATTTCACTGAAAAAACAGTGGGCAAGGTAGGAAGCATTAGTCTTGTCTAGTTTTATGATGTGGGTTTATCTCCACATAAAAACCTTCCCAAAATTTGGAGAAATTTCATAAATGAGTTTTAATCTCTTATTAACTTTAAAAAGCACTACACAGACAGATTCCATAGTGTGGACTGCTGTCCCTGAAGGGAATGGCTTTATTATGTTGACCAAAATTGTTTGAATATGAATTGTTTGAATAATTCAATCATAGAATTTTGGCTACAGAACCAGGCAAAGGATTATTTACCTGATTAGATGCTAACTGTGCAATTAATCTAGTTAATTATGTTGTAATCTCTTACTGCTTATTGATAAGAGTCATATCTTATATCTAAATTTGACCTCCAAATTTTATCTAGTTAATCAAGGTTATCTAGGAGGGCATACAGTCCGTACCTGAAGTAAACATCATAATTTTTATTTTATTGGTTATAAGAGAGAAATGAAAGGGAAAGTAATGCTTGGTGCTGGTGCTTGGCCACAACCTAAATTCATTCCGTATTATATTCATAATGTCCAGCCAACCAGAGGTCAAAAAGGTGTCTGAGAGGGCAGTCATGCATTGAAAAATATGGTTTTTGGGCTTCTTGTGATTTGTAAAGTGAGGTTACCATGTAAGCCTTAATATTTGAAATTATTTTGCCAGCCAGGATTGAGTACATGAAAAGATCTAATGCGTAATTAACTGCTGGCATATATGGGAAAATGAATTACCTTGTAGAGACAGTTACTATTTTGTGGCAGTACTAGCATTATAACCAGATCCTTACCAAACTGTCAATGAGGCCTTAATAGAGTTGCTTATCTTAATTATTAAGCAACTTAATGTAACTACTGTCCACTCTAGCATTGGAGGTAGGTTATCATACTTGTGAAGATCCCAACATGGATTTTGTTTACCTGTAGCAGGTAAACTCCTTTAAATGACTTATAATTATCATTTCACAACAGTATAGCTGCAAGTTTATTTAAAACTTTATCTATCCCTAGCTGTTAACCTCCTAGAATTTAGAGCTACTGTATGAGTAAAGAGATTAGTGTCAGGGTTTTGTTACATGTCTTTGCATGTTTCTCTAATACTATTTGCGTATAATTTTCTTTTTCTTTAACCTGCTTCCTTCTGGTATCGCCACACATGATAATCTGCCTCCATCCCACCCATTCCCTTCTCCATTTACTGTTACACAACACCCTCCATGTCCTCTTTCATTGCCTCCTATTTATGTTCTATTTTCTGACAACACTGACTACAAAATGTGATCTGATGAATGCCAGTAAAAATAACTAGTCTGATATACTACACTTACTGGCTAATAAAAACAAATTGTGAAACTTTATAAATACAATTTGTCAGTGCTTAGTTCAATTTAGGTTATCTGCACTGTTGAAAATTTGGGTGAAGAGAGAAACCATTCATTGTGTTAAGGACTTTCAAACATTCATCCATCGTTCCATCCATCCATCAAACATCCATCAATCCATCTGTCAACCCATCCATCCATCCATCCAACCATCCATCCATCCATCCATCCAATCCTCATCTTTGTGACTTATCCATCCCTGGGTCAGAGGGGCAGCAATCTCCATGACGTACTGAAAAGCACAAACTGGGATTCAATCTTGCACAGAAGGTGAACTTATGGAGTCTATAGACAATTTTGTTCATCACTTTTTTTCATGTTTTAACTTGTTGCATTTGAGCATTCCATTTGCAAAGATTTGCAGCAGTGGTTATCATCATTTAGGAAAAAGGTTAGTGGGTTAAATAGGTTTTATAAAATTTTAAATCAAATAAGCTTGATTTGACTTAAAGTTGTCTTACCTAAATAATGTGTCGTTCACAGAAGATGGTTTGACAGGATTGAGGCAGTTGCTTTGGCCTTCGGGAATGAATCCCCTCTGTTTACAAAAGCTCTCAACACCTTTAACCACGATGGCAACCCCATCTCTTACCCGTTTCCTCAGACCTATCCTCCATCTGTCAGGGATGATGCTGATAAGGCCCACAGGGAAGCTGTCTGGAGGAGCAACATCCGGGTTACCCACTGCTAGGCTCGAGATAATCCAGATGTATCCAGGGCCATAAAGGCCAGCTTTAGATGCCATTTTAAACAAGTAATCAGCCTCGTTGTGTGAGCAGTAAACCAGCAACACCTGGGTGTCGATTTGCTGTAACAGCCTTTGCACCCGGATGTCATTCGTGCCATCAGCAGACATGTCGAAGGTCAGCACATCCTGCTGGTCCCACATAAAGTAGCTGGTGTCGGCAAAAGAGTTGATATAATCCACATAGGTCTCATAGCCAGGGTATAAACTGGTTATGACCACAAAGCTGTGCCAGTTATACTCCTCCATCACTTTAAACATGCCGTTCACCTGCTGCTCGATGGAGGAACCGAGCTGCAGGAAGCTAGAGCCTTCGCCCTGGAAGAAGAGTAGAAACAACTAGATGTTAACTCTGTAGTCAAAGGATCCAGACTTATGTGTACCAGTAATATAAATATGTGAAATTGGTAAGGTAACATATAACTTATATAATTACATAAATATATATTGCAAAAACATTTAGATAGTTATTCCAAAACCATTTAACACAACTTTCAAATATACATATCAGTATTTGTTTAAAGAATGCATCATATAATTTTTACAATAGAAAAACATTTTAGCAATTTTTACACTCATTCATGCGTTAATCTTCATCCTCATCCGTTATTGGGTGTTAGGGGCAACAGTCTCCATGACTGCCACCTAAATAACACTGCAACATACTGCAAGCCTTCCTACAGGTGGTGAACCCAGTGGAATTTATTTGTCGTGACAGTAAGGCACAACAGTCATCCTCATACACTCTGGATTTGGCAAGACAGATTTACTATCGATCTGTTAAGTCAGAGGGGCAGCAGGCAGACACCCAAATCACACTGCACAGATGTTTTATTTATTTCATCTGTTAATGCATTGTTTTCAAAGACTTGGTTGTGACCCTTAGATGAGAGATTTTTGGGCTCACTCACACCATGTTGCCTTGGAGATCATGGCCATTTTTGCAGTTTCAATTAATTTTTGTTTTTAGTTACAACTTTAGTTATACCAATTTGTCAGTGATCACTCAGCCAACAATAATAAATGTTCATTTATGATCACATTCATCACATTAATCAATAATGTAAAATAATGTCTGTTGAATGGATCACAAATGTTTCTAATTCCTAATAAAAACAGTGTTTTGAAAACACTGGTCTGGTGTGACGATACCAACAGTTTCAAGTCCATCTTTTCATACAGAAATAGGCTTTGTGTGTCTCTGATATACACTACCACAGCCTCAAGTGAGCCCTTTCCAGGTGACTGGCAATTGGGCTTGAATTTGCTCCAACCTCGTCACAAGACTGAACAGGATTAAATGGTAGAAGACGATTGAATGATTGATTACTTTTTTAATTACTCCTTGTCATGGTCTATGTCAGTTTGTCATCTGTGCATAAACAGCTTTTTGTAGCTAGTTCTTTTTTTCTCTCTCTTTTCCTTCTTCTTCCTCTTTATCAGTCCATCTTTAGCTCCCTGTAACTCTGACTCTTGGCCACAACCCTTGCAGCAACATATGTCCACCTTACTGGTACCCAGCAGGAAGAGCCTGCCTTTTCCTGCCCACGTCACACAGGGACCAAAAATCAACATCAAACTAACTCTCTCTCTCACACACATACACACACCAACACACCAGATAATGTAGTTTTAATGGTAATAAAGGGCAAAGTTATTGATCTCCTAAAATCTTCAGAATTCTTTGACCAGATCACTTATTTCAAACAACATTAGTATTAGGCTTCATATCACCAGGCTATGTTTATATAGCAAGATAAATGTCTACATGTTCTAGTTGATCACAACTAATAGAAATGTTTTTTCCCTCTAATAATGTGCAGTTTCATTTTTGTGTGTTTACATTTAATAATCCTCATTTTCTAGATTTTCTTTCTCATCAAAAGCCAAAACTATATTTATTTATTGGATATCAATTGCCTAAAGGTTTATATATGCCCTGTACACTTTATTTAGCTTGGCCTTAATTTTTTTTACCCCACCCCATCACTGACCTTATGTGACAGCACAACAGCAGATCCTCCACTGGTGCCCACAATGGGCACTGCGGTCTGGGTTGAAATAAAGTCTAGAATCTGAGCCACAGCCTCTGAGCCAACATTGTCCTCAAAAACCATGCCATGGACTCTATAATTGGAAAGTATATCGCAGATGCGGGTGAGCAGCGCCCGAGGATTGGTGTTGTTGACCAGCACAGTGATGGGGTTTACTTCCAAAGGCAGATCAATGAAGTTTTCCCGGCTCAGGTGCCCCTTGATCTCGGTTTGGTATGTAGACCCACTGAAAACTACTGCCACATTGACTGTAGGTGACAGAAATGTCCCAAGTGGTGGTCCGGAGCAGCTGGGGACATTGAATAGCATCAGCACCACTAATGAGAGTGGTGCCAATCCTTGGGGCCGCCAGGGTAGGTCACTTAGGTAGACCACACAAATACCCATCACAGTCACCTGCTGCCTGTAGAAAAGGACACAGTTACAGTATGTTAAGAAGAGCAACACCCATCCATCAATCCATCTTCACATTTCATAGCAATTCACCGTGCCAGTCCCTCATTAACCCTCCTGCAGCAAGTGAGCCCACTGAAAAACACCCACCGCCTCAACTGGGATTTAATCTTGCTGAGAAGGTGAACTTTGGAGTTTTACACTAATTACAGGTATTGACTCTGGGCCAAAGCGTCAAGTCATGCAACAACAAAGTATGTTGTTGATGTTGCATGAAGTTACAGGAGATAAGGAGATAACATAAGCAGTGGTTCCCAAACTTTATCTGCTGGACCTCCAAAAAAAAAAAAAAATGTCCATGCACCCCAACCACCATAAAAGACATATACACATATTTTGCTCAATAAAAGTTGGTTTATCTGCTTTGGTTCAACTGCTCCAGGCATATTTAACTTTTATTTGATAACTTTAACAATAAAGTTATCAAATATGAACTTTTCTTTGTTTTTAAATAATCTGGTTTTTTTTTCCAGTGTCTTGTTGACACTGAATTGGACAATATGCTACTTAACGTTTTATTTGTTTTTTTTTTCCCTCTTGCAAGGCAAGTGTGCCCCCTCTGACTTTACAATACCAAATATGTTTAATATCTTATTTGATTTTACTACCCAGGTTTAACAATGTAGGGAACGAGGATAGAACATTGAATAAAAACAAACAAACAAAAAAAAAAAAATCAAAGCATTGCTGCACCATAATCACTCATATCCAGTTTTTGGAGACCAACACATACCGCCATCAATTGTTGCAGAAAAAATGTTCAACAAATTTTTGTAATAATGACACAATGTGTTTGTAAAATAGATAAATGGAAAAAGGCATTTTCAAACTGTAGTTAATTAAATTTATGACAGATTTGACTTTTAATCGTACAAAATAAAACATGGTAAAATGAATTCATGCATCACTCAAAGCTGCACGGCAGGAATGACAAATATGTGGTTCACGTGCCACCCCTCTCGGTGATTTAATTTTATGTTTAAAACATTTCGCAAAAAAATGTGAAAACACTTCATTTCAGCAGTGTTTCAGATTTTCAAAAAGTAAATGTTTTCTTATACACTTGTGCTTATTTGAACAAAACAAAGTGGAATTATCTAGACCTGTTTTCTATAATAAATTTTTCTAGGATTGTACTGGTCCGGCCAACTTGACATCTAATCAGGCTGTATGTGGCTCCTGAATCTGTTATGGAGACTCCATGACTTTACTAAAATTGAAACATTATGTATTGAGAATTGATTACATACAGAATGTAAACATGAAATACACACCCCATACACACAAACTGCTTCTTGACAGAGATAAATCTCTGGCAGATACAAACTCAAAGTGTGCAGCCATCTGCCCCTGCAAGTGAGGGGTGAAAGAAAAAAAAACAAACAAAGAATGCCTAAGAGGTACCTTAAAAAGAATAAGAGGGGAGAGTGGATGGGAAAATAGGAGGAAGAAAAGAAGATTAACAAAAACAAAATGTGAATATTGTAAAAACTAATAGGTCAGTTTTATTTTCTAAAAGGATCTGGACCAGGTTTTATTCTTCAGGGGATACAGGGACACCTGGAGTAAAGACTAATGTGATTTAATAAAGACTTAAGTCAGCAAGGTAATCACAATGATTTGCAATGTTTAACAAAATAGAAATTAAGATACGCATTGCTCACAATATAGTGAAGGTGCAAATAAGTTACATTCAAAGATGTCCCATATTACCATTTTGTCAATTTCCACTATATTGATATTGCCATAACACTTAACTTCACTCATTCATTCATCTTCTTCTGCTAGTATGTTGCCTTGTGGCAGGGTCAGCTGGCACCACCCAAATCCCATTACACCATACTGTGAGCCTTCCTGTGGCTCTCAGACCCTTGTGTCAGAGTTTGCCCTTGTATACTTTACATTTTATAAAGTAATTTCAAGCAAGGGGGTTGTTGACCCCGCTGTTCACCAAGGATAACAACAGGGTCGTTTATTTCCTTGTGCTGATAATGACGGCAAGTTTAGCCAAATTCTAGATTTAAGGAGGCTCAATGAGGCTGCTTTCATTCCAAATGCTTAGAACAAAATACATTTTATTTATAATGAACCCTGATTGGTTTGTGACCATAGATTTCTAGGACACTTATTTTCATGGGACACAGGCGTTGCCTCCGTTTTTCATTCATGGGACTAAATTATCAGTTCTCCCCTTTGGACTATCTCTGGCACCAAGAATGTTATACAAATGTGTTTGGATGGCACTAGAACAACTTCAGAGAGAGGGCATAAGAGTGCTCCCCCTCTTGGATGACTGATTTTTATGTGCAGGGTTGGCCCAACAGCCCCAACTCCATGCTTACCGTCTGATACTGCATATTACAGCTATGAGATTCAGATTGAACCAGGGGAAAAGTCTACTGACTCCAGTTCAGAGTACCAGACAGAGTGAATTAAATTTGAACATTTGTAAGCGATCTTCGTGTTGGGGCTTTCAAAATTATGTCTCTCCTCTTGGGCGTCGAATGAGCACAGGAGATGGTTTCACATCAACATCACACATCAACTCTATGGTGTTGATGGTGGCAGTGTTGTTGATGCTGCGCCACTTTCAGAACGTGCTAAAAGACAGGTGTGTTTTGGTACAACAGGTTTGTAAAAGGTATGTTTGCCAGTCGCTTGTATACAAACAAGTAAAGGTGTTCGATGATTGGTGGAGCACAACATTGACCTGTCAACTGGTTTGCTCCCCAGATTTTGGATTTTCTGCAACATCCTTTGGAGCTTAGCAGGGCTGCATCAACAATTAAGGTGTAGCAGCTCACCACACACGGATAAATGCAGGTTCACTTGGTTCGCATCAGCTAGCGATGGCCTTCTTGAAAGGAGCAATCCTCCTCGGTGAGTGCACACTGGATTGCCAGTTTTGGGTTTCACTATATAATGTATATAGGGACCCCTGTTTTTCTCTTTTTTCTTCTTAACAACATAAAAGATAATAAAGTATTAGATTTAAATCCCCAATAATCAGATTTTCACTATCAGAGAAGAAATTTATAATAATTCCTACCAACATTGTTTATTTGTAATAATACCAGCATCATCATCATCAATATAGATTATGGCAATTTAACCAGCAAACAAACAGACCTTTGGTTCAAGGTCTTATTGTAGATTCTTTGGTAACTTTTAGTGATTTTAAAGGGCCTTCAGCCAGAACAGTTACGATAAAAAAACAGTTCTCACCCAGTCACAGTTCTCATGCCACCCAGCTGTAACATAACACAGCAAGGGCAAATGTAAACAAAGGACCAAAGAAGCATAAAAGACTGTGTGGAACTAAACAGTGCAAAGAACAAAATTACCAGAGTTACAAATTACAAAATTACCTTAAAACAAATACCAGAGAGGAGCCTGCTCTCTGGGTTAGGTCTCTTGAGTCAATGGTGTCAAGATTAAATTGATTGTCAATTGCCTTTTCAATAAATACTTTGCTCTCTCTAAGGTGAGAGGTACTTTTTATAATATTTAATAAATAATACCACTTTTAATATTTATTAAATCTCCACTTGTAGCTAAGTGAATACCACATGAATTTGTTCATTGCATTTTTTCTCAGCCCTGATGTTAAAGATGTTAAAGAGATTTATTTTCCCATATTGACAGTGCCTGTTTAGTATGTATGACCTAAGCAGCTTCAGCTGCTTGATATGAGAACTGAGTTTCACCTTTATATCACACATGCTCCATTACTTCACAGATTACTTCACAGATTCTCTGTAAAACATTCAAACCCAGTGGAGAACTTTATTGTTTGGTTTTAGTCAACCCACATTTTTTCAATATGTCCGTTTCTTAATGTTGACTGTTTAAAATACAATGGTGTGTTATTCAACAAAATGTCAGTTCTATGAGTGGCTATTTCACTCTCACCTCCTCTGTCATCTCTCTGATCCAGTTAATTATTATGAGGCCGCAGTGTTGGTAAATACATCTAGCTGAGCAGCAAGGTCTCATCACGAATGTGTTTAATGAGTCTGCGTCTATATTCCAGGCACGGTGCCTTCTTTGCTGCTTTCAGTTAAATGACGTGCATCTGTTGTCCTCTTCACGGAGATCGATCGTGACTGACATTGGTCAGCATGACCAGTGTGTGAAACTATTTCCCCACACCTTTCTCCTTGTTTCAGAACAAAAAGTTATTTACCACAATTTTTGTTGGTCATATTAGGTAGATAAAAGGAATCCATTATTGACCTTTTAATAATTGTTTCGCTACTGTTGTTTTACTCTCCATGTTCCATGTGTAATATTTTTTTGCTTCTTGTTTGTTTATTCAATGGTTATAAGTTGATAGTCCCAAATCCCAGGCTGATTGCATCAAGAATTGCAACTGATTTTATGTATTTATTACACATATATGTTTGTATAGCTTATTAAGTCATCTAAAATAGGTACTTCTAGGGCAACTGGACATAGTAGGTTTCCTGAAGACTTTTCACCCCTCATTCAAGAGTATTCTTCAGTTCTAACTGACCAGGGAAGTTCCGTAAACATATTCAAAGTTACTTTAGTTTGCACTGTAGTTATCAGTGATCGCGTCATTTTGTTTTCCATTGTTTTCAGAAATCTAAAAAATGTTAATTCAGCTGTAATCCAAACAGCTTTTTCAATATATATATATATGTATATATATGTATATATATATATATATATATATATATATATACATATATATATTCTTTTTTTTCCTACATTTGCTTTTTTGTTTCACTTGGAAACTGGGGAGGACTTAATACTGATGTGACTCAAGTATAAACAAAGTGCGTTGTTGTGGGGTAACCAGGTGTAAATCATTGTATTCTTCTGTTACTAAAGGTATTTGATGACTGGCAGGATAGATGAGTCTTCATTGAGCTGAACTGTCATGACTTGCATTACTGTATGTAGGTACATGTAGGTACTCCTCATGGTTCCCACTTGCCTATGTTTTGTTCCAATCATTCTTCATTTGATTTGATACTATTTGAAAACACATATCTAGTGCAGATGACAGTTGTTAACATTTCTGCAGATTCTGGTAGTATGAACTGGTGGATCCCTCCGTCCCTGAATATTAAGCCTGTTGTGGTCAATGACGAGAATGAGACTGATGCTTAAGCTAATTAAGACTGAAATCTTTACCAACTTATAATTAGTTGGCTTAACTACAATAATCTAATACTAGTAATGCATGATCAGGTTCTCTCTTTAATAAAATAAAAATAATAATTTGAAGAAAGTTATTGACAAAGACATCGGTGACCTTGACAGTCACCTTCAGCCCTGAGTTATGTGTCACTGCAGGGTGTTCTGCAGTCATGGACACACTGCACAGATTAGATCACTGTTTCCATTTTTTGTCTCTCTGAGGTTACACTGCCGATCCCAAAAGCTAATGCAGAGGATACTCTGTTTAAGATGTGTAGATAGATAGATAGATAGAACTTCATTAATCCCTCAGGAGTGTCCCTCGGGAAATTACATCTGTGACATATGGTGAGTTTACCTCAGCATCTCCCTTAAATTTATTAATAAAGCGTATGTGATTAACTCTTACCCACCAGTTCACACAGGACTATTACATCATGCAGTATTTTGCACAGAAGGCGTTGGCTACATTGGTTACATTCAATTGTTGTTTGTTTGCACAAAACCATTCTATTCTAATTTAATTTTAAAAAGGCTTATAATTGAGAAAAACATTTAATTGGTGCATACATTTTTCCAAACTCCAATTTCTCCATGTTGGTACTAACATCCAATAAATACAGATATTTCAACACCAAAATGATAGTTGAGCTTAAAGGAAATGTCATGCAAAGTCATTATACAAGTCTTGATTTCCTAAATCCATAATTTCCCGAATGATACTCCAGAGGGATTTATAAAGTTCTGTCTGTCTGTCTGTCTAAAAAATGTAATTGAAGCCAGACAGATAATGATTAATTCTAAGATACCAATATGGATTAGAGACACTACCAATAGGCAGAAGACAGGAGGCCAAGCTGGAGGTGGCAGAGTTTAAGATACTGAGATTCTCTTTAGGAGTGACAAGGATGGACAGGATCAGAAATGTGGTTCTTTGAAGGGCAACACAGACAAGAAAAAGCTAGAAAAGCAAGTTTGAGATGGTTTGGACGTGTTTAGAGGAGGGACAGTGAAGGGACAAACAGGAGGGCAAAGAGGAGATTTCTAAATGCTACGAGGAAGGACATGAAAGTGATTGGAATCAGTGTAGAAGATACAGAGCAGAGGGGAAGATGACAAACATTGATTCTTTATGGCAACCCTTGAAAAAGCAAAAAGAAAAGGAAGATAATAATAGTAAATCTAAAATAAGACTGTACAGTGATCACACCTGATATGTGCACACAATTTATTTATTATTAACACGATAATTGTACTCTGTCTACTAAGTCCCCGGTTATCTTTACTGACCACTACTATTTACTCCTGCCATAACATGTTAATACTATTTATACTGTTGCCCTCATAACCACATAACTCCATTGTGTGTTGTTTTTATTCAGAGCATAGTGTTTATTTTTTGGCATTTCCTTGGTGTTTCCTTAATCTTGAGAATAATGGCTATTTGCCTTAAAAGTCTAAAGCAATAACAAAAACAATTCATATACTTCCTTAAATCATCCACAAATATTAAGAGCCTTGCCAAAAAATTAACCACAGAAAGCCATTTGATGTAATAAGGGAAAAAGGTCAAACATATATGTATAGTTAACACAGTTTGTGAAAATCATAGCAAGGCTAGGTAAGAATTACATCATCTGATGAAATACCACTAAAATATATTTCACTTTAGATGAGTACATATTCTTCCTCTGATCCAGAGTGGCCCGTCTGTGTTTCCCTTAATTTAATCATGCAACAACGTGAAACAGCTCTTTCTTTCTGTCACGACGTAGCTCAGAAGAATCTCACGGGCCTGACGCTGTCTGTCCTAAGGTTATTTTTTTACCATTTTCCCTGACAGACAGTCCCACTGTGTCAACACTATGTACTTGGAAATATGCTTTGCTGTGGTTTAAGAAGAATACATTTTATGTTTTAAACATTTCATCATCAGTTATTGATACTGCACATTCAGTGAAAGAAAAAAGAAAAAGAAAAAAAAAAACCAGGAGATCGTTTTTGGACTGCATACATTCAGTTTTACTTCCTAGCACGGACATGAGGCCATAATACACTGACATGATATTAAACATAAAACAGACTTTTGTATGTGAGATTGTAATAAATCACTGGAATCTTAGTATTAGATTTGAAAAGTTTGGGCAGTGGTGGCCTAGTGGTTAGGGAACCAGAATTGGATCCTGGGGTTTGCAGGTTTGAATACACCAGGTTCCAAGTCACCATTGAACTGCACTGAACAGCGTCCCCAACGCTCCCTGGGCACACAAAGCTGCCCACTATTCACTTGGGTGATGGATTCAATGCAGAGGTTTTTACAACCCAATATTGAAAGGTTGCTTGGCTATTGTTGTCTCCTTTGCTAACTGCCAGTGAGTTGAATTTGAAAGTGAAAAATACAAGATAAGTTGAAGGAAGATTAAATAAATACTTACTTACACTTGCCCAAGCTCTACTCTAACTCTGACCCTAACTCTAACCCTAACCACACCTTCTGATTTGAAAAATGATAAATGTGATATTGGACCCAAGAGATATTATTGAAAGCACTTTTATAACTGGGTTTAATGCATTATACAATTAGAGAACATTTTTTGCTAACATCTAACAATTAGTTTACATGAGAAAACTGACTTTTTAAAAATAAACTTAAATTAGTTAAATTCTCAAAGCCCACTGATATTATTAAAGGCATGGCCATGATGATATACCCCATACTGCAGAAACTGCCCTCTAGAAAAAAAAAAAGTTTTTCTCTCTCTTGACACTAAAGACTGAGCTACTCATTCTCCTTGACCTCGCTGCAGCCTTCAATATCATCAATCACGGCAAATGTTTTATTTTTTTCGCAAAAAAACCAAAACATCAACATCTCTGGTACCTCCTTCTCCCGGCTGAGGTTATAGCTTTAAAACAGACAGCAATTCATTTGTATCAATCAATACCCCTCTGCTTCAACACATTTACGAGGTGCAGCACTTGTCAGTACTCATCATAATTTACCTCAACCATTTTATCACACCCTGCCTTGAAGGGAAGCGCCATCATGGAAACCTTTGTATTATCTTGAACTCAAATCTATCTTTTATTTCTAAACAAAAACATATTATTTTGAATCTTGTAAAAAATGTGTCTTTGGCTGGTCATTCTTATTCAGTGCAGTTAAAATCCAGTAACTTTTTAATACAGGCAGACTAGCATGATGCACGCCCTTACAGAAGTGCTGCTTGTCTTTCCATTAAAACCATTTTTCCTCCTTTACAGTAGGTAAAGACAGTTTAATGTTTGAATTAAAATATATTGCTATATATTATATTATATCTATTGCTCATTATATTACAAAACAATGTCCTTTGTGACAATCTGGTTACAAGAGTGCTGTCCACAGCTAAACCTTTCTAAAATTGTAGGCATGTATTTTACTAAAATAAGTAGAGTTACCCAATCCTGATATGCATGTTAATGGAGATAAAAATTAAAATTGTCAATTAGAATAAATATCTGGGGTTAATATTAGATTCACAGCTTTGCTTTAAAGGCCATATTGACAAATTATGTAAAAAGAAAAATCAAGATAAATCTTGCAAATGTTTATGCAATTCGATGTTCAAAGGAGATGCCAGATGAAGCTGCAAAAATCTTAATTGTATAAAAAGCGTTTCCATATGTATTTTATACTGTATAAGTATTGTAAATGTATTGTGTGCTCCTTGCCTTACATCATGGCCAAAGGACTACCAATGAAAACTAGCCTTT
This sequence comes from Paraplagusia blochii, assembly GCA_016785265.1. Taxonomy (NCBI): domain Eukaryota; kingdom Metazoa; phylum Chordata; class Actinopteri; order Pleuronectiformes; family Cynoglossidae; genus Paraplagusia; species Paraplagusia blochii. The sequence goes on from JAFBJS010001614.1 coordinate 60,542, forward strand.
GGCTAATTCTTTTTACTATGTGTAATCATATGATATTCCATTTTCTCCTTTAAATACACTAAAACTAAAAAAAGACTGGCAACTGCATAGTGTAGTTGAAAGCAGAGTTGCAAATTTTTATTGAATCGAACTGAACCAAATCAGATCAAACTGGATCAATCGTTTAATATTTTTATGAATTGTTCCTGAATTGTATTGTAGCTTGCGAATCGAGATTTGAATTGGATCGTTACTCCTCCTAGCAAATTAATACAGTCAGTATTCAGTGGTTGGGCATTAGGTTTGTACGTATAAGGAATAACATATTATCAGGCTCTGAAGTATTTAAGGTGGGGGAGGTGGAGTGAAAATAAATTAGCACCATCGCTCTTATTTATAAAAACTACTGTACATAATATACAACCAATTTTCTCACCATGTGAGCTTTGGAAATGCATGTTCTAAACCACATAATATTTTAATAGCCACTGCTATCAGTAGAATTTCATTTGAAGGAGCCACCAACCATGGCTAATCTCCAGTCGAGGGATGGCCAATATCAATGATACAGTGACATTTTATCATGAGGCGTAAAGAAAAACAACAATAGGCACTTTCCCATTCAAGGCGCTGATTTTACTAAACATGTATGTATGTTGTTCACAGTTATTAATAGAATGCCTTTAGTCTGGTATCACACTAATTTAGGGGAAATCCCCTGCATATATTGGTATCGGTTGATATTGGTTTGGTTGATTTCGGTATTGGGAATGAAGTGTTTGGGCAATATTGGTTAATATCAGTATGTTAATATCGGACATCCCTACTCCAGTCCAATCACTGTAAGGTATTAGCTGCCACCAAAGACAATTTATGGGGGAGATGTCATACAATAAACAAATACGTTAAGATGAATTTTCCCAGCATGCAGCTGTGCTAGGCTGTCAAATCAGGCCTCACTCTATATATTTTAAAAACTGTCAGCTGGTGACACATCAGCAGGCTATGATGTTAGAGGGCAAATAACAACTGTGCCCATCATTCCCGACCATGGATAAATTGCTCTGATTCACCTAAGCATTGGTTTCCCAGTATTAAATTCCTACAACCTCTGGTGTCATGACTGCTTACCAATAACACAAAATTTTTCGGAATAAACATTTAACTTTTTGATGTTTATGTTTAAAGATAATATTTCTTTGGCTGTTGTGTCTTTATCTTTATTTACTTCTGTTTTCCTGTGTATATCTTGTGTGCCAGTTCATTGACTGTGAACATTTTTGTTTTTCAAAACACTTACTGAGTTGTTTCTACACCAGTGTAATAACACCAGGAACAACACTATTGAATATTTATTATTTTGATTATTCTGCAAAAGAATAGCTTATACAAGACAAAGAAAAAAATAAAGCAACCTCCCTTTGTAGGAGAGGAAAATGAATAAAAAAATACTTAGCTCATTAGCACGGGTCTCTACAGATATTTGGAAGAGTTTTTATTTTTTAACAAATGCCCTTTCTGATGCAACCAAACTTGAAATTTGGGAGAGAAGCACATCGAAACCTTCCATTCGGAGGTGTGTGCCAATTTAGCAAACATTTTCCCAAGCAATAAAAAAATGTAAACACAAACCATGCATTTGCATTTATTTGGGAGTTATGTCAAAAATCTTTTTATTCTTTACAAGCTAAACCAACACTGGTCAGACAACAAGAGGGTGTGTGGTGAGGGGATGGGGCGCACTGCTACTGAGCAGACTGAATGGGGATGCAAGAATTAAAATGGGCACGAAACAACATCCCAACAAGTCCCTAAATGTCACGCAAATGAAAACACTGAAAACAGAGCAGTGGTCCACAACCCAGTAGTTCACACCCCTGCAGTGTGGAACAGTTCATAAATAATCAAGTGTTACAATTTGTAGGATAGCAGGACCCAATAGCGCTAACTAACAAAAAACAGCAACAGTATTGCATAAAACCTATACTGGGCAGAGAACAACAACAAACAACGGACTCTTGACTCAGAGCACAAACTAAGACCGGATTTAGCAGGACATCAAACATGAGCAGCATATGACCACAGGAGAACTGAAGGAGCATCTTGGATGAGAAGTGAAACATCTTAAAGAAACCTACTATGTCCAGTTGCTTTTGAAGTAACTAATTTTGAATATGACCACAGGGTGGGCAATTTTTGGACAATTTTGACAAAAACAGTCTCACTGACCAAAGTTCTCAAAACAAAATAGGACCTAGCAAAAAATGTTTGGAAAACATTGTCCTAAAGAATTAACAGCTTCATCTTCACGACAACTGTAATTTTCCTATTGATTCATACAATAACTGCAAAATGATACTAAATACCCCAGTGAGGAAAGGCAACTGACACATAGCCACCAACACAGTAAAGCACCAGTTGCGCACTACTCTTAAATAGATTGTATTTATATAAATCAGGGTGATAAAACTACACAATACCTTTCGGAAAATAACTCACCTGCAATGGCTACGAACATCCAGCCTGGACTCCTCAACTCTCATCCCAGAACTCTGCTCTTCTTTCCTTCTTTTTTGGCTTCCTACTTGCTTTTTATTTCTCTCATTTTCTTCTTCTTTTTTTTATTCCTCTATTATTTCCGTTGAATTTATTCCTGCTCCTCCTTCTGTTTCTATTTTTCCTTGATTTCAGTAGTGTTCCATCTCTCTCTTCTTCATTTGTACAAGTCTATTTCAGTAGACAAAAATGAGTAGCTTGCTGTGTTGGTGGAGAGGATTGCAGCAGCTTGGCAGGTCACATTATCACTTCCTGCTGAGGAAGAAAAAATGCAATAAGAGAAAGGGTTAAAAGGAGAAGTGGTACATTTGTCGTAAAAAAAGGAAAAAAAGCCGGAAAACAAAGATCTAGGTCTCCAGTTTAGTAGAAAATTAAATCATTTTGATCAAAAGGCAAAGTATGTATTATAGAGGAAGGAAATTATTCAGGTATAAACTAAAATAGGGTTTAAATAAACTAATGAAAAAAAGAGAAAGTATTTACAAAATGTTGCAGATATAAAACAAGAGACATTTTTTTTATTCTAAGATCTAGGATTTATGAGGTTGTCGATTTGGGAGACTGACTGTCAACGCTGCATTTAAAATACTGTTAAAACTGTACTGTTGGAAACATAACAAAAATGCAAACAAGTTATTCACAACATTTTTTGTAAAAAATATTGTTGCTTAACTGCATTTAAATCTTGCACAATTAAAGGCAATTAAAAATAGATTGCTAAAGGATTTTAGATAGGATTTATGTTTTAAGGTAGTATTCTAGAATTATTATTGTTATTCCAGAGGCCTAACAGAACTTTAAAATCACACCAAATCACAGATGATATTTAATAATGAATAAAAATGAATACATCTATGAAAAATATTATTTATATACATATACACTACAAATCCCATATGGCAATACATACATATATTAAAATCTGATCTATACTCCTTTAACAGTGTGCAGAAACAAAACATCAGCAGGCAACAGTTTCCTGTCGTTTGCCGACTTTCCACCTACCTCCTTTGTTGCTTGATTGGTGAAGACTTCTGTGACCTTTCTTTTTCTGAAATCACCTATCCACTTTTAATTCTGCAGCACGACTCAACTTGTTTGATTTACAAGCAGTGCCTTTTATTTGTCTCCTGTGTGTTTTGTTTCTTGTCTTGCGGTAGGAGTGACTCTGGACGCAATTTAGTCACTCAGAGTTCAGCTATGCCCTTTTTTCTTCTTTACTTCTGTCATGTCTCATTTCCAGCATCCACCTCTGGGAGCAATACTTTATTAGCTTGCATTTATTTTTTTGTTTTCCATACCTGTGCCCTTCCTTATGTCTTTCATCTCCCATCCTCTCCCTCTGGCTGCACTCACCGGCTGTAATCCCAACTGCCACTCTCACAGTGTGTGCTCCAATCGTCATGTAGTAAAGATTTATTCTCCTACCTCTATACCTCCATCTCCGCCTCCTCCTACCCTCCCTCTCTCTGCTCCTCCCTGTTTATGTCCCCTCCTCGGCTGCCCTTCATTCTGCAATTCCTGACAACACGTTCTCTGTAAAGGGTTATTGCGTTATAACTCTTACTCTATTCTGCTAAAACATTAGCCAGTTCATCCTTTTTCTTTTTGATTTGTGTTTGGTCCCTCGACCCTATCCCGTTCTTTTTTTTCCATCTCTCAACCAGCTTGCCCTTGAAAATGTTCTTGGGGACAAATAGACCCATGGCTTATCTGTCTTTTATTTTCGAAGGGTGGTGGATTGGAATGCTTACACGTTGTATTCATTTCAATTTTGTATCGACCTTGAGTGTCATTTTATGAAAATTATTGTTGAAAAAGTTTAAATCTGATTTAATTAATTAATGCATTAATAACAATGCAGCTATGCTGTCCAAGCTGTTTCAAGCTGCATTCTAAGGTGAGGTTCTTTTAATTACTGTATTTTCTGGACTACAAGTTGCACAGTAGTATAAAATCATAATACTAAGCTAAGTGCCCTCTATCAGCTAAGGGCCAAGCTAAAGGATGGTGCAGGCTGCTGACCCTGAGACCCAACCAACAGATAAGGGTAGAATAAGAGACAATTGACACAATAATATGTTCAGCAATAACTATTCTGCAAATTCACAAAAAAAGTGTAACACATAGTCCGGAAAATATGATACTTGATAATTCCCTGATATTATAATTTTTTTTTTGGTCCATTGCAACCTGCCTAAAGGTTATTCCCACAACTGTAACCAGCTATGCTCACCTATTAAAGATTAAGATTCTTGTTTTGTCATTGTGACATTGTGTTTTACACCACAGCACACAACAAAATGTCACCTCTGCATTTAACCCATCACCAAAGTGAGCAGTGGGCAGCTTTTGAGCGCCTGGGGAGCAGTGTGTGGGGACGATACCATGCCATGGGCACCTCAGTTGTAACTTGGCCTTGCAGACTTATGTCAGCTTCCTTAACCACTAGGCCACCAACTGCCCTGTTGTAACTTTTCTGGTATTTTATGTCTATTTTTGATGTATTGTTTAAAAAAAAAATCACCTATTTCGCACAATAATGCCACAATATGAAAAGTATTGATAGAACGCTAGCCTTACAATATGAAGATCAATTAAGATTAAGATTAAATTTCTTTTTTGTCATTGTGACGTTGTGATTCACACCACAATGCACAACAAAATTTGGCTTCTGCATTTAACCCATCAACAAAGTGAGCAGTGAGCAGCTTTTGAAGTGTGCAGTGTGTGGGGACTATACCATGCTCAGGGCACCTCAGAGGTAACTTGGCGATAGGGGGATTCGAACCAGGGCTTACAACATGAAGATCAATGGTACTCTGGTTTAATTTGTGGTTGAACTTTCTATATAGAATTTGCCTGTCCTTCTTTTGTGTGAGCTTTCAGCTCACGCATTGTTCTTAAAAATCATTAGGGGATTAGTTTGACCAAACACTTTAAAATGGATGTTAAACATATGGCCCATGAATTTGTTTCATACTAATGAAGTCTGCCAACAGTGGTCAGATGGGAGTTTTCTAAGCACTTTGGAGACATACTGTATTAATTGCAACTGCTCATTTTGAGGATGCTAGTACCCAAGAGTTCATCTGTTAAATTGAGCCGACTCTGAAGCCATTGAAAGATGCACATTCCGTTTATGCACTTGCTTTGTATAAACAATGTCTTCTTCTTGTCCTTTCGGCTTATCCCTTTTCTCAGGGGTTGCCACAGTGAGTCAACAATTTCCATCTTGACCTCTGTATCCTTAACTCTAACTCCAACTACCTCTATGTCCTCTCTCACTACATCCATAAATCTCCTCATTGGCCTTCCTCTTTGTCTCTTACCTGGTAGCTCCATCTCCAGCATTCTTCTACCAATATAATCCCTATCCCTCCTCTGAACATGTCCAAACCATCTTAACCTAGCTTCTTTAGCTTTTTCTCCAAACCTCCCTGTCTGTGTTGTCCCCCTGTTTACCTCGTTCCTGAACCTGTGCATCCTGCTCATCACTAAAGAGAACCTCAGCATCTTCAACTCTGCCCCCTCCAGCTCTGCCTCCTGTCTTCTACCTATTCCTAGTGTCTCTAATCCATACATCATGGAAATAATGCACCCCCCCCCAAAAAAAAAAAAAAACAAAAAAACAAAAAAAACAAAAAAACAATCACTTTATGCATTGCTGCAAGTCATCACACATCATGGAAATAATGCACCCCCCCCCAAAAAAAAAAAAAAACAAAAAAACAAAAAAAACAAAAAAACAATCACTTTATGCATTGCTGCAAGTCATCACACACAAGTAGATTAATAAACAGATCAGAAAAACAGGTTGGGATGCAACTGCCCAAGAGTATTGAGGAAATGATCTATGTTTAACAATTAAATATAGATACTGTTGATGACTGTCTTCTGCGTAGGAATGATATATTCAGTTTGTAATTGTGATTCAAGCTCCACATTGAAACCAATGCCAAGTGGAATATCATGCCAGCTAGTGTGGTAGTAAAACTGTGACAAAGTGGACAGCTTCAGCCATCCCATGGCACCAGAATTGTATATATGGAGGTGGGGAAACTCAGCAGGTTCAGCTACAGTTTGACGTTAATCTGCAATTAAGAAGGACCCACTGCAATTCTATGGAGTGAAACAAGATATGCAACTTTTCTCAGAGCATGCTGACCTTTTTGAAGTCAAACCAGGCCCCATGTCACCTACTCAATGAAAATAAACCCAGAGTTCCAGCCATTTGTAAAGTTTCTTCTTAATCTGCTTTTGGCTTGTCCCCTTTTCAGGGGTCTAGGTTCCCTCACATCACACAAATCTTCTCTTTGGCCTTTGTCTTCTACCTTCCTCTTCTGTCTTCTACCTGGTAGCTCCATCTCTACCATTCTTCTACCTATGTTACCATTGTCACTCCTCTGAACTTGTCCAAACCATCTTAATCTGGGTTTAGCTCATTCCTGATCCCTCCCCCAATGGACGTACTCCGGACGCACAGAACTCAACATCCTGGTGGGAGGGCGGAACTCGGTGCAGACAGAAACTGGAACACACCTGGAAAACACCAACAGGGCAATACAAACAGAAAAACAGTCAAGCCGTTACAAAAAAAATAGCACGCAGTTCTAACAATATGTAAACCTAAAGGGAGACCTGTACAAAAAACAAACAACTCTAGTCCTAAGGGCCCTAGCCCTTGATCATTTTGTACCTTGGTCTAGGGTACTTGTATCTGCGGCTATATGTCCCCCTCTTAAACTAAGGTACAGCAAAAGTCAAAGAGTCTCACACAGGCCAACGGACCTGCAACAAAGGCAGGGACCGCTGAGGAAATTACATCCTTGGCAACAAGGGCAAGGACCGCACAGGGAACCACATCCTCGGGAACAGGGGCAAGGACCACCGAGGCAACCACATCGCCGGGAACAGGGGCAAGGACTGGGGAGGTGACGGTCTCAGAAAAAATGACAGCGCTACCATCTCTGGGAGGACCGGGGAGTTGAGGGCCTCAGCAGCCACTGGAGCAACAAGCCCAGGAAGCAGGTCAGCTCCATACCCAGGAACCCAAAACCCTGCCTTCCCTTTAAGCGACGGCTCCTGTCGTCCAAAAGATAAGGGAGGGAGGGAATAACTGCTTCTGGAGACCAGAATCAAGGAAAGATCCGGCATGCTTTAAAAGGGAAATTCCAAATATGAACAGAATATGCAGTCCTCAAATGAACATTTTCGTGGAAATGCAATTTTTCTTTGTATTAGAAACCCTACCCTTATATAAGAAAAAATTAAAAATGGTCAACATATAAAACAAACAAATAGAAGTGAATGTGGACTATTTGCATTACAAAATAATGAAAAGACAACTACCGGTACATAAATTTAAGACAGATTCAAGCAATGAACAATGTTACATGACCAAAGACACAAAGCAGAAACCTTTGCCCAGTACAACTCATCACGTTGAGAGGGGTCATTGGATGAGCATGGGATGTGAGCGTAGCCTCTGCCCAGAACACTGGGTTGCAGTCTGCTAGAATCTACTTGTTACACTTCAGTGCTTTGTTACGCTCTTCCCAGGCAGCCAGTACATTGGATCCAGTTCTAGTGGAATCATTCTGTTAGGTTAGGCCCAAATGCGGTACTGGGAGGCTTTTCTTTGGAGTTCTCAATGGTGATATTAACACCAAACAAGAAAACCTGGCATTAATTAAATAGACTTTTTACACATGCATATCACCTGGTAGATGTATTATTCACAATAAACTTCTTAAGCCCGAAACCAAAACTTGACAGCAGCTAAACACAACTGTAGACAATTCCAAACAATACCATACATCAACAAACAATGATCCCACGAAGACTGAGTGAGGGAGAGGGGTTTATATAATAAGAGCACCAAGTGACACAAGTAAGACACCAGGGAAAGGGAAAGAGACAGACAGACCTCACAATTTCGCTGTCCAGGGGACATACCTAGCACCTTCCTACCTGTTGTGGTGGTTTTCGCTCCTGCTTGTGTGAGTGTAGGTGTGTGCCTGCCCTACACTGTTTCTAAATTCACAGTGACATGTGACTGCCCTGCCTATGAGTCGGCTTCAGAGTGTTTGGTGAACAAACTATTGTCTTACCCAGCTTGTGATTGTTTGTGTGTCTTTATGATAACCAAGAGTTGAAGCTAGGAACCCCGTTTAAGACACCTGCTTTTGTGGAAGAGGGAACAATAGTTTGGAGTCACCATATTGAATTCACTGGAGCAACACCACATGATTTGGATCGCACTCTGGACAAGAAATGCACTTATTAATTTAATAATAATACATTTTATCTATGATGCACTTTCCATCCATGGGATCTCAAAGTACTACAGACATAAAGGCATAAAAACATACTCAATAAAATCACACTGCATAGATTAGGGCCGTGGCTCCCGACATTTGTAAGCATTCTGGAATAAAAAGGTTTTTATGCCTTTTTTTTAAAAGAGTCAGTGTCCTGGGTTAAGCAACAGCAAAAAAGGCCCGGAATTCCATTGTGGAGAGCCTGGTCCCTGGGACCTGGAGGAGATGGGTGTAGAACTGACGGTGCAAGTGGGGGACTGTAGGTTGATAAGGTCTTAAAGGTAGGTAGGTGCATGTCCATAAATACATTTGTGGGTTGGCAGAATAACTTTGTAGTTGATCCGGGATGAACTGGGGAGCCAGTGGAGTGACTGCAGGATGGGGGTGATGTGTTCATATTTACGGACTCCCATCAGGACCCTGGCAGTACTGTTTTGTATGTACTGTAGCTTTTGTATGTTTTTTCCAGGTATCCCAATGAAGAGTCTGTTGCAGTAGTCCAGTCTGGAGGGGATTAAAGCATGGACCAGTTGTTCTGCTGCTTGGTGGGATCGAGTAGGACAAAGTCTTGAGAAGAAAAGAGATTTTACACAGGTGTTTAAAGTGGTCAGTGAAAGGCAGATGAAGGTTTAATCGAACCCCCAGATTTGTTGCTGTGGTAGAGATGGAGATGATTTGATTGTTAAAGATGAGTTGAGTTATTGATGAGGACTTTACCCGATGAGGGATGCCGATGAGAAAAGCTTCAGTTTTATTACTGTTTAATTAAAGAGAGTTGTTGGTCATCCAGGTCTTGATGAAAATTTTCCAGGAGGTTATTATCTGTGAAGTGGTCCTGTAGCTGTGAGGCAACTGTCTTTTCCAGTATTTTGCGGTTAAGTTTATTTATTTATAGAGCACATTTCATACAAGCATGTAGCTCAATGTGCTTGAACAGGGAACATTTACAGCATATCAATTAATTACAGCATTTACAGTGAAAAGTCAAAATGTATAGTGAAGCCATAGCACATGGACGTCCCTGGATGTTGTTGACTTTTGTTCTGAAAAAACCCATGAAACCTTTACATGGTTCTACTGTGGCATTAGTTAGTGGGGGTGATTTCAGGAGGTGGTTAATTGTGGAGAGGAGCTTCTTATAGTTGCTGGCCTCCTGGTTGATGATGTTGGCATAGAACGTTGAGCGGGTGTCTTTCAGAGCCTGGCAGTAGATTCTTTGATGCCCACGGTAACCCAGTTTATGGATGGTGAGCCCAGTGCGCCTGAAGTTACGTTCCAGTACACGGCCAGCAGTTTTTATTTTGTGCAGATCCTGTGTGTACCAAGGAGCAGAGTGTTCAAAAGTGACTTCATGTGGCTTGACAGTGGCATGCAGATTGAGAATGCTGCTCAATGAGGTGTAGTGGTCCACTAGCACAGTTCAGTTCCACAGTTTGAGCAGCTGGGCAGAAAATGTTCTGGAGGTCGATGGTGAGGTCTGCCGGTACAATCCGCTTCAGGTTCCTGAAAGTAATTTGGGGAAAATTGAAGAGTTTGGTTTTAGAGGTCTCTAGATTAGAAGCAATATCATGGAGTAAGGAGGTTTGAAATTGAAAGCCAAGCATTCCATGGAGGTAAGGTCAGGCAGTGGAATGGGTGAGAGTTGTTGTGCAGACTGGTGATAACTAGACCACTACCTCTGCCTGAAGTACAGGCTCTCTCAATGTAGTTGTAGATGGGGGGCAGATTTAATTCAGCAATGGGTCGTCCCCTGGTTTGTGCCATGTTTTACTAAACACATTAAATCAATGTGTCTTTCCAGTATGTGGTTGTGTATTAGTAGAGATTTCCTGTTAATGGTTTGGATGTTAAACAGTTCCATGGTGATTGGTGACGGAGCTGGTGGTGAATATCTCTGTAGACTATGAAGCACAGTGTGATCCACTCCAGGTTTTCCATTTCGCCTTGAGTCGCTGTTACTACAAGTAACTACAAGTCTGCTACATCGGTGTATTGATGACGTCGCCAACGAGCAACGCGGTCTGCTGGGGATCAGATAGTAAGAATTGAAGTGGGGCATTTTTGGTAGTAAAAATAAAATTCTTATGGACACTCTTGTGGATGTAACAATTTCGGCGTAGCAGTCCCTTCTGTCTAATGGCTGCGATGCAAGCATCAAAGTTGTTGAGCTTCATCAGTTGTTAAGCAGAATATGTCAGCAGGGAACCGGCTGCTAGTGGTGTTAGACTAACCAGCATTTGGAGGTTAATCAACGGGTTGGAGCAGTTTGTTCCTGAAGATGGGTGGCGTTGACTGTGGCAGGTAAATCCAAATGTTGAAGCAAGATGAAATTAGATATATTTTTAGATTAGATTAGATAGACATCTGCAGATGTTTGCAATTGTTGGTAGCAGAGTGTTCCTTTTTCTCACCTCCATTTTTAACTTGAACTCTATCACCCTATACTGTTTTGCTACACTCTCACCTGACACCACCTAACAGTCCCACATATTACCAGCCAGTTATAGTGCACTACAACTGGAGCAGATCTTTGCCTGATACCTCTTTGCTATGACTGTCATTAAAATATAATTTGAAAGAGTAATGTTATTTGACTGTTTAAGGGAGTCAAACTGAGACCCAACTTTTTGACGTGCAAATTCGACTTGAAAGAAATGTGCTTTGTTGGACATGTGTTCACAAGCAAGGGGTTTGAGCCTGATCTGGCTAAGACCAAGGTTATCAATGAAATACCAAAACCCGAGAATGTCAAAGCCCACCAGAAATTCCTAGGAATGAATAATTATTCAGGAAAGTTAATTCCCAACTTCAGTGACCTCTCAGACCCACTTTGCAACTGACATGTAAGGACAATCAGTCAGCACAGTAAAGATGCACTTGCACTTGTAAAATAGAGTTTGACCTTTTCATCTTCTCTCAGCTAATATGACTCTGTTCTAAAATACACATCTGTGCAACTTAAGACACATCATCAGTGTTGTCACCTGGGTTCATTGGGTGTTTCGGGTCTTACAAGTATGGAGCCATAATAATCTCAAAATGAACACACACATAGGCAAAGATCCACGCATGTATTTCAAGAACAACACACGGGTAAGCACGGATCCGCAAGCGTATTCTGAGAAGAACACACAAACAACGCTTCATGTGTTTGTGAATTCTTCAAAATTTGTTGTGACTTGTGGTACGTGCATGCAAATCGTGCTTTTACTTTGTGAAACTACTGGCATGCAAATTTTTACATTTGAGACTCGTCTTGCACGGACCAGATTTGCATGCCTAATTTTGCTACGTCAGTCCGTCACCAGCCAATCAGAAGTCCACTCATTTGCAGCCAGTCACAGACTGTGCCCGAGAACAAGTTCACGTCCTACAAAAATGGCGTCTGGCATCCCCCCGCTTTCAGGCATTCACCTGCCAGCTCCTCATATTTGTCCCTCTTCCTCTCAAAGGCCTCCTCCATCTGCTGTTCTCAGGGAACAGTCAACTCCAGCAGGAAAGCTTGTCTTGTTGTGCCCGAAACAAGGACTGAGTTTGGTCACTGCAATGTTTTCTGGGAACTTAAGCTGTCTCCCTAAGTACACTATCAGCTTCCTCCACCTCTGCTCTGACCTCTTCCTAGATTAGTTGGTGCCTTGCCTTACCTTGCATCTTGTTGTAGTAAGGTCTTGTGTTGCTCCCAAATCCTGCCTGTCCGGATGCCACCATACCTACCAGCTCACTGTGCCTCAACAGGGATTCCGTCTGGTTGTCTGCCTTCTGAGCACACCACTTCCTGCTGGTCCTCACTTCAATGCCAGTTGAGGAGACTTTGATGTTGTTAGAGTCCCTTTACATCAGCACCCCTCTTGTTCAGGTAACCATGAACTCCTTTTTCAAACTGCTGAAGGGTAGTTTCAGCTTGGTGTTCCTCCGGTACAAGGCGATGCTGCTGATACTTTGTGGAAGGCCCAGTCAACTTTTGCAGAAAGGAGCTGGCCTTCCAAATCACTTGACAGTGGACATTTGTACATCGTGAACCAGCAGCGACCAGAGGAGTTTAGGCTGTTACGATCTCAGTGTCGTTGAATACGAGGTAGGACACAAAAATGTAGCACTTGGAGACTTTTCTCTTGTGATCACAAAATGTAATTACAAAATAACAACTTAAGAAGAAGAAGAATAAGCTTCATTGTTGCTGTATTCCTACAATGAAAAATAGGCGGCACTTAGGTGGGGGGAACATGCAATACAGACTTTACTTACTCACACAGTACATGTACTACTCATAATACAACTAAATTTGTTTGGCTTCTTCAGCCCAAATTGAATTTCACCATTAGCAGACAACACAAAGGCAACAACTCTGAACATGGTATCACACGACAACTCAAGACATCAAACGACAATGAACCAACAAGGACTGTGTGAGGGACAGGGGTATATATGTTGAGGGCACCAGGTGACACGACTGAGAACTATTTACAAAGACACAGGTGACTGTGCTCACACTGATTCACCCACACGAGCAAGGAAAAGGAAAGAGACCGACAAACCTCACAGTACTGACCTGGTGAAGTCTCTCAGAAAAGGAGATGATGCGCAGACACCAGACCAGTACGTCAAGTGATCACAGCTGAAGGGGTCCCTGGTTGAGTGAGGTTTGACAGCGTAGACCTCTGCCCAGTACGCTGGGTCCCACTCTGCTGGGTCCGACTCCTATTATGCTTGAGTGGTTCCCGGAAAAAGTGAGGCCCGGCAGTGTAGAGATCCGTCCAGTGCGCTGGGTCCAGTTGTGGTTGGTTTATTCTGTTACGATCTCAGTGTCGTTGAAGACAAGGTAAGACCCAAAAATGCAGCACTGGGAGACTTTTCCCTTGTGGTCACAAAATTTAATTACAAAATAACAACTTAACTTACTCACACAGTACATGTGCTACTGTCTGTAAGGATTCTCGTTCATCCAGGTCATATCCAAAAAGGGTTTAGTTGTAAGCAACTTGACTTCTTGGAGTTGAAAGACATTTCATACCTCAACTGAGGAACTTCATCAGTTTCTGGTTGTTGTTGGAGGGAACTCTAGTAGTTATACTACTCTAGACCACTCCCTTCACCACTGGACAAAGGTTTCTATCTCACCTAGAAAGCCATCACTTCGTTAAGCAAAGATGACAACATAAATATACTACTAGCAGATAAGGGGAGGTGCACTGTGGTGCTAAATACCATTGTGTATCGCTCCAAAATGGAAAATCTACTCAGCGACACTGAAACTTACGAGAGACTGAAAAGAGACCCAACCAGCAGTTACAAAAACAAAATAGTGAGCGATTTACAGGATTTAAAGAATGCTCAAGTAATTGACCAGCGCACCTACTATCAACTCTAGCCAGGCGACTCCGTTCCATGCATCTATGGCCTCCCAAAGATCCACAATGAAGGAGCACCACTTAGACCTATTGTAGGTAGTATCAACTCCGTTACTTACAATATTGCTAAATCACATGCTACAATTCTTTCTCCTATGGTAGGAGACACCCCCCACCACATTCAGAACTCAGAAGATCACTGAGAAGATCAGTGACGTGAAGCTGCAACCAGACCAAACCATGGTTTCATTTGACGTCATGTCGCTCTTCACCTGCATCCCCACAAGAGAAGCTGTAAAGGCAGTGAGGGATAGACTACAGCAGGACAAGATGCTACACACCAGAACTGCCCTGACCCCAGACGAGGTTTGCTCACTATTGGAACTCTGCCTCAACACCACGTATTTCAGGTACAATGGAAAATGATACATGGGCCACGGTAAGAAGGCAAGAAGTGGAGGCTTTTACTGAACACATCAATTCAGTCAACAATTACATCAAATTCACCAGGGAGGAGACCAAGGATGGAAAACCTCCTTTCTTGGATCTGTTGGGTAAAATGGAGACCTTGTCACAGAGGTCTACAGGAAACCCACACATACTGACCAGTACCTACTCTTTGACTCTCACCATCAACTAGAACACAAGCTCAGTGTCATCAGGACTCTGTAACAACGGGCAGACAGAATCCCATCCAGAGTAGAGGGGAAAGAAAAGGAACACACTAACACCAGACAGGCCCTGAAAACTTGTGGCTACCCCAACTGGGCCTTCAACAAAACAGGTAATAGGCAGAATAAAGAAACCACTTCAAAACACATCACAAAAGGTCGGAACAAGAGGAAACACATGGTGGTGCCTTATGTTTCAGGAGTATCTGAGAAATTACGTAGGATTTTCAGCAAACACAACATTCCTGTCTACTTCAAACCGGGCAACACACTCAGAAAAAGGTTAGTTCATCCCAAGGATAAAATTCCTAGGGAAAACCTTAACAATGTGGTCTATGCAGTACAGTGCAGTGAAGAGTGTTCAGATCTGTATATTGGGGAGACCAAACAACCACTCCGCAAACGCATGGCCTAGCACAGGAGGGCGACCACATCAGGACAGGACTCAGCAGTTTATCTCCATCTCAATGAAAATTGACACTCTTTGGAGGACTCAGAGGTGCATATTTTGGACAAGGAGGACAGATGGTTTGAGAGAGGAGTAAAGGAAGCCATCTATGCCCATCTAGAACAACCAACCTTGAGTAGAGGGGGAGGTCTGCGTCATCAACTGTCTGTTACATACCATTCTACCTTGAGATCCCATCCTAGGATGTTTAACTGCTCATCAATACCAGAGCAGGCTTCTCTAGACGGGTGTGACAACGACTCCCATTCACATCTGGACATGTGACAAGAAAACTGCTCATTAACATTAGGAGCAGTTTCTGTCCAAAAAGGTTTGATCAAAACAACTCTTCACACCTTTGTCCAGTGGTGAAGGGAGTGGTCTAGAGTAGTATAACTACTAGAGTTCCCTCCAACAACAACCAGAAACTGATGAAGTTCCTCAGTTGAGGAATGAAACGTCTTTCAACTCCAGTAAGAAGTCCAGTTGCTTACATTCCCTTTTTGGAGTAACAGTAATATTAACAGTAATAATAGTAATAATAATTGGGGGGGGGTCTAAGTAATATGTACCAGGCTTCTATGTAATGTTATGTTAAGGACCTCGAAAAACCACTGGGATAAAGAGACACGGTTAAGATTCAAGATTCAAGATTCAAGATTCAAACACTTTATTAATCCCCGAGGGGCAATTCAAGGCACAACTGAGCAGCATATTGGTGTGTGAGGTAAGGTAGAATAAAATAAAGGCAATAAAATAAATAAAATAACAATAACAATAACAACATAAAGCATATGTCAGTACAATGTTATTGCTAGTGATGTAGGAACGATCACACCTTTTTAGACAGAAACTGCTCCTGATGTTAATGAGCAGTTATCTTGTCACATGTCCAGATGTCCACAGCTCTAGAGTAGTATTACTACTAGAGTTCCCTCCAACAACAACCAGAAACAGATGAAGTTCCTCAGTTGAGGAATGAAACGTCTTTCAACTCCAAGAAGAAGTCCAGTTGCTGACAACTAAACCCTTTTTGCATATACAGGTAGTAGGTAGTTGGAATTACCTATTTTTTCCTGCGTCAACACGGCCTCTATCAAAATCTATGGAGAGAAGTAAGTAAAATATTCTTTCTCTTTGTTATTTTTGCCATGCTTATTATATATTTACCTGTTCATAAATATGTTAATAAAAATATTTATACATGAGAACTGAACACCCTGTGGAACCAGCTGCCACTCTCAGTAAGAGAGTCAGGTTCTGTGTCTTTCAAAGTGAGACTTAAATCCCACCTCTATAGTATAGCCTATCGCCTAAATTAGATTAGGCACGCCCCGTTTAGAACAGTTTAAGAAGATGCTGCTATAGGCCTAGACAGCTGGGGGGCTTCTTCATTTCATCTTGCACATAAAATGAGTACATTGACTCTACCGTCCTATTCTTCTACCCTGTTCTAAAATCACATTATCACCATGTATTCACTTAAGTAACTGGCCCCACTCTTTTACAGTTTCTGCTGCCACAATGCAAGGGATAAGCACAAGACCGAAGCAAGGACATGCTCATCTACAAGATCAAGACCAACTAGGACTTGAACTCTTACTTTTCATTGTTTTTTGTGTATTGAAATTGTAAACTGCGTGTTCTGAGTAACATCAACTCCATGTCTGTCCATCCAGGGAGTGGATCGGTCACCTGTGGTTCTCCCTGAGGTTTCTACCTTTCTCTTTTTCCCCCTGATAAAAGGGTTTTTGTTTTGGTAGTTTTTCCTTACCCTTGCTGACGGTCTAAGGACAGAGGAAGTTACCAACCCTGTGAAGCCCCATGTAACAAACTGTGTTTTGTAAATGCGGGCTATATAAATACAAATTGATTTGATTTGATTATTTCTGTTAGAATAAATAAAAATTAAATAACAAGTATTAAATAAATGTCAACTCTTGTGAAAACCAGAACGGTTTTAATGTTTACAATGACTGCACATTGTTGTAGGAGAAAAAAGTGAATCTGTATGCATTCTACACTGGATAGTTGATGCTCAGACTTAGAGTTTTTAGATGATGAAGAGAGAAGGAATTGAAGGGGAATCTGATGATACAGACAGACAAATATAATAACAACAAAAAAGGCTCATAATTAAGTTTAATTTCCGAGCTGATTTCTTGCCATTTTGCATGGTTTTATTGACAGTGACAAAAATCACTTCCGTTCCTACATCACTAGCAATAACATTGTACTGACAAATACAGTGCTTTTAGTCATTGCATGGTTTTGTGTTCATTGTTTCTCCCAGGTGGTAAACCTTTAGTGGAACAAGGCATTAATATAAACAAGGAATTGAAGAAAACAGCAGAATAATTTTTTCCATGACGTAGATTAATGATGATGTAGATTAAACAATCTTTGAGGGTCTGGATACTTGTACAAGGCAGAGACAGTTGCTAACTGCAGGAGAGTCACTCAATGCTACATACTAAAAAATACTGCTCAGTCAAAATGTTTTGGGATAAAAATTAAAGTGGCATTTGTTGGCAAGAAAATGTCAAGGAATTGGGCTCTTTGTAGTTAGATCTTTAGAGAATCTAATAGAAGCTAGAATTATTCACAGCCATAAGGTTCAGAATCTATATGTTACTATAATTTAGAATAGTTCAGAATAGTCATTGCTTAATTCATGATTCAATTTCTATTATTTCTTCTTATTCATTAATCCATCCATACATTCATTCATTTATTCTTCTTTTTCCATCTACCTTCTTCTTCCTTCCTACAATGAGCCGCCCTAAAGTTGTGCTATGGTCAAACCTCAATACCTCTGAGGCAAATGGGATATTTAAACCTCTGAAGCATTCTGGACCTAAGCCTGCATCCTTAACTGCAAGGCAACTACTGCCCTATTGTGTAAACTGTCTCTTAAACTATATTTATAATAATTTGTTTACAATTTAATTACATATATTACATTAGATGTTGATTTAACCACCTAATTTAACCACCACAATGGAGATCAGCACTCAATTGCTACTCAGGAGCAAGTAAAAGACATTATGCATTTTGTTGTTAGCTTCAATCTGGTGCACTCTGTGGTTTAAGGGACTGATCTGGGGTTTTCGATGGCATTTGGGGTCCTATTTCTGGTTATCAGGGAGGGGCAGTGTACAGTCCTGTGGTCAGGAGGCCTGGCAGAGCATGGACGAGCATCTGTGACGTTCCTTATCTGCCACCATCATCGTACAGGAAAGTGACAATAGTCACATAGTGACAGCAGTTACAATAATTTCTCCAGTGCGGAATCAGTAAGGTCTAACCCTAACAAAAAGTTGAAAAGGTGAGGAGAGTGGTGGATTTTTGACCCAAAGTTAATGTCTCATTGGCAAGGAACTCCAGGGTTTACCTCATGGCCAAGATAAAAAAAAAGATCGAAGTTAGGGCATATCAATTAATAATTAAAGTTAAACTTGAAGCACCAAATATTGTACAGCAGTTTGGTCACGTGGTGTATTATTCTCAAGGAAATAAAAATTTATTCATTAATGCTCGTGCTCATAGTGCCTAGTTATTTTAATAACGAGTTATATAGCTAATATACTGAGAGCCTATGTGGCCTTTATACTAGTTTTACATAAGCCTTTTTAGTTTTTGTGGCTCCAGACAGGTGTGGGTTCTTTTTTTTTGGGCCAATGTGGCTCTTTGAACATTTTGGGTTGCCGACCCCTGTGTTAGGCGCTCAGCTGAAGCAGGTGAAAGCAATGGTAATAATCAGACATTTTGGTTAGTATTGGAGTCTAATTGACATAATTTTGAAATATTGTATAAAATAAAAACACATATTAACAAGCACAGTTATTTCCATAACTTAATTACACATGTGAGAGAACAAAATAATGTTTGTATTTATTTAAGCCAGGTCCAGTATGTTATAATAATCACCTTGTGTTGGTTTGTCATATATTTCATCCATGATTCAGCCTTTTGATTGTCGACTGGACTGCATAGGTAGATTCCATTACATGTATCTGCCTTGTATTTAGTCTAAAATATTTAGGAAAAGTCGGGAAATGACACGGTTGTAGTTTATATATATATATATATATACACATATATATATATGTTAACGTTATTGCTTATCAAATCCCCAAAAAGGGAGTTAGATAATTAGCTACAGTCAAATTGACTGTCCTTTGTGTTCTAGTATTATTGGTGACTTGACAGCTGGAAGAATTGAACCACAAACCCTCCAGCTTCTTTTATTGTTGTAACAGTGAGTTGAGCACATGTACAGTCTACAGTTATGTTCTTTATTAAACTTAAGTATTAAATTATCAGAGCCCGTTATCAGAGTTCCGTGCTGGACAAAAGTCCTATTCCAAAATGTGTGGCTTTGACTCATTGTATTCAGGCTGCTCTCTGGCTGCACTCTTATCCTCCCTAATGATTGGTGGAGACTTTGGTCCAAATGGGTTTGCATGGGTCCACCATTAACACTTTCAAGCATTTGGCTTCTTGGAAAACACCTTTAAAAAATGAAGGACTTGAAGGAAAGGTTATTTACATTGAGTATAGTTTTCAATCCTTAATGCTAAACTGGGGCACTGGAAATTGATGTGGACTGGTCAGTTACTGAGAACTGCTAATAGTCCACCATTAAAAGATCATAAAATTTCTTAATAATTCATCTTTTAAGCCTTTTTGGTTAGTATTGGAGTCTAAATGATTTTTTTTTTAAATATTGTATATTGAAAAAAATACAGAGATATGACTAGATTCTTTTTTACTGAATATGAGTAACTGAAGTACAAGTTTCTCTGCCATACTGCAGTTCCTGAGGATCTTGATAAAGATTTGAATTATAAGTATAAAATGAGGTAATGTGACACCAAGTTGTATTGGAATAACAGAAAAAAAAATCTTCAATTTGCACAGTTATATGTAAAATATCACCAAGACTTTTGTTTTATAGAGTAAATGTAAGCTGTTTCAATAGTGTAGAATAAACCAGGTAGTGTATTCATACAAAACAGATTTACTCAGAGTGGAAAACTCAGTTTCTCACACGGAATTTTGAAATGGTTTGGTTTTGTTTTCTCAAAGAGTATGTTGGTATGTTACAGACGCAAGTTGGACTGAATCTTTGGAATAACTCAAGACAACACTTTTCTGTCGCTGGTTGTACAGCAACATAAATCACGGACATATACTGTCATCTAGTGGTATTATTGAGACCTTACCTTTCGACAACACTCAAAAGAGAGGATCGAGAGAATGAAGACCAGATCACGATTTTTATTTTATTTTTTAGTTGGGGGACCCACAATTTTGCAATTCAAAACTGCAAATAAATTAGTATAACATAAGTTTAAACAACGGAGACAGTTATTAAACCAGCAAAAAATGACTGTGGACTCCTAAGAAACACCATGAGTACTTGATAGAATTGTCATATAACAACATTTATTTGAAAACACGTGAAACGCAAAAACAGAAAAAGTAAAATGAGATTTTGAAATTCTTGGATAAGAATCACATTAAACACAATAAAAAACAACATATCATTGTTATAGTTTGTATTTGTTTACTCTACATTACATTTTAATTGATTACATACAAAACAGTTTTGTTAATAGAAAAATATAAAATAAAAATATAAAAGTTTTTAGTTGTAGAACAAAACACAACATTTCAGGGTCAGGGTATTCCCTTTTTTATATTCAATCATTTTGGAAGAAAATTTAGAGGAGAGCTAGCGATTGTTGCAGGTTGAGGTTTGGTGGAATTTTTTTATGTTGCAACAAAATTATAGATCCATTTGAATGACAACCAAGTGTAATTGTAAACTGTTGAAGTGATGATGGTGGTCAGCCTCATGACACACCTACGTATGTATAAGTAAAGGAGTCAGGTAGTACCATATTTTCCAGACTCTATGTCACACTTATAGTCCTATCCGATTCATTCATCTTCATTGCTACAATCCATATCGCACTGCTCCATCCAGTGAGCCTTGCTGTTAGTGGTGAGCCCGCTGGAAGTAATGTGGGTTGTACTGAGAGCACCTAGACGGTGACCTGGACATTTGGGACCCTGTGTACCCAAGTCCGTTCCCAAACCGCACGGTCACCACCAGTCTAAAATTAATACGTTTATTTTTATTTACCAAACTTACAACCACTAGCACCCTAGGCTGTGTATCAAGTCTGCCACATCTGTACCATTGAGATTGGTGAGCACGTTTGTCTAGTGTCTAGAACTGATGAACTCTTGGAGGAGAGGGGAAATGTCTTAAACTTACTTGAGGTGTCTCAAGTTGCTAATTTTTAAATTGGTATAAGAAATGCAAACAGACTGGGGTGTGTTTTATCTAATTTTTAATTTATCTTGTGTTTATGATATTCTCAATATATGAAATATATTATATTCAGCTTTGGCTATTCCATAGACAGTGTTTATGCCAAACTTAAGTTTTTCATTCTATATAAATGAATCTTACATTACACATCTAGAGAAAAAGGATCACATTAACAGTCTTTTAATAAATATTTTGTGACTTCATTGGTTTAGCCCATGTCTTTATTCTAATATTTCTTTTGCCTAAAACACTGCTAGGCTGTGTTCATTGTGGCTCCAATGAGTGGAAACACTAACTAGGATATAGATTTGAGAATATAGACATAGGTGTAGTATATCAAGAAATAAGGTGTAGGATAACAAGTTATAATCATTTTTAATAAGACCATGCGTAACAACCTACCGCATCATTACCCACCCCCCAGCTTTTCTTTTACTAATGTTAAATTCTAGTATTTCTCTAACCCTGGCGTTGCCCATTGTGTTACTCCAACTATAAAACTCTGTGTGTGATCTGTACCTATGCATGGCTTGTGTCAATGTTTTTGCATGCTTAAATATGGAAACAAGATGACAAGATCCAATGTTTTTTTTATAAAATATTTTTTATTTCCATTTAGAAATAAGCCGACTGTTAACCCTTAAACATATTTCAAAATGTGCATATTGGATTTTGCCCTGAGTTTGTGTGGAGTTCATGCCCATTAATTATTGTATATCTTCAAGGGCAACTCATTTTTTTTTTTCTGAGCAAAATGTGCTGCGTTTTGTCTTTCTCGAGGCTTTTCCACACGTGTTGGTAATCCAAAAAAACTTCCTGGATTTATCGTTGTCATTGTTGTATAGGGTATAGATCATATATGTCTTCAGACCTTTTCAGCTTTTCAGACAGCTTATGTGCATAGATTTGGAAGTAAAGAGTTTTTCAAAGGATTGCTAAAATCTATGACTGTATAAAAACACACTCATATCTCAGTAACTGACAGGTACCGATGCGAGAGGCAAGACAGGGAGCAGGTACCTTTTTTTTTTTTTCCTTGTTTGTGTCAAAAAAAAGTCAAAATATTTGCCACTGTTTGTATCACAGAACTAATGATGTCTTGATAGTTTTTAACAAAGTTTGGAGCAATACTCACTCATTACATACTTTTTTGTATTTTAATTGAATACAGTATGTGTTGCCTTCCACATAAATGTTCTGTGTGCTGCAAGTAACACAGTGGACCCTTCCCACACCACACAGCACATAGTCGCAAGGATAGGAGAAGAAAAATAATAATAATAATAATACATTTTATTTTGCAAAATAGATGACAAATATTTACTTATAAAAGAATAATTTTATGTTCTATAACACATTTGATGGGCGATTATGTTTTTAATTCTGATTTCTAAGTTTATGAAATGCCAGACATAATACATACTTATATATGTATTTTACACACATCCTAGACAAGTATTTTAAGTAGGTACAAGTAGTATACAAGTAAACAAGTAGGTATTTTAACATTTGCCACTCTTACATTAAGATATTGCTCTCTGAATAAAACGTTTTTTTTATTCAGGGGCATCTGATACGACCCAAATCTCATTGCACCACACTGTAAGCCTTCGAATGGGTAGTTAGCCCACAAGACGTTATGTGGGTTAGAACGGTGCTATGCTCAGCGAACCTCACTGGCAATCCCGTTCCTTAACCACTAGGCCACCACTGCTGACTCCTGAACAAAACAATAATAAAAAGGAGAAAAAAAAAAACAAGTGTTGGCTTGAATCTATTTAGATTTTTTTTACAGTCTGTTGTTCCATCTGGTTACACACATTTTTGTAAATGGTTCCTTTTGTAATTATTTGACGCAGTACCATATTTCCACCTTTGGCTGGGTTTGCAAGCTCTACTCAGATGTGACTAATATATTAAAATTAGGGATGGCCGATATATCGGTCCACCGATATTATCGTGCTGATATCATCAACCTTTTTAATATCGGATCATATCGGTATTGTTTTTTTCACCGATATTCAAAATCTGATGCTGCAAAGCCGCGGTCTTGGCAAATACACTGGACTTCCTCATGGGGAGTCAGTACTACTGACACTTGACCAGCACGTGATTAATGATGTCATCTTAAACGGACAACAACAACAATGATCAACTCTACAGTTAATGTCCGTGGTCAGGAGTTTTTTGTGGATAGAAAACTGTAATTCTTACTGACTGCAATGAGCTGGTCATGCAAGGGTTGGGGGTAAGATTTTAACACTTTATCCTGAGCCGTTTTTATGCAGCAAAGAAAAGAAAAACAGCACGGAATGGACTCAGTGAAACAACCACACAGCAGCAGCAGCTCTCTCTCTCTCAAAGACACAGAGTTAAAATGTCTTTTATTGAACTACACCTCGTCTTGTCTTCCCAACAGTAACAGCAGCCAGTTATATTTACTAACAAAAGTATCTGCAGTTCACCAGTGATGTTTTGTTGAATCAAGTGTCATATCGGGTTTTTAGTTTTAGGAAGTGCAATGATAGCCGAGAGTTAAATACGGTAAAGAATAGAGAAGAGCAAAAGAAATCAGACAAACTTCACGGAGTTCATTGTCCTGGAGAACCAGCCACTCTTTCTCGTTAGATGTGTATAAGAGACAGGGCAGAGCTGTGGAGTGAGTGCCTTGTGTCTTCAGATATAGCTCTGTATCTGTATCACCCTCATCTTGCATGGGCCAGATGAAAGCCTGCAGTAATTGCGTTAAAGCCAAATATGCAGTAGCTCCAAATCTTAACACTTGGAGGCCTGGCATGTAAGATGGACAAAAAACAAAACAACATTGTTTCGTAAAAAAAACAATGTTATGCAAATGTCTGGTCTAATATTAAACTGTTTTTTTTATTTGACAGGTGAAAAAACTCTATTTCTAAGAATGTGATCTATGGAAACGATGAGTTCTCATCTGGTGTCTGTGATGGGTCTACTGCCAGAGATGGCTGCCGTCTTTGGGGTGGAGTCCTCGTCTCTTCTTCTGTATCAGCCGGTAAGGAAACCTGTGCAGGCCAACTTTGGAATGAGCCTTTGTTTTGGTCCACACTCCTCCCTCTTCCTCCTCCCCCTGCTTCCCCGTCAGCTCTCCTGTCATCCTTTGATCATGTCTGCCTTCTCGCTCTCCCCTTCTTCTTCTTTTTCTTCTTCTTCTTCTTCCTCTCCTTCACTCTGCGTCTCCCCTCACGGGTCTGACGGCAGTGGAGACATGTTCGAGGCTGTGCCAGCGGAAAGACAAAAGGATGCCATTCACCTTGTCCATTTCCCCCTGCAGGGCCATCCCTGCTCTCACCTCCCTCCGGCCTCACCCCCCCTCAACATCTTCAGTCAGATGACAGCCGGTAAGAAAACACCCCAGGTTTCTCCCATTGGCAGGGAGATTAGTCCCCTTCATTCCCTGTTAGTGGTTGTCCTTTGACCAAGGCTGCAGGGTCGGCACCTGTGGATATCACACCAGGCCACTGGCAACCAACACCTGGAATTCTTTAGTCCATAATTCCTGAGATTATAATGCATAGAAAAAATATTTTACTTTGCTGATCTTTTAGGAAAGTTTCATTTTGAGCCCCAGCGTCGAACAACTACACTCACAAAGCAAACTACAATCACAGATTCTACGTCTGTGTTTCTCAAACCTGTGTTTTAGTGAGCCATATTTTAAAAGTCACAAAAGACAGAAAAACTGAATAATTGAGACAGCGAAAATGACTGTTATCTCTAAGGAAAGATAGATAGTTTTTGCAAAAAAAAATAATGATTAATTTATTAATGATACAAAATTAATTCATTAATGACACATTTTGGCAGTTTTTGTTTTGTATTTTACAGTTGGGTTCCCCTAAAATAAAGTTCTATCTATCTATCTATCTATCTGTCTGTCTGTCTGTCTGTCTGTCTGTCTGTCTGTCTGTCTATCTGTCCAGTTATCTATCTATCCATGCATCCATCCATCTATCCATGATAAATATTTATTGATATAAACACAATTTAGTTAACTTTTTGTAGCTTTTGTGGTAAGAGTTTTTTTGTTTATTTGTTATATTTTCCCAGACAACAGGAGAAAGTATCCCTGCTTTATCACCACTCAGTTAAGAATGTGTTCGCTGCTCTCACCGTTTATTAACTTTGATTTGCATCATCCTCATGCTACAAGAACCAACATCAACCAAAAGGGGCAGGGGTTTCTTTTTCACTCTAATTTGACCCTAGGTGTGAATATTGGTGTGAATCAGCATAGTGAGTATCGATATATTGCCCTGTTACGGACTTATCAACTTTTGGGGGTGCATGATGACTGGTGGGTCAGTTCTCTCTGCTAGAGGAGATAAAGTTAAGGTTTTAAACTTAGAAACCTTGATGCCTTTTCCTACATTTTAGTGGTCAGTCTTATACTATAAGTAGTTTCCTCCACCCCCCCCCCCCCCACCCCTGCCTCCCCCATCTGATATCACTGCTAATTTCTTTTGTTTTTAAGAATTCGCTTTTGAAAGGAGTGGAAATGGAGCAAACATGTGATTCACGCCAAAGGAAATGTCCACAAAGCTAACAAAGGTTAGCAGTCTCCATCAGTTGACTGTGGACCAGTTTGACACACATGGGAATCTCAGGCCCATGGGTCAATATGTCCTGCAGTGTAATTTCTTTGGCCCACATGATGGTATCAAATGTGGGCTAGAGTTGGTCCAGTATGTAGCCCATATATACTGGCAGGATAAATGGTGTTGGTGTGGATGAGCTGTGGTACCAAGAGGATGGAAATGGCAGTGGAAAACACTTGTTTAAGTTGGTTTAACAAATGTTGTGAAGACTTTGGGAAAGACGTGAGGGCAGTTCTGGTCTTTGTGGAGGAATTCCTGGATGACTGGGAGAATACAGCTACAGTGGGAGACAGGTAGAAAAGTGGGCAGAGAGAGAAGACAAACAGACCTGGTGGTGGAGTGATGGGGTTTAGGGATTAGCAAAGAAGAGACAGTGACAGAGAAGAGGGATCAGATGGAAGGTGAAGAAGGGAAGTGGCCAAGGCCAAACAAAAGACTTGTGAGGAGTTGTACGAGAGACAGAGGAAGTGAGTTGTACAAGTTGGCAAGACAGAGAAATCAAGCTGGAAAGGATGAGCAGTGTATGAGATTAAGGAGTTGGAGTCACAAGTGGAGGCAAGTGTGGAGATAAGATGGAAGGACGAGTGGTTGAATGAAGAAAATGGAAGAAAAACAAACAAATGAGGAGCCAGAAGCTAAAAATTTGAGATTAGCCCGGATTATAAAAGTTGAAGTTAGAAACACAATAAAGAGGATGAAGATGGAGAGGTAGTTGGTCCCGATGAAATACCAGAGAATGAAGGTCAGTTGTAGAATCACAGAGAACATGTGTGCAAATGAATGGGAGAACGGTGGGATGGTAAGGTTACCAGGAGCAGAGGTGGAGAAGGTGGAGTTTAGATACTGAGAATCAACTGATCAGAGCAGTGGAGACTGTGGAAGAGAGGAGAAGAATAGAGTAGAGACAGGATGGAACAACTGGAGAAAAGAGTCAGGAGTGATCTGAGATAGAAGAGAGTCAGCTAAGGTGAAGGGAAAGGTTTACAGGATGGATTAGAAACACCACCAGTGGGCAGAAGATAGGAGGTGGAGAGGTGGAGGTGGCAGAGTTGGATGCTAAGATTCTCTTTAAAGGAACATGGCAAGATTTTGAGAAAAAGCTAGAGAAGAAAGATTGAGATGGTTTGGACATGTTCAGAGGAGGGACAGTGGATACATTGGTAGAAGAATGATCCCAGAAATGGAGCTACCAGGTAAGAGACAAAGAGGAGATTGATGGATGCAGTGAGGGAGGACATGGAGGTAGTTGGAGTTAGAGTAGAAGACACAGTGGACAAGTTAAAATAATTGACAATGATTTGATGTGGAACCCCCTGGGGAAAGGGTCAAGCTAAAATAAGAAGTTGTAATCTCTGCTAAATTGATTTATTCAAAACCAGCTCCAGTTTTATTTTCAAAATAAAAGTAAAAGCTACAGTGAAAACGAGGCCAAATAAAAATCAAATTCTACGGATACATGTACTGTATTTCCGATGTGTGTATAAAATTAAGGTGTCATTTTTCCAGATTTGATGATTTGGCTAAGATTCATCTAAACCAAATGTTGTTTCCATAAGAAAAAAACATATCTACATTACATATCTACAGCCAAAACAAACAATTTACTTCAAAATTTCAAAAAAAAATATTGTTTGGCCTTTTGGTCAAAGTTTTTGATTGGATTATGAATGGATTCTTCTGTTATACCTGAGCTGATGTCCCAGCAGAATTACTTTGTACAATCGTTGCTTTATCTAAATCCTTGTGCATCAGTCAATATTTACAGAAATATACGTGGAGTTTGTATTTCAAATGATACGTATTTTGATAAACAACTCCATAGTTTGTCGTCAAATCCAATTTGACTAATGAACCTCTTATTTTAAAGCTTTTATCACATTAAAAAAAAATAAATTCTTCCTTCTCAACTCAAGTCCAAACTCCGTCAGGCTCAGCTCCTATTGGCTCCTATTGCACTGCATTTGCCGCTGATGCCCCGCGTCACTGCCCCGAACTCGGTCAATAATATTGATGTAATCCACGGGCATTTTTGAGTGATCCCGCTGTCACGGGGACATAATGACAGGCAGCGCAGGCCTGATTGGATCTGCACTACTGCGAGGTCGGGCCGGCGCTCGGCCAACACAGCCAGGCATTGATAAAGTGTCACAGACTCCAGTGCTTTGATTAGCCCTTCGACTAATGCCATGCTAAGCAGAAACATTACTCTGCCCCCGCGAGCTGTGCAGCCAGAGGGAGGGGTCGGGGTGGGGTGGGGTGTGTGTGGGTGGGGGGTTAGCTTGGTGGAGCGGTGGGAGGGCAGCGAGGGGGGGTTGGAGGGGACAGGGGTCTGACTGAGAGAAAGAGAGAAAATATACTCTACAGGGAAATTAACCAATGCGGATGAAATGGTGTACCGAGGAAATTCTTGGATAAATTAACAACGCAATTACATTACATGACACACTGCAAGATGGATGAGGAAAGCTTGGCTGGTATTATGTTCTGTTTTCCAAATTGCAATTTATTTGAGGGCTCTAATGGATGCCGTATTAAAACATCTCGGGCCGCGGTCAGATTTCATTGTGTGTCACCCAGACGTGATTGATGACCCACTCTTCCACGCCCCCTCGACCCAGCACCCCACCACTATCCCACCCTCAGATGCCCCCCCACGTGTCCTCTCTTTCACTCTAACCCCCTCTCCTGTTTTCCACTGCATTCCCCGCACATTTACTGGGAATTTTTAAACATTAGCCAGCATTTATATGGATCCAGGAGTCAGGAGTATGCAATTGATTTTCTTATCACTTAATTTCCCAGCCTGCTCCTGCAACCAGACGATAAATTCCGCGCTACTTGCAACAGCCAGCGCCGTACTCTATCTCCCCTCTCCTGGCACACACAGTAAAATATTATCAATAACGCAGTTTTCCTGGAATCTCACCCTCTCCTCATCATCTCCTCCACTCTGCCTTTTTCATGTGCTTTTTTTTCTTTCTTTCTTTCTCGTTTTTTTTTGTTCCACTTGCAACGATAGCTCCAGCTATTCCTGAAATGAAAATATAATCGAAAGTATTTTTATGGCTGCGGCGAATGCATTAGTGTGTAAGAGGACATCTGGAAATCATCCACAGTCGCTCCGTTATGGCACTATCACAGTGACTTTATTTTACCATTCATAATTACTCACAGGACTGTCGGAGACCACATGCTATCTGCTTTGAACTCACAGTTTGCCCACAGTG
Source organism: Paraplagusia blochii (assembly GCA_016785265.1). NCBI lineage: Eukaryota > Metazoa > Chordata > Actinopteri > Pleuronectiformes > Cynoglossidae > Paraplagusia > Paraplagusia blochii. Next base: position 90,071 of record JAFBJS010001614.1, read on the forward strand.
ACCTGAACAAACTTAAAGCAACCCAATCCTCCGTCTTTTTTTTTTTTTTTTTTTTTTTTTTTTCCTCCCTCATACACTCACCTCCTCCTCCTCACTCTGAGGTGAGTTTTGCCTTCCAGGGAGGGAAAGGTTAATAACATTCAGGATAAATCCGTATGCAGCACATCTCCTGGATGACATCAGCCGCCGCTCCTCTAACCCACAGGGCCATAAACAGCTTTGTTTTTTTTTTTTTTTCTTCTTCTTTCCCTTCTCCAGTTTGTTTCATATGTGAGCAAACAGATAAATAATGAATGAGCCGCACTGACGAGACACATATTTCACTTAGCGGAAATGGCTTTAATGCAGTCGGCCTGTATTACACTCACAATCACCCCAGAGTGGAGGGGCTCCATGAGGGAACGTATGTTCAAACAACGTTCACAGAGCGTTGAAGTCAGGTGATGGATCTGCTGTGTAAATGACCTAATTTTTAATGAAGCGCTCCCAGTTCAACCGCGCCGTTAAGCAAAGATGTTTCCCACACGTAGGTTATGCAGGGGGAGTCAGAGGAGAAGAAGAAAAAGAAAAAAAGTTTGGAAACATACGTGACAAATAAGAACAGTTGACTTCTCTTCATGTGTCCTAGTCATCTTAGACAGTCTTTTTAGGTTAAAAAAATAAAATCTGTTTGGCTAAACTTATTTTCTGTAAGTGTAATATACTCAGAAAAAAAATATTAGACCACCCTTGTTTTTGTCCGTTTCTTTTTTCATTGTCAGTACAATGCCACAATGATTAATGAATAAGAACTGAAGTGATTTTCTTTACAAAAATTACAACGTTACTTTGAGGGCAACTGGACATAGTAGAAATCTTGGAGATGTTTTATCTCATCCAAGAGGCTGAACTGAAGAAACCTGGTGTATCGTCTTCAAGAAACCTTCTAAATGTCCAGCTCAAAGTAACTATTTTTGGATTGAATGACTTGGATGACTGAGAATCTACACAGACGGGGTTTTGGTTACTAGCAAGAAAACCATTGAAAAATGAGCCGCTAAGTTCAACTCTTGAGCTATTTTTGTTGTCATTGTATTTGTCCAAACAAATGTACCTTTATTGGTACAAGGCATCGAAATGAACACGATTTTTATTTTATTTTCACTCTAGAAATAATTGCTACAAATGTATGTTTTGATGCAGTATTTTGTCTTTAAGCTTTTTTTCTGCTAGCATTAGCGTATTTTTGGCGTAATTTTCGGTTGAAATTGAATCATTTTAATGGTACATATCTCTGAGCATAAGCGGTAACAAGTTGTTGGCTAATTTTGTGAAAATGTCATGAATTTTATGTGCAATAGTCTACACTCCATTTTACTAGTTTTTGCAGTTTTGGCCATTTTAGGTTAACTTGACATTTGGTTGGAGATAATTAAAGTTTTTTTATCATTAAAAGTTGGTCATTACAAGTTATTTCTGTATAAACTGTCACTCATTAATACCAAGGGCTACTTGTTTTTAAAGTTCTGGAACACACAATAGAGACCTCTGCCCCTGCTTAATAAGCACAGGAACTGAACCGTTATGATTCTCTTTGGACTAGTTTTTTTGGGACACACCTCACAGGCACCCAAGGAAAACCATGGGGATCTACCAGGTGCCCCATGGCACCAGTTTGGTGACCCCTGTAATAACAAAGATACAAAAAATGCAGTGTGTAAATGGATTAATGAACAGAAACAGAACCATTTTGACCCTTTTTGGACTAGTTTTTTGGAAAGCCCTCCACGGGCAGCTTAGGTAAACCATGGGGGTACCAGGTGCACCTAAACACCAGGTTGGTTACTCCTGCACAACGTTGTTGTTATAGTAGACTCCTCAGAGTTCAATACTTACTTCAACTTGAATTCCATTTGGTTTATTTATTATTTCCACTTAATTCAGCTCGCATTTGAGTTTTAAGGGTTAATTTCTTAAGTCTTCGATGAGTCTTTCTTTTTCTTTAATTCAACCTCAGCTGACGCTAACTCTCCGTATTCTTCCCCATATCACTGGCCTAACTGTTGTATACCCAGTGTGATTGACCTAGTTTTTAATGAAATCCATGAACCAACTGTACTTCATTGAAAACGTCTTCCCTTAGAAGGATCTCTAGCTGAAGTTAATGTTTATTTGCAGTGACCAGTTATAACCATGCAACATAATCCAAGACAAACACGGAGAGTCGCTGGAGGAAAAAGGAATCTCATCTGGCAACGACCTGCCGTAATAGACTCATTTTTTTTCAATGTTATTTATTTTTAACACTTTTCCGTCAAAATGGTTTCCCACACCGGGGCGCAGCACCACTTCCTGCATGATGAAATGATTGTGTTTACTTTTTGGAGGATTGACATTATATTAGACAGCCTAATGACGTCCCACTTTATGGACTTTGATTTCTGCTATGCAAAACATCTGCGACGTAACTACACACTCCTTCTCCAACTCACCATTTATTTACATATTCCCAACTGCAGCATTGGCTTTGTGGTTTTTGGGGAAATTCAGCGTGACTTCATTTTATTTTCCCAAGTCTTGATAGTTAAAAGCAAAAGTGAGCCTGAAATATTGTTTTTTTTTTTTTCTTGGCTGCTGCATAGCTTTTAGAGGGTTTGTCTAAACAAAGCTTGAGGTTTGTAAATAGCAGAGGTTATCTGGCCATCGCAGCCTCCAGATGGTGGTTGAGCCAGACCACCTGCTATGGAAATGCCTTTGCTGTGAGGACTGGGTGGAAACACTCCCAGGCTCTCATACACAAACACACACACTGTACGGTTGGGGAAATGACGAGAGGAAAGGCCTACGTTTCTCTCCCTCCCCAGTCGTTGAGCCCCCATCCATCTCCTTAGAGGGTTTTTCTGCATCATGAAAAAAAGAGACGTTTCTTTGAAAGAAATTTTTATTTAAAAAAAAAAAAAAGAAAAAAAGCTGCATCTGGAGAGAAAACATAAACAAGGATTTTTCAATATGATGGTGGCCGGTGGCGGAGCAGCCAACGCAAAATTGCCCACAATACATAGCCTTTAGAATGAGAGCCTGGAGACTCAAGGCGTGGAGTATAAACTGTGTATTAAACAGGGAATTGTAGAATTTCTCTTCCTATTGGAGGTGTTTTATTCTGTAGATATCAGCACTGTTGTGTTTCCACCATCTACAACAGTTAACCCTGTGTAATGTACACACTTATTACTGTTAATATAGTAAAGTATGCCAAACCAAGCTTTTCTATGCTATTATACTAATATACCTTGCTTTACTACAGTATACTATACTACAGGACATCTCATAACCTGGTCTGTCCTTGTGCCTGACAAGTACAGCACATTCTTGGGGATATATATTTTAGTTCTTAATTTTTTGAAAATAAATATAAATACTGTTTATGGTGCAACAGTAGTGGCCTAGTGGTTAAGGAAGCAGACCTGGGTCCGCAAGTCTCCAGGTTTGAATCCACATGCGGCTAGTTTGCCAGGTCTGAGCATTGCACCAGTCCGGCCCCAAATATCTTCCAGTGGGCTCGCCACCCACAGGAAGGCTCACAGTCTGGAGCAGTGTCGTTTGGGTGCCAGTCATGGAGACTGTTTATAGTTTTTTTTACAAACATCGCTAAGAGCTGCAAGTTGCTTAAATCATATAAATCATATTTA
>JAFBJS010001618.1:0-31945 GCA_016785265.1 Paraplagusia blochii
ACCTGTTTTCATCACACTGGATGAATTTCTCTTTGCTTTCTGGGATTTAGCATTTTTATTCAAAAAAAAAAAAAAATACTCGAAATTAATAATAATATGAAACATGTGTATATACATTTGTATTTGTTACATTTACTCTGAATTTATTATTTTAAGAGAGATTATTCTATAAAAATATATATAGGGACCCTAATGAAACAATCTGGTGATGGTTGTTTTTATTTGTAAGACGTACAGTGTTCAAGTTCCAAAAAATGACTATAAGTCATAATTTAAACTAAAGATTAACTTAGTATTTGATACGTGATATTATCTGAAAAAAAGGACAATAATAAATTTATAATTTATTTATTAATCTATCTATACATCTATCTATACATCTATCTATCTAAAACACAATTAGTCACAGTTTTATGGTATTTTATTTTGGTAGGTCATGTAATAAACACTGCATATTGCTTATTCTTTAGACTATTAGCCTGGATGTACTATTATAACGTTAGCATCGTAGCAACAATGAAATATGACTCAGGCAGTTATGCTAGGAGGCTAACGATAAACATAAATACTATTAAATTGTACTAATAAAAACGTAAATAATAAAAATGACAAAAACAACAACAACAAGGTCCTAAGAAACACATAAAAAACTAGTTAGTGACCTCTTAAACCAAAGATGAACTTAATACTAGAATAAATTATTATTATTTATTATTATTTACAATAAAAATACTGCTATATGATAATGGTGTAGTAAAAAATGACTTGTATGGACCATATAAAACACTTTAATTGAATAGTTTTTATGGTATTTTATGTAATAAACACTGTATATTTCTTATTATTTAGTCTATCTGCCTGAAATTGACTATTATTTACATAAATAATAATAATGATTACTATTATTATTATTAATGATAATATTTGCAGAGGTTTTTTTTTATTCTGACACACTGACTGCAGCTGATTTTTTTAACTACCCATAACCACCCACACCACTGGCACTCATGTGCATGTGGCACCCACACAATGGCAGCATCAGTGGCACGATGCTCTACCCACCTCTCCAGCTCCTTCATTACTCATTCACTTCCTTATTTTTGTTTGGTTTTCCCCTCTGGCTCTTAATTAATGCTTAATGGAAACTGCTGAACTGAGCCGCTGTAAAATTCATGAATATTAATATTGACCCTGACATTTTTTTTTTTTCACATATTTTCCCTCTTTCCTCTCCTTTTTTTTTTGACACCATTTATTTTTGATGCCGTCAGAAATTCGAGGCGTCATGTTTTACTTTTCACTGTTACAGAGGACAGTAGGCACCAGAGTGCTGTTTTGACAATGTGAGGGGGAACTGAGAGTTTTCCTGTCACTTTGATGCTTTCTTTTCTCTAATGGGAGGAAATTTTCAGATGTACTTCTGCTGCAGAGCCGGGAGAGGAAATCACCTGGGTCACAGTCTCGCTGGCTTCATACTAAATACACAAACAGAAAATCCTGCAGCTGCACAGGAGGCCAATCCCTAAACGCTCACGGTATAATTTGGTTATTTACAAAAGGGGAAGGATATTTCACATGATATTAATTTATCACTACTTATGAGACTGACAGTTCTATTAAAGGAGCCGGAGAAAGTGGGTGGAACTCAACCTAGAGTTACTGCATGGACTCCAAGTCCTTTAATAAGGACCTCACAAATAGTCATGAAGTTAATGAAATCAAATAAGGTTTTGTTTTTAATATTATTTTATTAATTTAGAGCAAAATTACTTTGGCCTCTGGTGATTAAATTAATAATGAAAATAACAAAACCCTCTGATACATTAAAAAATAATTGAAAAGGACAAAGACAAATCCACAATAACATTGTGGATTCAAATTCACGATGTTATATACATACATGCATACATTTAATTTACATACAACCTTTTTATTTCTCTACATGCAGCTAAAGATTTATTTCAAGACACACATTTAACTTTTGATTTATATCAAAATTTATTCTGAGATTTTCTGAGATCAAACTCCTTGTCATTGTGACATTGTGACCCACACCACTGCACACCACCAAATATGACCTCTGCATTTAACCCCTCACCAAACTGAACCGATGTCCCTCCAAACAGTACCTCATGATTGAGTACTGTGTGATATTGGACATGTTGGTGATTCTATGTGGATAATTTCTCTCTTTTGGGATTTAATTTAATAAAAACTCTGTTCTATTAGCAACAGTGTGGCGGCAGTGGTGGTCTAGTGGTTAAGGAAGCAGACTTGGGTCTGCAAGGTCCCCTGTTCGAATCCTCCTACCGCCAAGTTACTGCTGAGGTGCATTGAATGGTATCGTTCCCACACTTTGATGATGGGTTAAATGCAGAGGCGTGGTGTGAATCACAATGTCACAATGACAAAAAAAAAAAAGAATTTAAACTCTCAAGATCTAACAAGAACAAGGCAAAAGATGAGGAAAAAAAAGAATCACACTGCCTAGAAGTTTGGTGACTTTGCACTAAAATGATGTCCTGAAAGTGAGACAGAAATGAATGTTAACGCTTGCATCATTTGCAACAGACTAATTTGATTTAAGTGACAGACACGTCTTCATGTGTTTACGACGAGGAATAAACAAAACGGTAGAGAGCGTAACGATGGCGTGTCACGCTAAGGCCGTTCACCATGAATATTCCATTTGAGTTCACACCTAATTGTTTCTGATCTGGTTATTTGTTTTTATTTTTTTTCCAATGCAGTGCGTTCACTCCGTGCGTTGACGCCTCCTTCGCCTCCTCTTCCAACAAGGTTCCCCTCCATCTCCATGCAGACCTTCCTCTTCAATTCAACACCCACCACACTTTCACAAATGGTTCTCAGGCATCAATCACAGTCTCTGCTGAGGTTGGGTTTTGGGAAATTGTCAGCAAAATGAAATGGCACTTATCGCCTTGTTCTCCCTTTGAGAGCATGTAAGAAAATCTCTGATTACATTCCTGCAGCCAACAGGCCTTGAATTCTGAAGTTTCTTCATCTTCTGTAACTGAAAACGCCATCAAATGGCATCAACTTAAAGGGTCTAATTTTTAATATTTAACAAAGGGAAACAATGAGAGTGATGAATAATGATGGATCAAACCAGTGGCGTAGCTAGAACCCATAAAATGGGTGGCCCCCCAAAAAATCAGGGGGGCCCAACCGCAAAGTATTATAGCCTAAGTTTGATATTGAACATCATCCCTTGTTATGACATGTTCAGCCCTCTTATTGGATGGGATGGGCCTGACTGACAAGTGGGCGGGCCCAGGCCCACCTGTGGCTACGCCTATGGATCAAACTTCCAACCAGAGCAAAGAAAATGTCCATTTCACTCTGTGAGTTTTAAATTTTTTAGGGTTTGATGCACAGAATATTTTTATGTTTCTGTAAAAATAAGTTTATATAATACAATTATTGTAAAAGTGATGATAAATAATGATAATATAATGAAACGTATAAATGTATATGATGAATGAATGCAGTTTATACATGTGTCATAGCTGGAGCAGCCCAACCTCACCGTGTTTAAAAAGCTGCAATATCAGATTTTATTTTTTTAATTGAGATTTGTATCCAAGTTGTTAATTCCAATTGCACAACAGTGTAAGAATCAATAACCTTCTTCCAGAGTGATAATTCATGGTTCAGTTTATTGTCTAAATGTCTCTCAGGCACAGTTTCATATCCTCAGTGTGATTCACTAGTTTCAACAACCCAGGGCATCAAATGTTTAATTATTGTACTTAGTGTATAATCAAAAAGTCAATTTTTACAGACGGATTCAGCAGACAATTGCATCTGTAATGTTTTTTTTTTTTCCTGTGTTAAATCTCCTTTGTACACATTCCCCGCTCCTCGACACTTCCTGTCTGGATGCCTCGCAGGGCAACGCGGTCTTCTGCATTAACACAGCCGTTTTCTTGGCAAAGTCTCCGGCTTTTTCTCACTTGTCACGGCTAATTATGTTCTAAAGACAATGCTCCAGCGTTCAGTTTAAAAATTCCAATTTGGGATAACTAGTCTGAGGAAGCAGTTGGTTGAAAACCACTCTTCTGGAGTGGAAAGCGGTGACATTTGACTCAAAATCAGACCTGGAGTGAGGATGCATTGAAATGTTCTCATATATTTCATTACTGTCACTGACATCTGACATCTTTAAGCAATAAATTACAACATTTTTTTCTGTATTTTTTCAAAGTTTTTTTCTTTGAGAACCAATTAACCTTTTCATACAATCATTTATTTTTTTCTATCAATATCAAACACACCTTCACAACTCACTGATAACAATTGATGCACAGAAATCCATGATATTAAATATTGACATAAATCATGTTATATTGAAGTATAGTACAAACCTCTCAGTTGTATTCTTTAATCACTGACCAACACCCTGTATAGGTCATGCACCCTGGGCCTATGTGTGTGTGTGTGTGTGTGTGTGTGTGTGTGTGTGTGTGTGTGTTTTCACTTGCAGCCTGGGTCAAAGCAGCTTAGTTCTGCTCTGATGGGTGACCTGCCCAGGCCTCGCCTGCCTCACTGACCCGCATGATTTTATTATAGTGAGTCGAGTCGCTTGGCCTCTGCTAAACACTCACTCACTCACACACACACACACACACACACACACACTGATCCTCACTGAGACAGTAACATACTGCATGTACACACAAACACTTCAGTTTAACCAATATCCCACCATAATAGTCACGTGTCAGGGAGAAATAAAAAAATTACATGAATATTTCGTTTCATTACACGTTGATATTAATTTCCACTGACAGTAATGAAATATTTAACATCATATTCATTTTTTATCTCGATCTTTGAGCTTTTATTCGATTAGATAAGGTCTTTCCCACCACTAGATGGCGACCTCGGTTAAAGCTGTGTGCGTTGTGGGCTTCGTCGACAGAAACAAGGACGAGAGGAATGTCGACGCTGAGCTACTCCGTCCGAAGTGTCTCCTCCTCGTAGAAGTGAAGGGGACACACAGACACAGATGCTTTAGTTGTGGAGTAATAAATTAGATTCCGAATAAACGGAATATTTAACTCGTATATTTATTAAATAAAGTCTGTGAGAGCTCGCCCTGTCCTTCAGAAGAAGGTAAACCACCGACACAGTCACAACCCATTTATTGCTAAGCTAAGATACCACGTAAGGTGATAATATTCTGGGTATTTACAGTAAAAATAAGCTGTGTTACGGTGTTGTTTTCTTTATTCTGTCTACACCGTTCAAATAGTTTACAGACATGAACCTGTGTGAGAAGAAATTGTATATTTTTATACCTTATACAAATTAAAGTTTATCAAGTTTAAAAGTTCTAATTCCAATTAAATTATTTTGTTGAATTTTGAACACACAAATTCACAGTTTTACATTTAAAAGCAGCATTGGGTTTTACCCACCACCAACCCAATACACTACATGAACGTAACGCTGAAAATACAATTAAAGTGACAAGAAAAGAGACAAAAATCCATTTTATTTGTTTGCATCCTCGTTGACAGAAATAAACATGTATCACACAAAGAATAGAAAGGGTAAAAACTACGGTAACAAGAAGTAAAGATAATTACTTAATAATTACTTTTCTACACAATTTACTTCTACTCTAGAGATAAGTGATTAAATGGGAGAAAATGATTTTTCTCAAAAGGAGGAAATAAAAAAATACAATAAAAACTACACACCCCGAGCTAAAAGAGACTGAATATATACATACAAAGAGACCAAAAGATACTTGAAGCAACACATTACACACTGTAGCCAGAAAATTCAGACAACTTTGTCCCTCGTAATAAAATAAAAATTACATGTACATTTAAAGTATGTTGTGGTCTTTATATAAGTCATTTTACAATAAAAAAATTGTAGCTTTATTTTAATATTATTCCATATAATATTCTCCATTATATGGTTATTTTCCATTTTATGGATACACATTTTAGAAATAGTTACAAATAAATCACGTCACATGCGTGAGTTATTCACATGTTAAAGTTAAACAAACATTTTATAGGACTATATTCTTCCCTACCAAAATAAAATTACATATTTAGTATTTTAAAAACTACACACTTTATACTTGTGTAAAGACCTTTAAAACTGAGAGTTCTATACAAATATTTCAGATGTTAAATGTGTTGTGTTTTTCACAAAAACTTAAAATACTAAGGTAAGTGTAGGCTAGAAACAAAAAGCTAACAGTTCATATACAAAACAAAACAATAGAAACAAACAAAAATCCCGAATAACAGTGAAACCTTATAATGGCTTCACATATGCCAACAGATCTAAAAAAAAATGCAGTGTACAATTATAAACAATGAAGGAAAAATACACATTTTTCAAAATAAAATTGCCACAAATATGTATCTAAAAAATTACACAAAGGTGTTACAAAATACCAGGTTGAGTAATGACTTCTTGAACATAGGGACCTGACCCTGATGCCATTGATGTTGCAGATAAGGCACTTTTTGGAGGCTTGGTAAAGTTGGATTGGCAGTTTGTTCAAAGTGAGCAGGTGTAGCCTTTGTCTCATAGCCGCTTCTAAAGAAACATGGGGGAATTCTTCAATATAAATTGCTTATATTCATTGACAGATGCAGACTTTTATTTTGAGAACCAATCTGAAGCATCAAGTCAACAAAAACTAAGCACAGGCAGAACAAAAGGTCATAGTTAAAGAACATACAGCAATAAGAAGCAGAATATGTTTATGGGCAGATAATCAAAGCACTTGTATTTACATAGAACAGTAAGGACGTTTGTACCTTTATGCTTAGATCCCATCACAATGGGATCTCATCACGTACATCTCCGCCTTCTTTGTGTGGTTTTTATATTGATTTTGTTTGTTTCCCATCCTTTCCTTGTACTTCTTCTTCCTGCCTTCGCCTCCATACCTTTGTAAGTTGTCATTCTCTCACCGTAATAGCTCCTTTTCCGCCTTCATGTTGTTGGTTTGCTTGAAATGTAATCTGCAGATGTAACAGAGGAAGAAATTGAGTCTAACAAATGGTTTGAAAGGGCTCAAGGCAGCATATCAAGCCACAGCCGACAAAGGCAGACAAAACGCCTGTCTTCTCTCCTGCCATCAACATCTGAAAGTTGATATTTTCAACAGAACGGCGCAAAACTGATGTTTCCTGAATAAAGAACATTTCAATTTCCCGCTGTTGTGTTACACCGTCATTTCAACTTGAATTGAAATGTTGACGCTTGTTTGTTTGGTTTGGCTGTTGTAGAGAAATGGGAATGTTTGATTAAAATTCTGCTCAATGGTTCTTGTTGCGACGATGTATGTAAAGAAGCTTTGCTATCGAAATTGAAATCTGGAAAGGCTGTCTATATAAAGGGAAAATTAACCAATTTATTCAGTAATTATTTAATTAAGAAATTGGAAACTACCAAAAAGGCACTCATTAAGAAACTCAAGTATCAAAGAATTACTTTTCAACTCTTTTAATCAATGTCATTTGTTTTTATTTTATGATATCCTGTTTTGTTATTTCCCATAGTGACACTTTTAATTTGAAAATCCAGTTAATGTTCTCCCCAAATCTTATGCAATCAGTAGTGATGTGCGTGTTCCATTGTAGATACATCAATGCACCGCACTGATTGCATATCAGTTTTGCGGAAATGAAAGAAGTGCTTGTGTTGCTTGCGCCGCTATTATCATTATTTAGCATAGCCTATCAGATATACTGTAACTTTCATTCATATATTATCGTCTTCTGCTTGTTGGTTGTCGGGTTGTGGGGCAGTGGGCACCACCCAAATCGCACTGCACCATATTGTGAACCTTCCTGTGGGTGGTTAGCCCACAAGAAGTTATGTGAGTCGAGTCGATGCTACGCTTAGAACTCCTCAGTGGCAACTTGGCAAGTGGTGCATTCAAACCTGAAGCCCTGCAGACCTAAGTCAGCTTCCTTAACCACTTGGCCACAACTACCAACCTATACTGCAAGTTGATAATGAATAATGCTCAACAAACATGCTGGAAAAGACTTACTCTACATGACACTGTTTGATTTCACAAAGGCACAAGTTTGGAACATAACTATAAAACAACCCTTTCCCCAAACTCTCTTCAAACCTTGATCATGTTTCGCACCCACTGGACATTGTGGACGACAGAGATCACCCTGGCCCTGCTTTAACCATTAACCTTAGCTAATTGGGTGGCAAGCAATCCCATTGTTCACACTAATGAAGCCTCAATGGAAAGACGGTGCCTTGATTGGCTCGTCTGACATTACTGAAATGTCAATCCCCTTACCCCACCTTCTTCTTGGCCAGTTTGGGCTTAAAGAGAAAAGTTCTGTGCTGAAACAAGGCCCAGCGTTTCCATACATTCCCATACATAATTTTGGTCTGGTAGCAAAGCCAAGGGTAGCATTATCTCTCCTTACTGCCCCCAGTATGGATCTCATCCACTAATTACTGGAGCTGAGATTGGTTCGCTGAGATTTAAGTACCACCTCAATCCTATTATCTTCCATCCCTAAAGCTAGACCCTGTTGCCAGGCCTATTATACTTGAGGATCAGAGGCTGGGAGGATATTGATATGGGTCTCTGCTGCAGATAAGGTCTATGGGAGACAGAGTTAAGGGGTCCCTGCTGTACTGGGTGGAGAACCAGAGAGGGCTCAGGGGATAAAAGTACATGTTCCTACAGTACACCTACAGTATGCTGGGAAATTAAAAGCACTGGCAGATGGACAAGGTGGTGTTGGGAGGTTAAAATTTATATTTGAGCGTTTAGAAAAAAAAAAAAAAAGATTCACCCTCTGGTATGTTTGTCCTCGTTTTTCCTCTTTTCCAATGCGGAGGTTTTGCTCTCGTCTCACCCCAGAGCAACTAATTACAATTCACATGTCACACACTCCACAAATAATACGAGTTTGGGAAACAGAATTAGAATATTTTGAAGACCTGCAGGGGGTGTCATCTCAGGAGAAAATGGGAAAAATGTGCCTCATTTTGGGGGAACACACCAGGACTTGGGGAGAGAAGAGACTTTGCATGTGTTTATTTGGCTTTGCATGTGACATGTGGGCTTTAGTGGTGATAGAGTTTTGGAGAGAGGAGTGTGCATGGGGGAGATGGGAGTGTGAAGGCTCCCATGCTGTGCACTCCTGCCTTCTGCCTCCCTCAACTGCTCCTCAGCCGTACTGTTGATATACCCACCACTCTCTCTTCACACCTTGGGTGTTGCCTGTTTGGCATGCCGCTATTGCTGCATGTTGGAGTGGAGCAGGGGTAGTGTCAGTGGAGGTGATGGTGGTGGATCTTTTCATGAGACGTGGAGGGCAATTAAGTGACATCTGCTCTGGTGAGACGGGGCAGGCAGGCTCCTGGCATTGGTGGCTGTGGCGTTGGCATGAGGATGGCTGGGTACAGCAGGGGTGGCAGGGCAGGCAGCAGGAGGTGGATGGCCTTAGCTTAGAACCGTTTGCTCAAACAGCATGACATCTTCTGGAATGAAGACAGACACACACTTACGCAATAAACACATTTGGCAAAACTCACCCTTCTTTGCCGCTCACTGTTCTTCTAGTTTTGCTCTGTCACTTCCTTCATTCACTTTGTTGTTTTTTACCTCACACTTCAGGTTTTTCTTCAAAGCCTCTGTCTCCTGCACTGAATTGTTTCGGAAGGGCGTTTTCTGTCTTCTGTCTCCACACATGGACAGTGTCACTGTGACACCAGGTTGTTATTTGTGGTGCCAATTATTTTCCTAAGCCTCTGTTATCATTTAATCCTCACCTGTCTCAGTTTGTCATTCGCTCCAACTTTGTTTCCCTGAAACAAATACAGTAAATGAACCATGAAAATGACATCTACGACACAGAGACAACTACAGCTATGGGACGCAAACTCATCAAGTCAGTATTTAAGCTAAGGGACAAAACAGGAACCAAGTGTTTGGTCAACGTTTTGGAAAAATCCACAAACTGTTTTTGTAAGTTGTTTGCTTTTCATTTTGTTTGTATCCTGTATAATTGTGAGCATTGATGAAAAGTTTGTGGCTCCTAGTTACAAACAAAGAATTCAAGTAACGCGGCAGTAACAAAGGGAAAGATGAGTGACATTTATTAAATCACATTTAAATGTATGTTTTTTTGCTTTTCATATCAATGTTGTTCTGTCACCGTGACACTGACGGGACGCAAACTGATTTCCTGGAAGACGCGATAGATGAATTGAGAACGAGCAGCTTCACTGCTGACCCCGGCTACGATTGTTTCTCCCCTTGCGCGCTCTGCGGATTGACAAGGCTGCTAACGAGTACTGTCGCCGTGCGTGTTATAATTTACAATGTGTAGAAAATAGCAGTGTTTCAGTCACTAACTAATGAGCCTCTGGAAGAGTGAGGGAGAGAGAATACAGTGATGAGGTTCTCTCCAGCGGCGGTTGAAAAAGAGAGGGAGTAAATAAAAAGAATAGAGACAAAGCACATGAGAATAGATTAGGGAAAAGGACGGGAAGTTCATCATCACTCGCGGACATCATACACATCAAAGGTTTATTATTTTATCCGCTGTCTCCATTGATATCATTCAAGCTCTGTTGCGTAAGGTTTTTATTTCTCAGCATGAGTGACGGAAATGTTCAAAAGGCCTGCGTCCATACAGGGTATTTGTTGTGGAGAGTGAAATAGTGATTATATAGGAAAAACATTCACATATATTTACGTATATTAATGTATTTCTGTCAATATGAGACTGTTATTATTCTTCCATATTGGAGCTTGAGATGGATTTCTGCCATTTTTTAAAAGATGCAGGTGGTAATATGTTGTTCGAGGAATGTAGTGCATTAACAAAGACAAAATTCACACAAATACTGTATCTGATACTGTATGTATATAATAACATGAGGAGCAGTGCGTCTGAAGTCTTGATAATCAAGCTAACGCTATCACTAGCTTTGATTTTTATTATTTTTTTCGTCTCGTGAACCTCCATTGCTCAGTTTTATTTTTTCCTTTGTAAAGGTTTGCTTCTTACTGCTGCAGTATGATCAAGGTTCTCCAAGCTGGACCACTGAGAAACACTACGCAAACTACGTGTCCACCACGTGAACTATTTCTACCCAAAGAAACATTATCTGTTTGTTTGGGAAACAAGACAAGATAGTATAACACTTTTTATGCTATTTTTTTACACAACAAAAAGGTACAGGTATTTTATCCATGTGTCTGTGAACACCAAGATGCAACAGTCCCAGTATACATAATGTCCTCTTGATGTCCAGGACCCCAATAACAAATAGTGTGTGTTTGTTTTGTTGTGCAAAACTAACTATTATATTGTCTTCAGTCTAAAAGAGAATACAAAACAGCATTGACGTATCAACATTTGATAAAGTGCTGAAAACCTGGTGACTATCTTAAAAACCAATAGCTGTCACCATGCTACTGTCGCCCCTTTGCCTCAGATTGGTTCTGACACATTTGCAGGTCTACTGGTAGTTAGCGCCTCAGAATGCGATTTGAGGAGAGGCCTTCAGTGCCATGGGGCTTTGCACTATTCCTTTTCCCTCTTGGGTAATTGCAAGCAGCTGAGCAGCCAAGGAAACAGGGCTTTTACTAATTTCCTCCTCCATCCTGCAGACACTGCTGTAATCACATCAGTGGAAACTGAGATTCTTCAGACAACTCATATGTAACATATAGTAAAATGACATTGAGTCACGTTTAAGTAAACATCCCTTACAGTTTCCCCATATCCCCATGAAAGTGTTACATCTGCTGCATCGCTCATGCTTGCTTTCCCTTAATTCTTTTTGTGCATTGACTAGCTGGTATTTCATGCTAACTCTAATATGAGCAAATTTTTTTTATTTTGGTATGAGACATTGAACAAATATTTGTCCCCAGTATACCTGTAACTAGCCATTGCCCTCCCTGTCACTAGAGGGCACTATACATACCTGAGGGCTATCACGAACAGGGCTGAGATTTGTTTTCCACTTCCTCCATGTGGCATTTTAGTCAGTACGAAGGCCTGTTTTAATTGGTTGATTTTGGTTTTTGTCATTATGTTTTGAGTGTTGTGTTACAGGTCATTGGTTTCTGACCTGTAACCAATGATTCCACTTCTGGAGCCACACTTCTCCGGCCTGGTGTTTAAGGTAAGGGCTGTTTTTCTTACTAAATATTTGGTTTGCAGAATTTGGATGCAATCTCTTTGCGACGTTACTTTTTAATTGTCCTCAGAAGTTATTTGCCATATTTTTGGTAGCTCTGACAATTGTGTTCTTGTCCTTATTGTGAGATTCTGGCTGCTGGTTGTTTAGGTCCCCTATTGACCCTGGTCTTACTCACTATATTACTGTTTGACGCCCATTTAAATGAATATTTTAGTCTGGAGGACAAGTTTGTTGGCTGTTTCCAGATGGTCCAACGGTTTCTGTCATTTCTTTCGCAAACCTTTGGTCTATTGACAGAGATGAATGTGGAGTAAGAAAAGAGAGAATAGAAAAGATGGTCAGCTCTACTCTATATAGATGCTCTGCGATGATGCAACTTTTTTTTTTTATCAATGGTTGCATCCTTACGCCTTGCAGATGGAATGATGCCTTGTGAATAAAATAAAAATCAATAAAATTTGTGTTGATTTTGTAACTGGGTAGAAATAAAAAAAAGGACGTGCACATGTTTAGGAAGTGGGTTGTAATGTCAACGGCCAATGGTCATACCATGACTGTGCACACTCTCAGACAGTAGGTGGCAGTATGTGCCAAGCAACTTTGCTTGTAACCCATAATTAAACCAAGACATTATGGTGTTTAAACAAAAAGTAGGAATAACATCGTCTGCAAATAGTGTTTCAAAATTCAATGCTTTGAGTTGATGATGGTGTTTTGTGCAGTTCTTATGAGTGAAATATTGTTCTTTCGACTTATACTTCCATTGACAAACACCGCTGTCCCTTTTATAATGTCCGTATTTTCACCTTTTGTCCACCTTGTGACAGGCCTTTTCTCTCCGTTAAAAGACTTTTTTCAGACTCTCAGTGTAGAAGCCTGCAAAAAAACTGCTGCCAGTAAATCGTGAGGAGGGAAATATCGTTGTAAAATAACGGCAGACCAGAGCGTTTTGTTTAAGCTGTCTACGCTGCCATTTTTCAGCCGCTGAAGAACACTGGTGCAATTATAAATGACAATGGCTGCACAAACACAGGTATAGATTCGTTACCTTTAACAACCTCAGGCAGATGCTATCAGTCACTGTATTTTATTTTTAAGTCTGACTAGCTTTGGTTATTTCACTCTCTGGTCTATAATTGTGAATAAAAAGGGTAAATGATTTGCGGTTACAAAGTAATGGTCTGCTGTGGAAACGACATCCATCATATCTGTTTAAAAGTAGTTCACAATATTATTATTTTGGAAGAACGCTCCCTCCTCTCTTCTTTCTACTTATTTCTACCGTGTCTGGGGAGAAAAGACTAAGACAGCGACAGTCAAGGAAAAGGGTTTACAGTAGTTGGATGTATTGGTGGAACAGGAAAGTTAGGAAGGTGTAGGGACTTAATTAGAAGACAGGTTGTCAAATCCAACCTTTGTAAAGTCCATGAAAGGATAGTGCTGAAAGGGGCAGTGGAAGTAAAAGTGGATGTCTCTGAGCCCTTTCAAAATAAATCATTTGTTCGATTGTTGTTCTTGCTCTGTATTCATTAGTATCTGTTTATATTAAGTTAATGGCAATGGGTTAACAATTTGTGTTCTCACATTAAGGGGCAGTGGCCTAGTGGTTAAGGAAGCGGACTTGGGTCTGCAAGGTCCCTGGTTCGAATCCCACTACCGCCAAGTTACCACTGAGATGCCCTGAGCATGGCATCGTCCCTACACACTGCTCCCCGGGCGCTCATTAGCTGCCCACTGCTCACTTTGGAGCTGCCCACTGCTCACTTTGGTGATGGGTTAAATGCAGAGGCTAAATTTCGTTGTGTGCTGTGGTGTGAATCACAATGTCACAATGACAAAAAAAGGAATTTCTATTCTAAATGTTATGATGTTTGGATAAAGTTGGTCCCCTTACGCTGTACGTCCAATCACAAATGGTCGGAGTCCTGTAGCCCCACCTGGAAACTAAATAGCAAATAACAACCAAGAAGAAGAAGCTGCAAGTGTGGCTTGGAGTGAGAATATTACTCAGGAAACAAAATGAATTTCCTTGGCCATTTGCACCATTCTGTGCGCACGAAGAGAAGTTACCAGCAATTTAATTGAGAACAACATGTTTGATTTTCAACCTTTTTGATCATGTGGTAATAATCGCTTGCTGTTATGCCATGTAGACTGTCCCCAAAATAGCTGCACGACTTTTTGTTTCTGCTTCTCCTAATAGAAGTGTCTATCCTAATATACATTGTAATTAGGGCTGGGTAAAAAAAATCGATTAATCGATTTTAATCGTTTTTCTTTTTCTTTTTTGTTAATAGGACGATATCGATTCATAAATCCAAAAATCGATCTTTTATTTTCTTCTTTTCCCAACAACTTTACGTGAACTCATGCACCACAGATGATTACGTATTTACGTGTTAACACACTGACACGTAAAACAAATGTAAAAACAACATGGCACTAAAATCTAAAACTAGAGTCTGCCTTGTAATTTTGGGTCAAGTCATGTTAAATAAAAAATGCATGATGGATTAATATGACTGCCTTGAGTAAATTTTATGATGGAAATAAATGTAAAAAAATACATTTTTTATTAGCAAATGGATTAAGTTTCAATTTTAGCTTTGATTCTTCTGAGAATAACGTTGGTACAGAACTATAATTGATATGAAAAAAACTGAATCGAAAACCAAGGCGAATCGTGAATTGAATCAAATCGAACCCCTGTGAATCGAATTGAATCGATTTAGAAAATTGGAATCAACTGTAATATTATAATCTCTGCCAGGAGTTAGCAGCCAAACTTACTGTCTTGGTGGGAGCCATTTTTAACATTTGTTAATTAATCCCAGTTTAACGATCTTATTATTTATTTTTTTTAAACATATTGATTTATATATTGATTTCCATCCCTCAGCGTAGTTGTGTTAAAGGCAGCATCATTTAAGAATTTAGAAAAAAAAAAAATCCAACAGATCAGATGGGACAGAGGACAAGGTGGTTCCAGCTCCAGCCTGTAATTAGTGATTCCTACTGGAAGAGAGAACTGGGGGGCCACATGTTCAGGGCATCTGTGACCAAGCACGCGTGTACATGCACACACACCGTCCCACCGGCTTCTGAGGGTCCGGTGGTGTCAGTTTTACTTTGGGTCGACAGCCGGCTCCTCTGTCCCTGTCATGTGGACCCATTAATGAGAAAGTCACATATGGACCTGGGACCCTCGTTAGGCTGGCGGACAGACAAACACACACACAGATAGTGGTGGAATACTGTTAAAGGAACACACACACACACCGAGGAAATTCAGAGAGAGAGTGCAGGTGAGGACATGGACATAGAGATGTGGGCCAGGACATAGAACATGCCATCATAGATGCAGCGAGGGCAGCAGCAGATGGGCCTTACACATGCACACAAACGTGCATTCACACACACTCCAAGTCCTGTAGCTCACTCAACCATCCTTACACACACACAGACCTCGGTGCAGGACACACTCCCTGCTGGTAATGAGGTGAACTGACCAGAGAGCAGAGCAACGCTGTCGTTTCCTGTGAGTGCATGCAGATCAAGTGTCTGGAAATTGCAACGGCTTGTTAAAATTTGCACAGAAGTTTTAATAACTTTTAACAAAGCTCAAGGAAAGTCTTCAAGGGTATTTTGAAGGACAGTTGGAGTCAAATGGATTGTCTTTAGAAAGGTTTTAAATTTCTTGTCTAAATAACCGGGGGACTGAGCTGATGTGGGACGGGGACAACATGGAGCATCCAACATCCAGATGATGATTTTCTTCATTTTGTGCAGAGTTTTGAAGGTGTCAACAGGTGTCAAACCTGAATGTTAAAAGTTGAAACTGGGTTGAAGTCTGAAGACAAACTTCATTATTTACTCATCCATGGAAGTTGATGTTTCCCTTCTCTCCAGATCTGGGACATAATTTTATCACAGGCCTGGGATCAACAAATGTGCCAGATTTTGTCTTCTTGTCCAACTCTACTCTGGCTCCAACTACCTCCATGTCCTCCCTCACTGCATCCATCAATCTCCTCTTTGTCTCCTACCTGGTAGCTCCATCTCTAGGATCATTCTTCTACCAATGTCTCCACTGTCCCTCCTCTGAACCATGTCCAAACCATCTCAATCTGTCTTCTCTGTCTTTTTCTCCAAACCTTCCTGTCTGTGTTGTCCCTCTAATCGCCTCATTCATGATCCTGTCCATCCTTGTCTCTCCTTAAGAGAATCTCAGCATCTTTAACTCCTCCACCTCCAGCTCTGTCCCCTGTCTATTCCTAGTGTCTCTAATCCATCCATCCATCATGGCTGGTCTCACCACTGTCCTGTAAACCTGTCCCTTCACCTTAGCTGACTCTCTTCTATCTCAGATCCTCCATCCTGACTCCACTCTATTCTTCTCCTCAGTCTCTTCCACAGTCTCCACTGCTCTGAACAGTTGATCCTCAATATCTATAATAATAATAATAATAATAATAATTATAATAATTAAAAACTTTGCTGCTATAGTGGAGCCATACAATCAAATGTGCGCTTGTTTTACATTTTCAAGAGAGAAGAAGAGACACACAAATTCCCTGAACTGAGGTCAGAGCGAACCAACCAGCACTTTCTTTTCACCGCACATTCTCTCCCTTTCTCTCTCCCTTTTCCTCTCCCTTCCTAGCGTGCCCCATCACCAGCATTTCTTCACAGGGTGTGGAGGAGGCTCGGCTACTTGGCTGCAGCTCAAATGGTTCTGATTAACATGGGCTGCATGGAAACGACAGGTCGTCTCTGCCAACACGGCGTTTTCTCCCCTGCCTCGCTACCACACACGCACTCTCACTCTTCCTCCATCAGACCGAGATGCACCCACCAGTCTACTGCAGGGAAGAGCAGGCAGACCTCGACACCCTCACCCCCTCCACATCCTACGCATGCACACACACACACACGCAAACACACACAGACACAGACAGACAGACAGACAGACAAATGTAAATGAGCCCTCTGGACAGCCAGGCTGAAAAGGCAGAAGAAGTCAGGAGCGTATGGCCAAACAGCGGGGCATCCACCCAAAGCCCCTCACCCCGACGTCACCACTTACTCTCACCCCCCTCTCCATCGCTCTCTTTCTTTTCTGTCTCCTCTCACCCTAACACACACACAGACACACACACACATGCAGATGCCCTGAAAATTTTGTCTTCCTTTCTGTGCATATTTTCACATGAATTACAGAGAGAGATCTCTGTGTGTCAAGGATTTACAGAAACAAAATCACTCACACAGTCAGGGAATTGGTTGGAAAGGGTTTTATGTCAAATTCTACAAATACTGTTTCTATGTTTGACCAGGATTTTCATAAAAACAACTGGCGGAGGTAGAGTTGAACTTATTTGCACAAAAAGCATCCATGGAAATTTGTCTGGACGTTTCTGTAAAATCTTTTTTTTATGTATAAATTGGATTAATTCTGCTGTTGATGATGTTGAAACTTTAAAAAAAAAATTCTAATAAATACAATATTGACTTGAATAATGTATATACAAAACAGAAAAAAAAGAAAATCTATTGTTTAAGTAATTAATTTATTAGTCAATTGTTGTAATTATTATTCCACCGTATAAAACTTAAAATCTCATTTGATCCAAGTCGAGACACAAATAATGCATTCTTTCTTTTTGCCCTTTTTCACAGCTTTTCTATGATCCATCGTAAATTTCATGACCACAGATGACGTTGTTGTTGTTTTCTTGAAATTATTTGCTGTAGAAAAAATCAATTTGTGTTTTAAAACCGAAAGAAATATAAACCTTTGTTACTTTTTTTTTTTTCAAATTTTTGGAGGATCTACAAAATGCACACATTCCCAATAGAATGACTCTCAATGCCATTGTTTCTCTCACTTTGAAGCCTTGACCATCCATCTTTTCTTATTCTTTGCCTTTGAACAAAATAAGAAAATTGAATAATTAAAAAAAAAACCTTATGGTCTAAAAAATAACACTTTCCAAAAAGTTAAATTTTAAGAATTTATATTTTCTTTAAAAATAGGGGTTTAAAATATCTATATTGGGGAGAAAATACAGAATCCCTGCCTTATATATTTTTTTTTCTAAAATTAAATAAAAATAAGAGAATAAGAAGTTACACAATCATAGTGATTAAACCTAACCTAAAAGTAACAAGTCACTCACTTTTTTTTTAGAATCTGTAGGTAAGTTTTTTTTTCTACAGTAGTGAATAATAACTTAACAAAACTAAATCTGTAACAGTACTGCAGATAGTGTATATATTGAGGTATATCACATCTTTAATCCGACAAGGCAGTAAATCAACCAAGAAGACAGGAGTTTCCTGTCAAAACATTTCACTTCCATCCAGGTTTAGGTCAACACTTAGCCTGGTCATGAACCTGACCCTGGATCTGTGATCCTTGAGGGAAGACAAGCAGTGATACACTTTATACCTCACAGCTGCTCTCACAGCTACAGTGGAGCTCAGGTCCAAATAAAGTGCCATCCAGGAACTGATAGAAGGAAAAAAAGGGTCAAAACAGATGGGGGGAAAAAAATCAACACGTGAGAAGACGAGATGTGAAGTGGTAGAAATCTTATTTCTGAGAACGTTCTTCTCACTCCAGTGACAACAGAGGTTTTCACCTCTGTGGAGCAGAGGCCAGGTTTTGCCCGCGGGCAACGTCAGACTTAAGGGTTTTTCTTTTTCTTTTTTTTTTTCCCTCTTTCTGTCTTTTTGTGTGAGTGTGTAGAAGGGGATTATCTCCATATGTGACAGACTGAACTGGGCTTGTACACCCTGTACCTTATTCTTACGTAATTGGCCTTTTTTAAAGACTTTGGGAGGGTGTTTGCTTTAAGTTCCCTCCAGTCTTTTGTCTCCTTACATCCCGGACGAAGAGGAAAATGTTGCCGTTCACAGACAACCCTCAGATTTCACTGAATCTGAAATGAAAGTTCAAATTTAAAGAAATAGTTAAAAACCAGTCCATTCTTCAGCGTCTCTTGTCTTTTCCTCACTTTCTACATCTTTGTGCCACGTCGTGAAAACATTGTTCCCGTCATGTAGAACACTTGTTTTTAGAGTCTGAGTGACAACAGCAGTGAAGGAAAGAAAAGTGAAAGGGAATGAGGAAAAAAAAAAGAGTCGCCTCTAATTAAAAATTGAGTTGCAGCTAGGTGTCGATCTTCTGGCTTCTCACTTCAGCGGGTTGGCACGAGGAAGTTGCCTTCGGCCGTATCGGTGGGGCTCATTAGGGAACCTCCAGGGACCTGACAGAAATTGTTAGTGGGATGTGATGGTCGAATAAGACACCCCCTCCCCTGCACAAATCTTTCTCCCCTTTTCCCCTCCACCTCTGGTTTCCTCCCTAATTCCCTCTATGCACCCATATGTCCCTCATCCAAGCAAAACAGGAGGAGAAGGGAACCAGAGTAGACCCCGCATAGACTGGTCAAAAATCTGTTTGTCTCCTAAAAACAGATGAGAAGAAGGATTCTGAGGCTCAGTTGCTTTGGTTTGCGTGAAGGACAAGACAAGTTGACATAAGTGTGTAGCGTTAATGGCCGACAGCAATTTGATTTGGCCACAGGTTGCATCAGGTTTAAGATTTTCCAAGATAGTCCCACCTTTTCTTTCTTTTAACATCCAGGAATTCTCTGGATTTTTTATCTTCCAAGGTATTGATGGCAAATTTTAACATTTCCATAATTTTGAATTAAGCTTTGAACACATTTACACTTTCTTGAACTGATACTTGAATCTTTTGATTTCATCTTAAAGAAGTTCAGAAAAAGTTGCTCTAATTTATATGTAATATGTATAAGTTACGTCGTTTTTATTGTGCTTAAAGGGATTTTATTTACACATTTATTTATTCATCTTCATCCTCTTATCCATAAATGTAGTGTTCCTCAAACTTTTTTTACTATTTTCATCGACCGGTTGTAAAGTTGTGGCAGATAAATACCCCTTAATAAAATTTAATTTCCAGTGTTCTGAAATATTTTCCTACCTATAAAATCTTCCTAGCCCAATTAACTGTGCATGCTCACAACAAGGATTTCTCAAGTGCAGCCAACCTTAAATTTTCTGCTACCAGACCGGTATAAAAAGTTAGAATCTTGCATCAATGACTCTGCGTCATTTTGAGTTTTTTGTTGTTGTCTTCACTGAGAAAATATTTCCTAATCAAATATAGTTGCATTATTGATGATGGAATCCTAGCCATTCTATTGGCCAGTTCTTTTGTTGATGGAGTATGGATCAAGTGGAAGTAATAGCCAGATGGGGCCAAAAGGAAACATTATTTCTCTGCGGCCTGGCAACAATTTACCCACGGACTGGTACCGGTCCGCGGCCCAGTGGTTGGGGACCACTGCATTACTGGGTCCCAGGGGCGGCAGGCTCCATGAAGGGCACCCAAATGGCACTTCACCATACTGAGCCCTTCTGTTGGTGGTGAGCCCACTGTGAGTTATGTGGGTCGGGGTGTGATCTAATTAATTTATATGTATTTATTTATATTTTATGATAAACTATTTGCATGTCAGGAATTTCACAGATGCATCATTTTATTACATATATTTTATTTTAATGTTTAGAGAGATTCTACATGTTTTATTTTTCAAATAAGTACATTGGAAAATATATTTGTGCTCTTCCGTCATCACATTTGTAAGGCTCATTTTAAAAAAAAACTCTTTTTATACATGTATTTTTTGTGTCTTTGAATGCAGCACGTTCAACACTCGGCGAATAATCTCCGGCAGAAGTGAAAAGGTTATTGCTGATGAATTCTCCGAACACATCAGCACTGGAAAAGTAAAGGACAGTTGAGCAAAAAAGGGCAGTGTGCGAAGTTCTTCTTACATATTTGTATTTTACAAATTTACATAAAGTTTTCTTTTCCAACAAGGTGCCGGCACAAGTATCTTTAAGGGTGTGTAACTTGTATCTCAAGGAATTTTTAGGGATTTTTTTTTTCCCTCACGAGAGAATTAATTCGTTGCGCCCACATTTGCATTTCTATTTCAAGTTTTACAAAAGTGCCACAAATTTAAAAGCTGGATTAGCTTCATGTATTGTTTAGTTGTTCTACATAGGGGCTACTAGGGGCAGTGGTGCCAGTGGTTAAGGCACATGGATAACGTTCAAATATATATTTACTAACACATATTTGCTTTTTATGTAAATATATGTTTACGTACTGCATTAAATGTAAAATTTAATTTATAAAATTAAATACATTAAATTTATAGTACCGCATAAGGTCAATACTTCGATCTATTCAATATACAGTGAACTTTTTTGAGATACTACAAAAAAATAACTAAAGTTTGGCTAACTTTTACAAGGGTTTGTGTGTGTATACACTTTTATTCTGTCAGAGATATTGAAAAATAAATCTAAATACAGTTTTCTTCAGGGCAGTAACAATTAAAGTAAAGTTATCAAAGTTAAGGAGAGTTTAAGACTCCAAACTAGCAGGTTTCCTATTCAATCCACCAACACCTTGTGTGATTGACAGACTCTCCGGTCGTTTTCCTTCTACCACAACAGAAGTTACATTTGATTGTGAACTTCTTGTTTAAAAAAAAAAAAAAAAAAAAAAAACCCTAAACGATTGTAAAAAAGCCAAGAATATATCAAGGCGTCTGTGACTTGTTGCTGCCCAGGAATGAAGTTGCATAGAATAATGAGTTAAAGTCTTATTCTGTGAGTAAAGTTTTCGGAATTCAGAAAATGAATTTGTGCAGTAATCACTCAATGACCTTGTGATTTTTTTTTTTTTTTAGCTAAAACGTGCCTTTGTGTGGGAGTTTGATCGGTAAAAAAATATTCTTAACGTACGATATGCACATTTGTGTATGCACACACACACACACGCTGACCCGTGGGTTCAGGTGAAAAATAAATAGCATTGTTCCTTTGGAAACGAACCAAAGCGGTCAAATCAAAGCGAAGAAACCACAGAAATATCATGAATACTTATCCTCCCGTCCAGTATGCAGATTTTATTTATGAGAATGCGCAGCCCTGCAGCTCACAGAGGCGGTTCTAGAGTCTTCTCTGAACGAGAGCAGGTAAAAAGTAAAACTGGGCGATATCACAACTTTGATGTGGCCAGACCAAAATATCTACCACACACTCTCTTCTCCTTCTTCTGGAACTCTCAGAAGACTTCAAAGTCCTCCACCCCTCTACCCTTCCAACCCCCTTCTGCCCTCCTCACCGCTCCCCTGCCCATTTCTGGCTTCTCACTTTAATCCACTGCAACAGACAGAGCCCTTCAATTCAAAGAGCCGGGGAACACCCCTTCTGCTCTCAAACAAGAGGACCTCAACTTTTTCTCCGAATTATCCAGGACTGCCCTTCATCCCTTCTCCTCACCCCACCGCTGAGTAGCAATTACAGTGCTGCTAGCCAATGACCAGCTCCTGCTATTAATTAATTGCACAAAGAGCGTTCATTTCCTGGCTTTCTCAGACAGACAAAAATGAAGGGGAAACGGGGCTAAGAGATGCCTGTTTCAAAGGCAATTCAGTCTGACCAAGCCTCGGGGTAGAGAGATGAAGAGAGTAAAAAGGAAAAGAAAGACCCGCACTGCCAGAGTGTATGAAGGTGGAGGCCACATATGATACATGGCCCAGCTCCAAAATGAGTGGAAGTTTTGTTACAGAGGGCTCTTTGCAAATAAACCTGCACAGAGATTCTCTTAGTTGAGTTGAGAGCCTTTAGCCTGGGTGGGCAACCGTTGGGAAACAGGTTTCGCTTTCATTTCCTCTTAAAAAGGAAAGAGAATTCCCTTTCACTAACGGAACAGTCCAGTGGGTGGAGTAGCGTGTGAAGGTGGGGGGCAGTTTCGAAAGGGTGTAGCAAGAGAAAAATGGAACAAATGTGGTGAAAAGATTAAGGTGATGTTTGTGCGAATGGTGTGAGGTACATTTATGGTCACATTTTCCCTTATCATAACCTTCTAAAACAAAGTCATCAAACACTGTTAACTCATGCTAACCTAAAACTAAGAAATGCCAACGTGTTGTAAAAAAAACCCCAAACTAAACCAACGTCTTAAAGAAAGAATAGAAGCAAACTTCTTTGTCATTGTGACTCACACCACTGCACACAGCGAAATGTGACTTCTGCACTGTTTTACTCCCAAAAGTTGCCTAAAGTCCCCTCAGAGGCCATGTACAAGTATGTGTGTCACACTCGTAAATGGCCTTTGAGGGGACTTTAGAAAGTGTTTCTGCCACAGATGTCACTTCACATTTGCATGTACTTGCACTGTCTCTGCTAACCCACAATGCTAATCTAATCATTGTGGAAACAACAAGTTCCGTGAGATCAGAGTTGCTCGTTGTTATAATATCTTTAATACTTTTGAGGCCAGAAGTTTGAATTTTGTGCCACATATTATTTTCCAGGCTTTTTTTTTGGCTCTCAGATTTGTCGCCATTGAGTTGATGTGCCCAGATCTGGCAGCTTGATTCTCTGCATATTTCTGTGATTGCATCTATTTTGGTGTCGTGTGCCACTGCAACGCATAATCGTGCCGGAACACTGACTACATCTCGGAGTGTAGCACAGGAGCCGCTCCGTGAAAGTGAGACCTGGAGCTAAATCCTAGTTTCTGGGGCCGGAAACTCTAAAAAAGTTAATGTGCGTGTGTATTTTTTTTTTGCCGGTCTCACAGGGAAACACATGTAAATAATTTACACACAGCCATTCTTCTGTATGAATATTCATTTGCAAATGTGATGAGCTGTGACATGCTTTCCTGGCACAGGCTTGAGTCCACATGGCCGGGGTGTTAGCGAGAGAGAGAGAGAGGCGCCGAGTGTTACTAAGGCCTGCCTCCTTCAACTGGATGGAACTGTGATGGTCAGTGGGCTCGGTCACAGATGGATTATAGATGCTCAGTTTAGTCAATCGTTTTAAAAATAGAGAGCGACCAGCACCGGTCCACGGTTATTTGTGTTAAAGTTGGAACAGGAGTTAATATCGGGAAGTCTCACTCTGGTCCTTTTCCGTAACGGTTTGGTAGAGGTGAGACTTTTGTTCGGTGTTGACATGAGCTAACTGGCACAGCCAATCATCGCAGAACAATGCCGCCTTTCCGCGGAGCCCCATTGTGTAGCGATCTTTGCATTGTACAACCGTCCCTTGCCCCATTTAACACTCACAACCGGCCAGCTGGCTCCGAGGAGGCAGGGCCGTTGACAAGGTACATAATACCCCCTCCAGCCCTCACCACAAAGGAAGGACATGACACAGACACCTCAGTGGCCCACGAGAGGCTAACAAGGGGATACTTGGGCCTCACAGGCAGGTGGTGCTGCCAATGTCTCTGAGAAATACAGGTAGCTTTTATCGCTAACAACAGACCGGCATCAGTGTTTCTCCTTCTTCATATTGTTGAAGTGAGATTCTAGAGAGTTTCTCATTGTGGAAAACGACACTTAAAAGGAGAAGGACTTAGTTCTTTCCAAATGGCTGTGCATGTTGTTCTGGAGTGAGGCAACACACCTCAGAAATCTGTTCGATGCTAGAGAGAAACCAAGGAAACGAGAGGCAGGGGGCAGTAGTTGCACTTTTTAGTGGTCCTCTGAAGTAACAAAACTGGACTTTCGTGCAGCCAATCAATGCACAGGAGGTACCTGGTTTACATAGTACTGTGCTGTGTTCACTGACTTTAAGCTGCTTTCAATTTGCTTTTATTTGCTCTCCAAAATAAAGCGTGTGGGAATGGTTCAGTCCTTCACTTTGCCCCAGAGGCCAAATCTCTGCGGTGTGAAACCCCAGGCTTCACCTCCTGGGCAAGTACAAATCCCGAGTTATGGCAGTTGACTTTCGGTGGGCTCACCACCTGCAGGAAGGTGCGGTGTGGTGCAATGTGATTTGGGTGGCAGTTTTGGAGACTGTTGTCCTGGGGACCCAGCAGAAATGGAAATCATAGAGAAATTACATAAAAAATAAATATTTTGGTTATATGTTTTTAGAGTCAAGTTGTTTAATAAGTTTACCATTTTGAGAATAGTTTTTCACAATCACTAACTTTTTTATATAATTCTTTATTGTATTGTTTGTATTGTATTTAGCTGTAATGCTTCTTCTTCTGAACCTACATTATGACCTACTATGCTTTCATGTACTATAACCTACTGCATAAATTGAATTTCACAAATTGCTCTCTCTTGAATATAACATAATGCAATCTAATGTAATGTTGATATTATATTAAACTAAAGTGAATGTTTTTTTAAGTTAGCACTTCTATGTTAATGTTAATCACTTAAGACACCCTGACAACATGTTATAGAGACACTACAGCAGGGTTTAAAGCAACACTATAGCTTCCTGTCACAGTTTAATGCCAGGCACAGAAACAATAGTGTGATATCACGATGTGACAATTATGCCTTACACATTTGCTTAACTCGTGGCACGAAAATTGAAAAAAAAACTCTGTGACTTCATCTAAAATATGAATAATGTGCGACTGCAATTGTTAATATAGAAAAAGGCATTATGTATTTCAACTTTTTTAAATTACCATATTTTCTGGACCATAGGGGGCACCTAAAAACCTAAAATTTCCTCCAAAATCAAGAGTGCGCCGGCAACTGCTGAGGGCCTTAGACATATGTGGATTTTAGTTGTGTTTACTGACCTCTAACACCATTTAGAAATCCGTCAAAACGTTTAAATACGACTTTGATGAGCTAGATGGATCACTCATGTTTTGACAGAGCACACAATGTTTCGACAGTGTGGAGTCATACGTACTGTGCCTTATAATACGGCGCACCTTATATACGAAAATACGCCGTTGATATGATACTTTATGATCTGTGGCCTCATGATCTGTGGCAATAATTTAAGTAGATTTCTCATTCTCCTTGTTAAACATATTATTTTTACTTGAGCATATGATAGTTTGTCCACACCTGATTCAGAGATGATTCATAAAAATATTCCTGGTTTTGTCCACAGTCAATCCCAGTCTTCTAATTGTTCCAAACTGGTCATGAAGGTCTATGTGTAGGAAGTTTGTGGATGGTAACTAAGGTTGAATGTCTGTGACCCCAGAGTGATGGGGTTAGCAAAAGGGAAGTACAGAGCAGCAGGGGAAGTGGGAGCACCTGTGCGGGTCATGGGCATCCCATCATGCCTCACTAATTTTGGAAGTGACCTCTGACTTTCATTCCCATAATACACCAGGGCAGAGACCGTGAGGGTCCTTCCTTGCAGCTTTACCCCTGGTTCTAATTACCTGTAGGAACATGGTTGTTATCCGACTGGTCCTCCTTATAAAATCGTACCATCCACTGTGCACTTTGATCAGTGTCAGCACCATTTAGCCTATTAGCATTCTACTGGGATCTGACCATGAAATTCAGCGAAAGCCAATAATTGCTACAGTTCCTTGAGCAGTTTACACATTGTGAGAGATTAGCATCTTCCCCCAGCAATATAATGATGATAAAACTCCTCACACACAAAGACATGGACATCCATAACAAAGGTTTAGAACACAAATGTGGAGGTCACTCTCTTGGGAGCTTCAGGGATAACATTGATTTATTGTGCAGTTAGGGATCCAGGTGGGGAAGTGTTTGTAGTGGCAAGGCACTACAAAGACAACCGCAGCCTTTTTCCCAGTGTACAGTTCTAGCAGCATCGAAAACAACTAGAATTTGAAGAACAAGGGAAGAGGTTTAAACCCTTCTAAGCTTTAATGTTACCCCAACGCGGTCGGAACGCTCCGACACGCAGTAGCTGAAAAACTCCCCTTTAAATGATCTTACACGTTTGGAATACGTTGAAGGGTCATGGGCCCAGCAGTCAGGCTTACCTGTGGTGAGAGTTGGAATTCACAGTTATGTGTGTGAATTAGTAGGTGCAGTCAAAGTCATTTGGATGGCAACGTGGAGGACCACTTCTTCTACAATCTTGGTTCTATCAGTGTATTTAGACTTTGATCTTGAAGTATCTTGAGAGCGTAAATGAGATATACCCTTTAGGGACGGGTGAAGTCCTGCCTCATGTGCATTTACAGAGTTTAGAGCTAAAAATCCACAGGAAACTCCCAATTTCCAACATCATGTAGTTTCCAAGTAAAAATGGGACACTTTCCTACTCTGGACTATGGTCCGAACAGTAGAGACTGACTAAGAATAAAGGGGGATAAGCCAGAATCAACTTTCCTATCTTTACCGGTCAAGAAGTTTAATAATCTGGAAAGGGTTCAATCTCCTCAAAGTAATCCTTCCATCTTCTCAGCTTTCCCTACTAGTCTCTACATTCCCTTCTTTATCCTCAACCTCACCAGCTGCACATCCTTCACTGCTTGATTTTTCTGTCTTTGCAATCAGTAAAACACCTTCTCTTCTTCCCTTGTGTCTAACCTTTCGTACAACTCCTCAAATGCCTGTTGTTCGGCCTTGACCAATTCCCTCTTCACCTCCCTTGCCCTCTCTGTAATCCAGGCTAATCCCTAGCTAGCCCTATCCCTTCTTTGCTAATCTCTATCCCTGAAGACTCTCCTGAACGTTGTCATTACACCACCAGGTTTTTTTTTGTCTACCTTTCTCCAACAGGCATAGAACCTAGCACCTTCCTACTTGTCTCATCATTCTAGCTGATAGCTGATAATTCCTCAACGTAGCTCAAAACTGTCCTCACTTTCTTCCTTGGGTCCTGATCTTCTTTTTTCTCACCTCCATCATCATTTTAAACACCACAATCCCTTGCTGTTGGTCTACACTCTCATCTGCCAGGACCTTAAACTTACTAATCACCCTCAGATTTCCTCAATATGATCAACCTGCTCTGACCTGCCTCCACCCTTGTAGGACACCTTTTTCTCCCATCTCTTTTGTAACTGTATGCATTTTCCATTCTCTTAAATCTACCACTGCCTGTATCTCCTCTGTTCCCTTCCCCTACCGAGGCTTCCCACCTCATTCCAGAAATTCTCCTTTTCTTCTAACTCCCAGCCTGCCTTTGGAGCATACCCTCTGACAACTTTCAACATCGCTCTGTTTCTACCTACACACACATCTACCTGCTTGGCCCTTGTTTCAACTCTTCTGCTTTTTCCTTCCCATCCAAACCATCACAAAAACATTTTATAACCTTCTCCAATATTTCTAGCCTTGAGGATCTCCTCCTGCACACAGAAAATGTATTCTCTCTGTCCTATCAGCTTGTTTTCCACTGTCGTCATACCTAAATTCAACGTTCCAAGCTTCAGATCAACACTTATTTTCTCTTTTTCCACTCAACCAATCATGTTCCTCTGCTCTTTTGACTTTGACCTACACTTACCTGCTTAATTCACTATAATATAACACAGTTTTTTGCACTTATTGTTGCTCCACTGGCTGTGATAACCACAATATAACCAAAATAGGATATGAACAAAATCCTTTCCTCTTGCATTGGTGACGAAATCTAGGAGAAGGCAAAAGAACTGCCGCAAGAGCAGCCACTTAATGTAGAACAGCAGTTGTAACTGAAAGGTTGTTCACTCAAGCAGAACTCCCAGAACAATTCTTGCCTTGTGCGTTTGCAGCAGCCCCGGTATTGTCTGGAGGTCTTGGTCTTAGCCGAGCTGAATGGTCTGCCTGTTTGCTTAAAATGACTAAAATGACTGATTACAGATGATGCATTAGACAGTAAAACAGCTGTCAGCCACAGCAGTAAATGAAATTACTTCTAATGCTATATTTAGTAATTTTCCTTAGAATTCATGCTTGCAGTTTTCCTTTATAAGAATGCTATGCAACCGTGACTGATACAGATGAAAATCAAGCATAAAAACTGCATTGGTGCAGTTCTTAACTTTACTAAAAAAAACTATATTGTCGATGCTCTTAAAATGTATCTCTCTCTGTTGTTCATGAGGTTCAAGCGGACTGTAAATATATACTTTGTTTCTAAAGTTGTGAGTTAGTAGCAACACCTGGTCTTACGTTGGTTGTTACTTCACTAAATGTTTGCAGAAATTCCATCCCTGATGGAATTT
Organism: Paraplagusia blochii; assembly: GCA_016785265.1. Taxonomy (NCBI): domain Eukaryota; kingdom Metazoa; phylum Chordata; class Actinopteri; order Pleuronectiformes; family Cynoglossidae; genus Paraplagusia; species Paraplagusia blochii. Next base: position 29,240 of record JAFBJS010001618.1, read on the forward strand.
TCTCATTTGTTATGCGTTGTATGTGTGTGTGTACGTGTGTGTGCATGCATGTTTCTGTGTGTGTGTGTGAGCATGTGCATCAGCTTGAATACCTGCAACTTGCAAGACAATGCAGTGAAAGAGACACAATGAAAGCAGACGGGCCATTCTCCCTCTGATAAACAGGGATGATTCAAATGTCAGTTTTGAATATCATCCTAAAAGAGACCTCTCCATCAATGCTCCAGTCATTATAGATGATAGGAGGAGAAGGAGGGGGGAGATTGTTTCCTCTGTTGGAGCTTCTATCCCTCTAATTATTAAAACACCTTTTGCCCACCTCGTCTTTTGAAAGTGCTGGGCAGAGGAAGAGATAAGAAGCATTGTTGTCGTCTGACAATGTCCTCCCCTCCTCATCCCCAAGTTTTAATTTGCAGCTATTTCAGAAAAAAAAAAAAAAAACAACACCCAGATGCTGTCTTTTATGGAAACAGCAGTAGATATATGCAGATGAGGCCAAGGTGGAGAGCTCTGAATCAATACAGGCATATTGTTTCTGAAAAAAAAAAGTAGCAAATAGTGGTTGTGATAAGTTAAGGTGCGTTGCCAAATCTGCCACGCTAAGATGCCAAGTGAGATCTGCTTACAAAACGTAGGCCTTGACCACCAGGCATCCATGTTTGATAATAAACATAACAAGGTTACTTTTCGAAGTAGCTAATCATTAAAGTACCCTTAAATTACTCACAGACCTCCGTAAACTATGGCCCCAGGGCCAAATGACGCCCTTAGTCTTTTTTAATATGTCCCCCTTTAAAAATATACTGTTAATTTATATGATCAATTATACCTTTGCCATATACCTGCAATGCCCACACTCTCCAATAGATGGCATCAAAAAGGCTAAAGGCTTATTTACCTTTATGCATAACCTCTACTTGTATCTTTGTTCACACAAATCTATGTCACGTGTTGGCAAACTGTTTGACTTGCGGGTCGAAGTTGGTCCCAAATTTGGGCAGGGGGCGGAGTCAAAAGCAGAAAGATGGATCGTTTGTTTGAACTAAGAAAAATGGCGCAGTAAAGGCATGTTTCAAACCAAAAATTCTGCATCTCTAATACCCATGATGATGCCATCTACTTGGGAAACGCAAGATTGCAGTGCAAAGACAGAAGTATAGTGATATATTAAATATATTATTTAATTTGGACAAGGTTGGCGGGCCACATTAAAAGCACAATGGGCCACATTCGGCCCCTAGGCCTTAGTTTGCCCAAGCCTGTACTTGAACTATGTACTTGTGACCTGTTGTGGTTGGTCCATGTTGCTGAGTTTGGACTTGAACACTTTTATACTATTGAAAGCAATTTACAATATTTCTAACTGGAATAAATAATAATCAATAGCAGAATAATGTAAAAATATACTTTGGATTGGTGACAAATATACAGTAACAATTGTCCCCTCAGAGGGAGCTTCATTACTCATATGTCCCACTTCCTGTTGATAATGAGTTTGACTCCACTAGTATAGTATAGTATATAGTAGAGTATTTGACTAGAATGACGTCTGCTCTGATGGATGTTGTTTGAATTTATTTTTAATGTTGTCACTTATTGGTCTGTTAGCAAAGCGAGTGGGTTTGTTTTCTGTGCTGCTCGGGTCAAATTTGTTTTATTGTGTGTGATCTACGTTCTTAGACGGGCTTCTCATCTTATGTGTTTAATGCTTTACTTAGTTCCCAGTGACAGATACAAATAGCACAGATGCTTCCCATTCCATGGAGACGGCCTATTAGCGCAAAGAGTTGGGGAGAGACCAAGGAAAACACCTAGTGGAGGGCGACTTATTAGCACAATTGTCAAGTATTGGTGATGCTTTGGGGTTCTGTGGAGAAATGCAAATATAACATACCCCTTACCTTGGTCCCCCAACTTGTCAATCCTTCCATTGTTTCATCCTTCCACCCTTAATCCCAGCCATTTGCTATTTCTCTCTTCATCTCCGCGTCACCTTTGCCACTCGTATGCCTCTGAAGGACAACTTCCCTCCCTAATTGATCTGTGGAGATTTAAGCTAACCTTACTGCTTTTGCGAAGAAACAGACCCGAGCACAGAGATCACACACAGTAAAGGAGGAGGAGACATGGAAGATGGATGAGCACTATTTATGCTGCCACTGATAGATGTGTTTTAAAGACACAAAGGCTGTGTTTTCTTCACTTGTGAATATTTGATTTCTAAAATCCTGGAATATCAATATCATTTCTCAGATATTGTTGTTGCTTTGACCAATGATTAATATTACTTCTGAATTTACAAGGTTAAATGTACTGATTGAAAACATTCGCCATTTAACTAGAGTTTATTTTCTCATAGACTGCTTGTCTATATTGTCCACTAGGAATCATGAAAGTAAAGCATTCAACTTGACTTTGCACCAGAGAAGTTTCCATATCTTACACCCAAGTTTCCACAATTTACACCCAATAAACAAGAAAAAGGTGTTCGGGTCAAGACATTTCCAATGGGGAAAAGGGTAATGACTCCCTGCTCCAAAGAGCTTAGTGTTATGTCTTTGAAGGTAATAAAGTTGGTGAAGATCAGATCTGAAATGATGTATCTAACTGTTGGTCATGGTCCTGAGCTGGAAGCACCAGATACACTGAAACCATTAATATCTAACATGGTTCGTTGTCGTCCTTCTGAATGGAGTCGTCCTGATG
>JAFBJS010001619.1:0-33835 GCA_016785265.1 Paraplagusia blochii
CTAGGATTCCATCATCAATAATGCAACTATATTTGATTAGGAAATATTTTTTTTGTCAAAATGACAAAGAGTCATTGATACAAGATTCTAACTTTTTATACCGGTCTGGTAGCAGAAAGTTATAGGCTGTGTGCACTTGAGAAATACTTGTTGTGCCCATGCACAGTTAATTCAGGTAGGAAGATTTTATAGGTAGGAAAATATTTCAGAACACCAGAATTTAAATTTTATTAAGGGGTATTTATCTGCCACAACGTAATAACTGGTCCGTGAAAATAGTATAAGAAATTTAACCGGTCCATGGAGCAAAAAAGGTTAGGGAACACTGGTCTAGGGATTCTTAACCTTGTTGGCACCGAGGCCCAATTTTTTCAGTGTAGAGTGACCTGGGGCCCTTAATAATAGCAGTGTAAAATTCACGGCCCTCTAGGGGGCGCTTGCGGCCCAACGGTTCAGAATCCCTGGTCTAGATCACTCCCTTCATCACTGGACAAGGGTGTGGATAGTTGTTTGGTCCAGGTTGTTTGTTTTTTTGGACAGAAACTGACTGTTTGTCCAAACTGATGAAGTTCCTAAGTTGAGGAATGGACTCTTTCAACTCCATGAAGAAGTCCAGTTGCTGACAACTAAATCTTTTTGAACGTCATGACCTGAATGAATGAGTATCTTCACAGCTTGTAAAAACACAATGTTATTCCATCTAAACATCAGGTTCCTTACATGAATAAATAAGAAATAAAACCGTGGTAAATGCCATAAATCTTTGCAAAGCTTGAAGTATTGACCTAGAATATATAATATCAATACAAATATTGGTATATTTCGGTCTATCAATATTTTCTTATACCTTTAACAACAGGTAACGTATGATATTGTACACTGTATCAGACTCCAGGTAGCTGCAGGTTTGTCAGCTCACCTGTCTCATCATGGCCTTGAAAGCCTGCAGTCTCAGTTTCAGGGTCAGAATCTCTCCAGATTTACCAAAACAGTAGCCCTGGAATTACAACGCAGCAGAAAACAGTGTTAAATGTATTCCTACAGATGGACTTAAGTCTTATATCCAGCAACCTAGGACAAAAGACTGCCCACGTGTTTATGACATACCTGCAGAAACAAGGTAACAAAGGACACGCCTCCTAATGCGAAAAACATGAGAGAAAAGAACGTGGCTCTTTCCTTCACAATCTCTTTATCCTGCTCCTGGAAAACCTAAAGTGTTTCAGAACACAAGTTGAAGACTGACATCATCAAGGACGACAATCAAATTACAAGTTACAAATCAGAGTCAACCTACTGAAATGATCTTAGAGAACAATATGGCAAACACCGGCTGACTTGCACCGTTGATGATGGCACAGATGATTCCCACCACTATGTACGGCCACTCCGAAGCATTGAGGCGTAATACATTAAAGAAAGGCACACTAGGGACATCCTGGACAATGCAGAGGGGACAGAACAGAGACAGACAAACCATTTTTTTAACATTTCCTGGAGAGTTTTGTCAAAAAGGGAATACTACAGGGATACTACAGTTCACCTCATCTGCAGTATCCTCCTCATTCTTTTCCGTCTTCTCCTTATGGCTTGCTGTGGCAGAGACAGACGAGCCTCCCCTCAACCTCCTCAATGACTCACGTTTGTGCACAGGACTCTTCGGAACCTCCTCCTCCTCCTCCTCGTCGTCATCATCTTCTTCTTCGTCCTCTTCCCCAACTTTATTAAATGTCTGCAGGTTTGATAAGGTAACAAAAATGAATTAGGTGGGTTTACGTTCAGATGTATATCCTGTATGTTTTTTGTCAGCATTACTTACCTGTGTTGTGACGAGTGAATGATAAATTCCTTGTTTTTCCATCAGTTCGTTGTGACTTCCCACTTCTTTAATGACACCATTCTGGAAGCCAGCAATGACGTCAACGTTTCTGATGGTAGACAGACGATGAGCCACAACTATGGTGGTGCGTCCAAGTCGAACCTACAAGCAGAGACATTTAGTAACTAATGTGCTTCATGTCATCCTTCTATCCTGGATCTCAAAGGCTGCTCTGTGGGGGAACACTAGAATTTGGAATTTTTTTTTTCTTTTACCCAGAAGCCTAAAACTTTATTGTTTTGATGTCGCTCTCATCTTCAGCTGTATTACAACTCTTCTTTTCCTTTCGGGTTGGTTGCTACAGCGAGTCAACATTTTCCATCTCACCCTGTCCTGTATCCTCAACTCCAACTACCTTAATGTCCTCCCTCACTGCATTCATCAATCTCCTCTTCATCTCCTACCTGGTAGCTCCATCTCTAGGATCTCCAAGCCTTCCTGTCTGTGTTGTCCCTCTAATCACCTCATTCTTGATCCTGTCCATCCTTGTCTCTCCTAAAGAGAATCTCAGCATCTTTAACTCCTCCACGTCCAGCTCTGTCTCCTGTCTTCTACCTATTCCAAGTGTCTCTAATCCATCCATCATTGCTGGTCTCACCACTGTCCTATAAACATTCCCCTTCACCTTAGCTGACTCCTCTATCACCGCTCACTCCTGAGTCCTTCTATTGAAACTAAGATTGTCATTAATAACAGAAATATCTCGAGATCATGGGTGGGCAAACTTTTTGGTTCGAGGCCACAATTGGTCCTAAAACTGTACAGCGGGACGGATAAGGACCAGTTAGCGTATTTTAAGAATCTATAGGGAAAACAAAGCGAGAAGAAAAATTATAGTAAATTATTAAAGTACATTACACTCAGCAGATGTTTGTATCAAAAGAGACTAATTTCAGCAAGTTTGGTGGGCCTGTCTGTAAAGCTGGACGGACCACATCTGGCCCCCAGGCCTCAGTTTGCCTCTGTTGCTGTATTTATATACAGTTTCTTTTCATTTTCCTCTGGGTACCTTATCCAGTGCAGCCTGCACGATGGTCTCACTCTCAGCATCGAGAGCTGATGTTGCTTCATCCAGCAGGAGAATTTTAGGATTACGGACCAGAGCTCTCGCAATGGCAATCCTCTGCTTCTGTCCACCGCTCAGCTGGGTTCCACGCTCACCAACCAGCGTTTCAAATTTCTGTTCAAACAGAGAAGGTGTCAGTGTTGGCAGCTGATAGCCATGACGAAGAAGAAGCAGGAGAGTGAGTTTCTTAAAAAACTCCTGATACCTGAGGGAGGTTCATGATGAAGTCGTATGCGTTGGCCTCCTTGGTGGCTTGTTCGATCTCTTGTTGCGTCACGTTGAGACGTCCATATCTAATGTTTTCAGAAATAGTGGTGGCAAAGAGGATGGGCTCCTGGCTAACCACTCCAATCATTTCCCTTAGGTAGCGAATGTTGAGGGAACGGATGTCGTGACCATCAATAAACACCTAAAAGAGAGGGAAAAAAAACCAGACAAACATTTTTTTGTAATTGACACATTTTGTTTTTATACAAATCTCACCTGGTTGAATTTAGGGTAAAATGTCTGGAACAATACTTCTTCCAGCGGTACCTATTGGTATCAGATTTATTTACTCCCAGCTAATCTTCTTCTTCTCCATTCATCTTGTCTCTTTCTCAGGGGTTGCCACAGCAGGTCAACAACTTCCCCTCTCACCCTGTTCTCTCCATCTTCTACTCTGACTCCAACTACCTCCATGTCCTCCCTCACTACATCCATCAATCTCCTCTTTGTCCCCTACCTGGTAGCTCCATCTCTAGGATCATTCTTCTACCAATGTATCCACTGTCCCTCCTCTGAACATGTCCAAACAGTCTCAATCTTTCTTCTCTAGCTTTCTCTCCAAACCTTCCTGTTTGTGTTGTCCCTCTGCCTCCTATTTTCTAACTATTCCTAATGTCTCTAAACCGATTTTTCATGGCTGTCCTCATGAACTGTCCTCCCAGCTAATTATTTCTACAAATACAGAGCCCAGTATTTGTAAACTAGTTTTTACTTACAGAACCTTCCTGAGGGTCGTAGAACCTCTGAAGCAGCTGGATGGTGGTGCTTTTACCACAGCCACTGCTGCCCACTAAGGCAATGGTCTGTCCATTATTGACCGTCAGAGACATGTTCTTTAGTATCTGCAAATGAAAAAAAGCATTAGTTACCAAAGTCTGTGTGAAGTATATTATCGGTAGACCTGATCTGTGAGATACGTACTTGGACATCCGGTCTGGAGGGGTAGGTGAATTCAATGTTTTTGAATTCTATATCTCCTTTAATGGAGTCTGGCTTGTAGCCTGCCTCAGAGAAGCTGTCAATGCTCGGTTTCTGTGGAGAGATAAGGAATTACAAATGTTTTCCCAACTTTGAATTTATTTTCCACTCAGTTTTGGCCATCGAGATAGGAATGCAGTAACTGGACTCATGTTTAATCCTTAAAGGGACAATAGGAGGAAGACGGTTGTTTTTTTCAGAGAGCTCACTGAACAAGGCAGTTGTTTATTGACACAGCCCCATGTTTTGTATACTGTTTCACGTAACACACATGCATTTGTGCACAAACTTCAAAAAACCTTTTTTCCCTAAGCTGTGGGGAAACCTGGGCGACAGGAAAAAGAGAGAGAGAGAGAGAGAGAGAGAGAGACAGTCCAGTCCCGACTTCACAGACACCAAGAGTTACAACAATGAGATGATTGAAAAGGACAACAGCTGCTTCAACAGCAGACACGATCCGACCCCCATAAATAAGAGCCTCTAATTCAAAGGCCAATCACAGGTCATACTCTAAACAGTCATACTCTCCTACAGACGAGGAAATTCTGATGTTACGGAAACATGAAAACCACAGACAGAGAAGAAGACTGACTTCCTGTTTGTTTCTTCTACCTCCTGAACTTAACTATCTCCTGATATACAGAAGCTAAAATAGTGGATGTGGAGGAGAACAAGCAGATCATTATTATCATTTAAGTAAAAGTCAGTAGTAATTACCATATTCCATAATAACTGAATTATATTAGTTCTTATAAAACTAATAGTTAATAATGATAATTCACACCTTTTTCCCTCCTTTGATTGAGTTTGCGACTTATATTCAGGGCCAACTAGAGGGCACTCTAGTGCATCTCATACCCCAGAACGACTTATATTCTGGAAAATCCTCCTTTTCCTTTCCTTCTATCTCCTCCTGTCTTCTGTATTCTCCACTGTGTGGAGGTGTGTGTGTGTGTGTGTGTCTGGTTATTAGATGTAAATGGTGTTTTCCTTCTAGCTTCTTCTTTTTTGGCTTCCTTTTGGCTAGTCCCTTTTTCAAGGGTTGTCACAGTAAGTCAACATTTTTCCATTTCACCCTGTCCTCTGTGTCCTCAACTCTAACTCCAATCACCTCTATGTCCTCAGTCACTGCATCCATCAATCTCCTCTTTGTCTCCTACCTGGGAGCTCCATCTCTTCTACCAATGTCTCCACTGTCCCACATCTGAACATGTCCAAACCATCTCAATCTGTCTTCTCTAGCTTTTTCTCCAAACCTTCCTGTCTGTGTTGTCCCTCTAATCACCTCATTCCTGTCTAGCTTTTTATCCAAACCTTCCTGTCTGTGATTCTGTCCATCCTTGTCTCTCCTAAAGAGAATCTCAGCATCTTTAACTCCTCCACCTCCAGCTCTGTCTCCTGTCTTCCACCTATTTCTATTAGTTCTAAATCATTGATCATGGCTGGTCTCACAACCGTCCCATAATCTTTTCCCGTCTCTCTGTCCTGGATGATTTTGCAGGTAAATTTATCTTACAACTCACAGTGAAATAAATTGCAATATAACCTGGCTTTAACGTTGCCTTTGTTTAAAGGTTTTTGTATGCGTCGCAGCTGTGCCTAAACTATTAATCCTATATTCCCTAAACTTAATGTAAACACAGTGAGAGACAACAAGAGTCAATAGAGTCCAACTGTCTTTGCATAGGGACAAACTGGCACACTGTCTCGCAGGTAACGCCCTTCAGATGACTTTTTGGGGTTAGGGTTAGGGTTAGATCAATAATAACATTCATATTGCTTATTCCGTAATTACCGTAGGATAATCCTGAGGGATTAATAAAGTTCTCTAATAAAGTTCTCTAATAAAGTAATCTAAACTGTTTTGATATTATTTCAGTCTTTGTTTCAGGTAGAAACCAAGACCAAAAATCATACTTTTCTTTCCTGGACGGCATGAGAAGTACATTGCTTTTCTTAATATTTAATTCATATTAAGCTAACACACAATAACAATTATTATGATTGTAGACTTACATTGTCAATGATACTGTAGACTTTATGTGCAGCTCCTCGAGCGCTGGAAAAACTCTGGATGTTGGCAGAGGACTGTCCAATCCCGAATGCTCCAAAAACCACAACGAAAAAAACCTAAAAGACAAACAAACACAAAGCTGAAAAAAGAACATGTTTCTTTTTTCTTCTACTTCCAGAACAGGGAATATCTTTATCAGAGATACACTTGTAACCTACTCACAGTTAGTACACTCCCAATGGTGTATTCCCCGCTAAGGATGAGAGTGGAGCCATACCAGAAACCCAGGGCATAGGAACAGTAAATCATGAAGAAAGTGAAGCCCATGGCAATGTTAGCAGAGATAGCTTTCTTAATCCCCATAGCCTTTGCATCTTGCAAGTGTTTTTCATATCTGTAGTGCAAGACAGTAATAGTTACAGAAAATATAAAGAGAAACAGAAAACACACAATTATCGCAATGTTGCTTGCGTACCTGGTAATCTCTCGCTTTTGACCACCGAATGCAAACACTGTCCTGATTGAAGACAGCACCTCCTCGGCCACGGCTCCTGCTTTGGCGTAAGCACCCTGCTCTTTACTGGTGAAGGTTGTGAGGACCTGACGAGACAAGATGGACATTTCCCTCCAGAATGGTCCATTCTTTGAAGATCTTTCATTCATAGTCAGATGCAGGCAGAAACAGTGGACTCACCTTACTGTAAAGTGCTGCTGAAATTCCCAGAACTGGACTGAAGGCCATGATGACCAGGGTCAGCTTCCAGCCTTTAGCAAAGCCAATGATGAAGGAGGAAAAGAAGGTGCTGAGTTGTTGGATCAGCATTCCCAGCTTGTCACCAATTCCCTCTTGGATCTTGTAGACATCACTAACAAATGGATCCAGAGTCACAAATGACATCGAAACCATCATAGCAACATTTACAAAATATACAATAATATATATTATTATATGTCACTACAGGATAAAGGTAACAATTAAACAGGCTGTTTGCTAAACAGCACAGAAAATCTATGTTGAACATGAACATGCGGTAGAAGATTATTATGGTGAGATTGGAGTACTGTATTTTCACCACCTTAAGGTGCACAGTACTAAAAGGCTCAGTCCCATTACTATATTGAACACACACACATAAGGATCATAGGACGCGGGTTTTATATACAATCCCCTTCCCCCTTTAAAGGTCTCATGGTGTCCTATACTACATCCATCTTACAACGACAACACACACACAAGCATACAAGTCTGCGTATTTAAAAATAGAGCAGGAGCAAAACAACGCCGACACTTCACCCTTTAACGTTCTCATGGTCTCCTCTACTACGTCCGCCTTACAACAACAACAACACACACACAGGGCGCACTGTGATAAAATGTAAAAATAAATGTGGTGTGGTGAAAATACTGTATTAAAATATTGTAGTACTATGTCAGAATATCGTGTTCAATCCTAAACAATTCAAAGACATTAGACTCATGTTTTGCATAGAGACCTAGTAATTGTACTAAATGTAATGCAAACTTTACAGTGTTTACACTCTTACTCCATGAGCCTCGTGTTGAGCTCTCCTGTTTCGTTGACATCAAACCAGCCAATTTCCTGCTGCATTATTTTGTGGAAAAACAGCTTCCGTATGTGTTTGACCTGTCGCCCCGCTGATATCGTCCACAAGGAAACCTGCAAGTATGCTGCAACCATTGTGCCAGCCCCCATGATGGAGTAGTAGATGGCATATCTGAAGGAAAAAAAGCTGTTGTAAGAATTAAATGGCAAAGAACATGGAAACACCTGGTATGAATTCCTAGATCACTGGTTCTCAACTGGTCTCACTCTGGGACCCACATTTTCCTGTGGTCAAATTGCGGGCCACTCCCATAGAATTCAACCCTAGCAAATTAATTTTCTAAAGAAGAAAAAATAAACTTTAAAAAATCCTCTTTAAACATACTTATTTTATTCAGCAGGGTGTGCCTTTCAAAATAAGAGATTTTCCAAAATATAACACACGACAACAGCGGATTTACATTATTTTGATTTTTGACCAGCTGTTCGTGACCCATTCAGAACAGTTGAGAATCACTGCCCTAGATTTCCACTATACATAACAGTCGCGTCAGTTTTTATCCACAAAAAAAATAAATAAATACTTTTGTCAGAACCCTCATTCAAACTTTCAGACCTTAAAATTATTCTTTTGAATTTTTGTGAGATTATATGTAGATTCCTTATTTTTTATGTTAAAAATCCGTATTTGTTCTTATCTTTTGTTTCGTTTAGCCAAGAGCATAGCCGCAAGCCTGTAGCTTGCCACTAGTGATGCTAAAATCGTTATTGATGAAATTATCGTATACTTCAGCCCACAATTATAGTAAATAATGAAACATTATGTACTTTTATCACATACACTGGTTAAACAATAATGTCAATTGACTGATGGGCTTTACGACGCAAAAACCCATCTGAGCCTGGCGATTTGGTCCAATGAAGAAAGAGAAAAAAACAGCCGGCCCACATCGAAAGCTGATTGGTTTACTTAGCCAATTCAGCCAATCACAATGAACTTGGATTGTATTCGTCACGAACAGACCCCAACTAACAGTACGACACAGACGTACCGTACGTAACTATCGTTCACTACGTCATTTATTGCTATCGTTCGGCGCTAACCCGAGTGACACTCTAATTGACAGACCACTCAGGTTTTTCAAAATATTATAAAAAATAGCTACATTCTAATGTTAAAAACTAAAAAAGTGTATGAAGTAGTGACTTCAGTTACAGTTAGATACAATCTTTCGAATCAAATATTGTTACATAGATTATATAAGATAGTCATTTTAAGAGAAATATAACATAACATATAATAAACAATTGTAGTGGGCACTTAATGGGGCGGTCTCTCACCCAGGTGGTTTATGGGTAATGACCATAAAGAGTTGTGGTGTGGGGCACATGTGCTCTCTGCTAGTGCACGGCAACTAATAACCCGCAAAACTCACCTTCATCTCTGTCTCCTTTCTTCCTGCCACACAATATATTACATAAGAAACATTTCAAAGAGCTACTTATTTGACGACCTCTGTATGCTACGATATTTACACTATGGTTGAACATAAGTTAATTATTTATCTTTATCCTCAGCAGCTCTAATGGTCTAAAGCAAAAAATGAAGAAAGTAGTTTTTGAGGCGGAACATTTGTTTAATCTGTTAAGCCAGAAGGATATTTGGACTTGTAGTAAAATACAACAGTTTTTTTGACCTCAGAGACTGATGAACCAGACACATACTTACTCAGTCATTTGCTCCTGTAGAGTGCTGTTAATTTGTATGTCTGAGAAGTCTAGCACACGTTAAGAGAGACAATATTAAAATAAAATCACACATATTGTCAATTCAGATATTATGTATGCCTCTGGCGGTAAAATATGACTCACTAAATCCTGGAGGAATCGAACCATGGCCTATGAAGCTGTCTGTCATGTCTCCGAACACGAGGAAGAGTAGGGGGAGTATGACTCCATTGACCATCGCCATCAGTACCCCAGCAATCAGCATCAAAATGTCCCATTTGTCAGCAAATCTAAACTATAAACATAAAATAATGAAGAAACTAAGAAATATCATATTTTGTATTAACATTGTTTCTTCTGTTAAGAACACATTTCATGTTTCTGGATTTTTCTGAGGTGGTCAACTCCTCAGGTTTCGACAGTCCATAACACAGATTTCTATATATCATTGCACCTGATAACATAACTCATGATCTGAACCACAAATCAGACAGGTTTTGGAGAACCACTACAGGATGTGGGAACCACAACATTACTTCTTACACAAAGGCTAACACTTAGAAGATAATGGGTAATTTCACTTCATTTATCTGATTTTCCTGTCTCCTGTCATCTTTTTTGAAAGATACACACACGCGCACACACACACACGCGCGCGCACACACGCACACGCACACGCACACACACAAATATATATGTAGTCTCTTAAATTACTTACATTTAGTTACTTACAAATTACTTACAAAAGACATTTAAATGTTGTCTTTTTTTGTCAGTCATTTACAGGAAAGAGTCAGTATTTATTGAGTAATTGAAAAGCTTACTTAACCATGTGAAAACGGTGTGTGTGAAAGGGGGATTTTCAGTTCTAGGTTAGCAGTCAATGTTTATACGTGGTCCTTATGAACAGGAAGTGGTCAGTGATGAGTTCAGCGTCAGACATGAGGAGATGCTCTACAGACAGTGTGTAATCGAGTTGGATCAGTTTCGTGAACCTGAACGTACTGTACGTAGTCTATGCTATTCTATGTCATAGATAGATAGATAGATAGATAGATAGATAGATAGATAGATAGATAGATAGATAGATAGATAGATAGATAGATAGATAGATAGATAGATAGATAGATAGATAGATAGATAGATAGATAGATAGATAGATAGATAGATAGATAGATAGATAGATAGATAGATAGATAGATAGATTCCTTTGGGAAATGTTGGAACATATGTAACAGTTCCAATGTGACTGCTGGAACAGGAAGACACTTTCATCTCCACTGTATTATGTCCACACAGTAGGGGACAGGTGGAGTCCAAACAAAACGGTCGCAGGATGTTCACACAAACTCACACACACACACAATCAAACAATCAAACACACATATAATGTTAATGTTTATGTGGCTCATCATACAAATGAACCAGGTTCAAAAACACTAGTTTTTGTAAATGTTTTTCAGTCTAACTTTTCTGTGCTGTTACGCATCTTTATTCTCACATACTTAAAATATCCTTTTATACTTCAATTAAATTGGATTAAACTTTTTTGAACCTATATTTTATTTTGTTTTTGCGAACAGGTCTGGATCATAGCAGTCCCGCTGTCAGCCAATTTATCTCCCATATAAAATGTCAAAATTGTGAAATATGTGGGGGGTTTACTAGAAAAACCTCCACTAGAGTTAAGGTTAAAAAAACGAAAGTTTGATTCAGGTTTTGCAAAAACAAGAACAGTCTTAAGGTGTACAGTTTCCAGTGTGTCATGTGCCTGTGGTGAGAGGTCCCAGTTCAAAGATAACTTACCAATGCAATGGGACCAACCATAGGCAACTTTGGCTCTTTTTCTTTCTTCTTCTTTTTCTTCTTTCCATCCTTTTTGTCATACGCGTCCTTGCTGAGAGAGAAACAGATGACACAGGCTTATTGTAAATTTTCCTGGGAAATTAAATACTTTTGGAAAACATTTTGTCTATTAGGAAAATATTATTATATGACCAGAAATTTTAATAGTGGCTCTGTATACACCACACATTTTGTGCAATGGCTCAGTTTTAAGCTTTTTTTATATCTTTTTTTTTACTGTTGTTAACCATCCATATCGAAGTGAGGTGGCTGAATTTCTCCTTGCCCATAATAAAAATAAAACAATAAAAAAATACAGTTTATTAAAGTGTCACTTTAGCAATTTTACTTTTGTGTATTTTCTTTAAATAAATCCAGTTTTAAGAAATATAAAAACTTAATAGTATAAATTCATTACTTAACTGTGTTTATTATTTTATGTATGAGAAAGATATAGGTTTTTGTATAGTGAAAAGAAGCAATCACAGGGAAAGACAGCTGTCAACATAAGCATTGAGGCATGGAAATGAATTATAATAAATTTAATTAAAATGCTACTATTTATCAATAGAATTCACAGAGATTTTACCTTAAAGGCGCACTTTGATCTGGTAAGTGCTCTGTAAACTCAATTTTCTCCTCTTTGTGGACCATGTCTGTGTCTCGTAGTGGAAAGCTTTGTTTAGATTCCACTGTTTTATCCAAACACACTATATCAACTATTTTCCCTGCGACTAACCTGAGAACGAGAAAAAGAAGAGCACAAGTGTAAATAAAACAGCTGCCTTTCACGGTGCAACTGAACCTCCTGGATGTCAGATTGTCTATGTCTTACTCTTCCTTCTCCTGTGGCTACTGTAGCTCTAACAGAGTCTGGAGCACAGCTCTGGACTCTCTCCTTATGCTCCACCTCCTCTATATGACAGCATCCTCATGACTTCCGCCCTCAGAAACAATGGCTACTGCTTGAAATCACTTTCTCTCTGTGTCTCTCATTCTCTCTCTCTCTAGTTACATAACTTACCTTCTTGACTGTCAGCCACGAATGGACAAGGTTTATTAATAGGTGACCGTTTACACTGGCAAAACATGAAACAGGTGGAGCTTAGCTTACACTAGGGGTGTGATCATGTGTCCAGTGCAGTGCAGGACTGAAAAGCCATTTCCTCTAATGCAGTGGTTCTAATTTATTTTCTGACATGCCTTTTTTCCATGGTCCTTCTGCGCCTGGTCCACACTCCAACTGATTAAATACTTCTGAGAACCTGATGATGTGTATGTTTTTTCTGTATAAACCTCTGTATGAGTTGCTGCCCCCTAGTGACTTGAGGCTTTTTCATTTATCAATCAACCATTACAGTAGACACTTCTGTCCAGTGAAATTCTCTTACGCCCCCTGCTGGCATTTCTCTGTGCCACTCCAACAAGGACCCGCCCCGCTATTTGAGAAGCCCTGCCCTAATGGCTGGTCTGGGACTGTAGAGCTTCTCAAAATTCTGTTATCAATATTTGATATCAGTCACAGGAGGAGCGTGGACATATTGAAGTCAAATAATGTGTTTATTCCTGCTTTTTGGGCAAAATTTTACAAGAAAAAAAGCCACTGTCTATAGCCAGGTTGTTTTTTTTCATCCATAGTGTGTAACAGCTGTGCCCAATAAAAATGGTAGAACATGAATAATAAAAATGAAATATATATATATATATATATATATATAAAATATATATATATATATATATACACACATACACACACACATTAATATGTGGACAGGAATACATGAATTCACAAAACGGGATACTGCTATGATAAAATGAAAATATATACATATACAAAATATTTATGTATATATTTCATTTTACTTCATATCAGTATTTATATGCATATAAATCTCTAGAACTGAGTTAGCAGTGATGCAATCATTGATTGTATTATAGTATTGTACTGTACTGTAATTCATTTGGAGATACACAGCTACGTACATTAAATAAACATATCAGGTATATAAATATTAATAAAGTAAATTCAGAACATTGAGTAAATATATTGTGGGTAGATCAGTCTGGTCTATATATTTTAAAAGTAGCTACCAGGTCTAAAAAGTAAAACTAGCCAAGTTTAGAAATGATTCCTGTCTCAAAATAATTTCATTTAATATGTATATAATAAATAAATTAAGTTTTTGTTTTAACTTTGTCCTCAAGTTATTTACTTATCCACAAAACTGAATAGAAAATGTCGACGTAGATTTGTGATTTACCTGCTAAATCGACAGCTAGCCCCAGTTGACCTCAGGACTGTTTCAATATTATCGTCTCATAAATCTTCCAGTCTGACATATTGTATCGAAGAAACACTAACCAATATTATTGTAAAAAAATGGATAAAAAAAGAACTATACCCGAGTTGAAATGTGACTCACGATTTAATGTGGAAAATTGGCGTCGTAATTGTTTCCTGGACAAATTCCTCATGACAAAGTGACAAAGTTTTTGGATTTAGCTCACGCTTATGTCATACTTTGTTTTTATTCAAGTGCGTTTACAAGAGGAGAGACAAAGTCAATACCGAGCGGCCATCGATTGAGATTTATTTAATGATTTCCGGTTTATAGCTAGCTTAATAAAATGCCACAAAAATACACCGAGTTTAGTATTAATGGTTTATTTTTCACTAGGCTTTGATATTTAAACGGCTACACGTATACTGTGACATTAGAGGCGATTCGGGTGACTTTGTTGACACATAACAATCTTTTAGTTTGAACAGGAAACTCTTAAGCTTTTACTTTTAACAGGAAATTCAGAAGGAACTTACTCATTAGTTTGGTCTTGATACATTTTGTTAATTAATGATATTGGGGAACTTTGTTGACGCTTAACAAGCGTTTACTTTGAAAGTTTGAACAGGAAACTGTTACGCTTTTACTTTTGACAGAAAATTCATAAGGCACTTACTCATTAGTTTGGTCTTGATAAATTTTGTTAATTAATGATATCGGGGGACTTTGTTGACGTTTAACAAGCTTTTACTTTGAAAGTTCAAACAGGAAACTGTTACGCTTTTACTTTTAACAGAAGAAATCAGAAGGCACTCACTCATTATTTTGGTCTTGACAAATTTTGTCAATTAATGATATCGGGGGGGCTTTGTTGACGCTTAACAAGCTTTTACTTTGAAAGATTCAACAGGAAACTGTTACGCTTTTATTTTTAACAGAAAATTCACTTACTCATCATTTTGGTCTTGACAAATTTTGTTATCTAACGATATCGGGGGACTTTGTTGACTCTTATCAAGCTTTAACTTTGAAAGTTTCAACAGGAAATTGTTACGCTTTTACTTTTAACAGGAAATTCAGAGGGCACTTACTCATCATTTTGGTCTTGACAAATGTACCTAATAATATCCCCTCCTTTCGCCCGGCCAGTAGCAGCGTGTTCTCCTCCAGGGAGGCGCAGATAGCAGGTGCCTTGCAGACGCAGCGAACGCACCGCTGCCTCCGCCCGCGATCGGAGCACAGCAGCCGGGAATGGCGTCTCCGGGTGCGTGTATGTATGTGATGAGAACGCGGGGATCAGGCAGGAGCACCGCGGTGGAGAGGAGGAACCTGCTGACCGTGTGCAGGTGGGGTTTCCTTCAGGATGAGACGGTCGGTGCTGCAGCTTGTCATGGCATCTTTACATACATCACCCGGGATAGGTGTCGTGGTCTGAGGTTTGGCTCGTTTCCTCTCCACCTTTAAAGGGTTGAATGAGTTATAAAGCAGATCTCTGGATTAGTTATAGCCGGAAACGACGGAGGGATTCGATTCGATTAATTTATGAAAATCCACAGAAATGTGTCATCCTGTCTTCAGTAGAAAAAAAAACCAGGGCCTCGAACATGGAAACTGGGATCCGGAGAGTGGCATTTGATTCTGTCTTCACACCTGACCTGGATGCGCTTAAATATTTTATGGCTGGACCAATGACTGTTCCCTGCGGTACTCCATCGGGTTAAGATCAGATTTCCTGTAAAATCGTCACACTTATTATGGAGATAAATAGGATTAAATGTTCTGTTTATCATGAAGCAAATTTCAATGTGAGCACTTGTTTGATGAATTCTGGGTAAAATCCTTGTCTTCAGAACACAAAGACTAAAGTCCAGCTTCTTAAATTGCATAAATTCCCTTCAAAGATCTGATTAAGAATATAATGTTTTTTTTAAATCTTTTATTATGAAAATTGATTAAATTAGAAGACCATAAATGTCTTAACTAGGGAAGTCCATGTGTCCTGTAGTCTTCAGTCTTAGGACGATACTATCAGTTCCCTGATATTTTCAGCCTGATATAAGGAAGTGGATTTAGGTCTGCGAGGCTTCAGGTTTGAATCCACCACTGAGGTTCTCTGAGTATAGCACTGTCTCGACCCACACAACTTTTAGTTGGCTCTACACCCACAGCAGGGGCGTAGCCAGACCCCTTAAAATGGGTGGGCCCTGAAAAAATTAGGGTGGGCCCCTAACCCCAAGTATTATAGCCACGTTTAATCAGACCTCTCATTGGATTGGGTGGGCCTGACTGACAAGTGGGTGGGCCCAGGACCACCCTAGCCCACCTGTGGCTACGCCTATGACCCACAGGAAGGCTCGAGGTATGGGACAGTGTTGTTTGGGTGGCACATTAACATCAGAAATTAAATATTTGGACCGTAATGGACATTGACAACCTTAATGTTGGACAACCCCTAACCCTGAAGTCAGTGATGGGATTATTGTTCGCTCACACAGCCGGTTTTTCTCTGTCTTGTGTGCAATTTATGCAAAGTCATTGTGGACGGGTGTGTGTGTGTGTGTGTGTCTGGTTATGAGATGTAAATGGTGTTTTCCTTCAAGCTTCTTCTTTTTCAGCTTGTCCCTTTTTCAGGGGTTGTCACAGTGTGTCAACATTTTCCATCTCCCCCTGTCCTCTGTGTCCTCAACTCTAACTCCAACTTCCTCCATGTCCTCCCTCACAGCTTTCGTCAATCTCCTCTTTGTCTCCTACCTGGTAGCTCCATCTCTAGGATCATTCTTCTACCAATGTCTCCACTGTCCCTCCTCTGAACATGTCCAAACTATATCAATCTGTCTTCTCTAGCCTTTTCTCCAAACCTTCCTGTCTGTGTTGTTTTCCTTCAAACTCAAATGAGTAAATAACTGACTTTTATTTTGACAGTGGTGGAATCTGATTGGCTCTGTTCCCTGGATCGACTCACTAGTGACGTCCACCCCTGACTTTGTCTACGGTGTCTTTGTCTCCTCTAACGTTTCAGTTGCTCTGTGTCCAGGTTTTCGGTGAAGACTCTTCTGGACCGCTGCTGTTTCGAGACCATCGATGAATCTTCTCCAGATTTCATGAACTTTGTCTCCATCCTGGAGCACATTTTCAATCACCGACTGAAAGGTAACCAACAAACCGTTCTGGAACTTGATCTGGGCCAGAGTTTGAATTTTTTTTTTTTATTATTTGTAATAGACGAGGTCAGACGAAGGCGGTGAGATGAAGTGATAACTGTTCCCAGGAGGAAACCAGAAGTAGATGTTGTGGCTGATATTTATCAGCCAGGAAATGAAAAACAGAAGCTCGTATTTCACTGATCTTTAGATCATGGAAAACCTGCCTGGGATTTTTTTTTTTTGCTTTTTCCACAGTAGTCATTTCTTGCGTCTCCTCCTTCCAGGTCAGACCACTTGGTTTGGATATGAGAGTTCTCGCTGTTTCTGGGATTACATTAGAACAGCCTGCACTAAAGTCCCTCACAACTGCATCCGCAGCATTGAGAGTATGGAGAACGTGCGTTCTTCTCGAGCTAAGGTGAGTCTCCCCCCGTCAACACGGATTTTATCAGAACTCTTTGTCGTATGGAGCTTTGCAGTAAACTTTATTTATCAGCTCCTTTCTCAATCATCTGGTCTTGGCTCCATATTTTTATTGAAAAGAACCAGTGTTTGAGAAGAGATGGAGACTCTCAGTTGACCAACTTCTCAGCATCTGAAACAGGAACTGGTTGTGAAACAATGACTTTAAAGTGTCCAGTCAAAAGGTTGTTTGACAAATCTCATCTCTGCGGTCCATCGAAGTTTCTGAATGGACAGGACAACAATCGTCAAAATGAAACTCCGTCAAAAATACAAGTTGTTCTTTTAAGTAGTTCCTCACTTTTGAGGTTGTGGATTTCACATTTCTCACCTCACATTTGGCCAATACACAAATACACCTCAAAGAGCCCTGTTGGTCTTTTTCTTTGTCCCAGACAACTCCCTGGTGTTTTCATCAACAACTACACCTTTTTCCGCATTCAATTCGGAATCGAATACCTAAGTAGGTAATTCGGGATTCGATCCCGTATTAACTAATCCGCATTCGATTCACTTTGCATTCACATTTGCCATTTTCTCATTCAATTCGGGGTGGAATCCCGAAGTAGGTAATTCGGGATTTCATCCCGTATTAACTAACCCGGATTCGATTCACTTTGCATTCACATTCAGTTTAATTTGGTATTCGCTGCGCATTCGATACCCGCTTTGCATTCACACACAATAAGGGAGCAAATGTGCATTAGTCTAACCATGGTCCGGTTTCAATTTGATCATGTGGTTGTATAACGATATCTCGTTAATGTGCGGTTTAATTCAACATGGATTCTGTCAACAAACGCACGTGCAATTTTGAAGAAGAAATGGAGCAGGTTAAGGAAAGATCAAGGCAACGTATAAAGACGATGAGAAGGAGACACAACGAACGAATGAAGAAGATAAGGAGAGAAAATATGAGGAAGTTTTTTAATCCTGTTCCTAATAATGCAGCAACATATAGAGGTGACAATGAAATGAGCCACTCCCGTAGCATGGTGTCACAAGAGGTCTTCAGTGTGGTTTTACGTGAGATTTTACGAGCTCGTTAAACTAATACGGGTGTTGTTGTGTTCACAAACACGGGGGAGCGACAACCGTTTTGCTTTTTATTGCTTTACACCCGTATTAGTTAATTCTGTATTGAAACCCCCGACTAGAGGTGGATTAGTTATTGCACATTAGTTGAGGAGAGAATGTGCGTTAGTTTGTAATGTGAACGCAAACGGGGAGCGGAACTGGTTTCACGTCGCAGGGAATACTGAACTGAGTGCCAATGTGAAAACGATACTAGTCTCTGGAGACCCTCAACCAGAATACCTGCCATAGATGTTGCTAGAACATAGTAATACAAAACAGCGCCAGGCGGTGGCAACCACAAACACATGCATAAACAAAGGCAATGAAGTGATTGGTCACTAAAGAGCCAACGCTCTAATTTCTCATTGGATTCCACATGGGATACCTATCCCCTCCCCTCGAAAGTTTGATCTGAAAATCCCAAACGAGATCCTTTCATGTCGTTTTATTCTTTGGATTTGCTTTCTCCAGTTGTTCATTTACTTCTATAGTTTGAACCGTTTTTTTTGTGTGTGTGTGTGTGTGTTTGGGTTTCGATTGACCCTCAAACGGCTTCAGTCATTTCTTCGCCTGGTCATCCTTCTTCTAAATTTTGGTGCTGTCACCTGGTTTTCTTCAACTGGTGCCGTGATCCAACTGAATCTCTTGAAGGAAGTGAGGACGACATCATAGATGGGTTCAATCCCTCAGTCTATGTTTCACATTACTTGTAATGATATTTTGAGCCTGTAAAACAGTGAACATCATGGTCAGTCTTACAGTCTGGTTTTTTGCTATTATATAGGATCCTATACTTATATACTTATATATTATAAGTATAGGATTTCATTATCAACCAAAAATACTCTGTGATATCAGATGATGCAGGTGTAGCCCTAAAGGTTTTCAGTTACAGAACTTGAGCCTCTGGCTGATGATGTCATCTGTTGATGGTTCTTCTGTCCTACAGGGCAGAGCGTGGATCAGAGTGGCCCTGATGGAGAAGAGACTCTCAGAATATATTTCCTCTGCTCTAAGGGACCTGAGAACCACCAGGTCAGAGTGTGATTTCTTTTTTTTTTTTCACATGTCAACAACACTGAAGGACGTCAGTGAACGCATCATTTGTGTTTCCTGGTTTGTGTTGAACGTAGGAGGTTTTATGAGGACAGCGCCATCATGCTGGGAGAGGAGGCAGGACTGTTGGCAGACACACTGATTGGACTGAACACCATCGACTTCAAGTGAGACAATAATGGAGTTATGTCCCTTACGGAGGAGACAGTGCAGTGTTAATGATGAGGAGAAAGAAATCCTGCTTAAATCCTATTGATCCGCAGGTCGCTGCCCATGATCCTCCTTTTTGTCTTCTTCTTTCTTCTTATTTATTCTTCCTTCATTTTATTCTGAAAAATATAAACATCATCATTTTGCTGCTGAAATTCTTGTTATTTTTTAATTCCTGACTCCTGTGTCCAGTTTCTGTCTGAAGGGGGAGGGTCTGGACAGCAGCTGCCCTGCAGTGATCGACTACACGCCGTATCTGAAGTACACACAGAGGTATGTGGCCATAAAACATAAAGAAAAACCCATGTGATACATAAACAACTGCTCAAAAGTTTGGAACCACCCAGGCAATGTGTTTTACATGAAAAGTCACACTTTTTTTTATCACATATTATATATATTTGCACCAAAAATCAGACATTTGCAGCTAAAATAGTCATTTACCACTTTAGCAATGTTGTTCAAAAATAAACTTTTGAACAACAGCAAATTTATCTCACATTTGAAATTTTTCTAAAATTTCACACATGGCTGTTACACTGTGACTTTTACCCTAAAAGTCAAGACCTGGTCAGCAGTAAAAATGTCCAAAAAAAAGGAAATAACACTGAGATCAGAATGACGTCTACATTTTAACTTCCTGTTTCAAAAAATAAAGTTATCCCACTATGAGGCTGAAGGTTTGCATGAAGTTAAAAGACATATTTACCAGTGTCTTGAAGACCTCAGGTTGCCATTAAGGTGCTCTGAGCATAAACACTGTCCTGCAGCCTCCTCTGTGGTGCAGTGTGATTTGGGTGTCAGTCATGGAGACTGCTGTCCCTGCAACCTGATAACAGATCCCAGGGACGAGGAAGGAGATGAATGAATGACCTTTGACTGATTTCTCTGTGCAGTCCAGACAGCGTCAGCAGCGATGAAGAGGAGATGAGGACTCTGGGCAGCAGCGGCAGTGAGAGCAGCTCCCCCAACAAGATGGCCGCCGCCGCCACCGCCGCCACCATCTTCACGGAGCAGAGCAACTTGGTCAGCAAGTGCAAACGCTTCGAGCAGATGTATCGACTGGCGCTGGAGCAGAAGGTAGCGTTGGTGTTTGGTGAATCCTGTGATTGAACAAACACATGGTTGGATTGGCTCAGTGTGACTCCTCCTCCTCCTCCTCCACCTCCTCCTCCTCCTCCAGGGTTACCTAGAAGAACTGGTGCGTGCTCGTGAAACGCAGCTGTCAGAGGCCGTGTCGCACAACAAAGCTCTGCAGCAGAGCCTCACCGACACACACCTGTCACACACTCTGGAGAAGGAGCAGCTGGAGTTTATCATCCTGGAGCTGCAGGACCAGCTGTGAGTGTCCAGTACTGTGGGTGTGAGGACATGGACATGTTTGTGTCTCCATATTTACTGAGGCGTGTTTTTACACAAATCCATCAAGTTTTCTTTGCAGCACGATGAAATGTCGGACAGAGACTGTATCCTTGTATCCTTACTAGTCCGAGCAACAACTGACCCATGGACTGGTGTTGGTCCACAGTCCAGGGGTTGGGGATCTTTAGTATTCTTAACATAAGGCCACAGACTTAGAATTTATTGTTACCACTTTCATCTACAGGACAGTTCTGAAGAACAATGATCTACGGTCCAGACGGGAGTTGACGGCTCATCTGACCAATCAGTGGCCGTCTCCTGAGGCTTTGGACGCCAACGCTGTTGCCCTGGACATATTGCTATACAGGAAGAGCAACGGACAGTGGGAGGAGTACGTTGAACAACAAGTTTTAGTATAGTACAAAAACGAAAAAAAAAAAATGTAAGTTTCATTCTTCATTCTGTCATATGTCAAACTTCTATTGTCTGCAGGAAGACATTCCAGAGTCTGGAGCAGCTGTCCACAGACATGAGTCTCTCTCAGGCCTCCTTGGGACCATCGCACACACTTGGATCCGAGACCCGGACTTTGAACACACAGTGGCACCGTAAGGGTGTAGTACGAGTGTAGGCTGCTGTGCAGAGGGGTCTCTGCTCCGACTGTAGCGCTAAACACTGGTCGTATTGTTTTCTGACCCAGGTAAAGAAGAGACCCCGTCCCTCAGAGGTCTGTGCGGCTCCCTCACCTCAGTGGCCAGCTACAAGTCCCTGGCCAGTCTCAGGTCCAACGAGTGTCTGGCCAGTCCAGCTACAGAACTCAGCAGCCCGGGGCTCAGTCCTTCCTGAGGGACTGACCGTCAATTCACCACTGACCATCACTGCCACCATGGTTGATGCTGAGAGTTTGTTTTTGTACGTGAGGCCCAGAGGTTTATCTAAGGAACAGTAGACATGGCAGCACAAAAAGATGTTGAAACAGACATGGGCAAACTGCGGCCCGGGGCCTGGATATGGTCCGTTTGACATGTTAATATGGCCCCGTTAAACTTAAGGCTAAAAGAATTTCACTTTTTACGTCATTTATATTTTGGTTCACACGATCGTCTCATTCTCCACCTCCAGTTCAGGACCAATTTGTCCACGTCTGTGGGGTTGCTGAGTCAGGACCTAGAAGAAAAGGTAAAACTCTGCTCAGATGACTCAAATGTGACCTGTTGTCTGAACGTCTTTGTCCTATGTACTTTGGAAAGGATCTGTAGCTTCTAACATTCAGATAGTAACTGCGCTGGTGTGTTGATATAAGTCAATCACTCAAGGAGACAAAATTACCCACAAATCTAAGGGACAAACATTTCTTTTGCATTCAAGGATGCAGCACACAAATTTGATGTGCATTATGGGAGATGTAGTTCATGGTAAACCTACGTCAACATACTCTTGATCACGGAATGTGTGTATACACACACACACACACCAGTAAGAATTAGACTCTGTACCATAAGGTTTTAATCAACCCAGTTATGCTGTTATGGGCCGCATCAAAAGAAACGATGGACCAAAACCAGCCCACAGACCTTAAGTCTTACATACAGTTAAGGAAAAAATGATTAATCCACCATAGTTCTCTTAAATTTCTTGTTCATATTAATGCCTGGTACCACTGAAGGTATTAAATGCATCGTTTTTGTCAAACTCTTCTGTGCCATTTTGTTGTTTTTGTTATATTTGTGTAGACAAGTGTAGCTTTAGTGGAATTTAAATGAACAAGAAGTTGAAGAGAACAGCTGGCTGCTCTGATCTTTTTTACCCATGATTCCTTGCTGGAGAAACTACCTTTGGAGAAGAGTCCATGTCAGTGTTTGTTGTTATTTTTCCTGTGCTGTTACTGTATTATTTTGTACTGACTTGGGTTAAAGTTTGTCGTCTCTTATGCTTCGTCTCACATTCACTACCACAGTTGGGTGCAGGTTAAGGAGGAGACGATGACTGTACTTACAGTCAGTGAAGTATCTCAGAGCGTAGGTCCTCAGTCTCCCTGGTCGTCCTATATTATCAGCTGCTAAAAGAGTTCAGATGAAGTAAACCTTCCAATAATTACAAAATAAACCACAAACTTTTTAAACATTTACAAAAACAATGTAAAATGTAAAAACATGTTCATATATATGCATATATGTACATATATACACATATACAGTGTATATATATATATATATACACAGAACGATGACTGTACTTACAGTCAGTGAAGTATCTCAGAGCGTAGGTCCTCAGTCTCCCTGGTCGTCCTATATTATCAGCTGCTAAAAGAGTTCAGATGAAGTAAACCTTAAAATAATGACAAAATAAACCACAAACTTTTTAAACATTTAAAAAAAACAATGTAAAATGTAAAAACATGTTCATATATATGCATATATGTACATATATACACATATACAATATATATATATATATAGATACATACATATACATATATACACATGCACATATACACACATATATACATACATATATACACACATATATACATACATATATACACACATATATACACACATATATATACATACACACAGATATATATGTATGTATGTATATACATACATATATACATACATACATACATATATACATACATACATACATATATATACACATACATATATACATACATATATATATACATACATACATATATATATATATACACATACATACATACATACATATATATACATACATACATACATACACCGAAGCACAGTGTCTGCCGTTCAAACCCTTCATACTAAAGAACAATCCTCTTTCAATCAGGCCAAATTTCAAACAGCAAAAAAATCCCATTTTATTCTTCTGTACATTTTATTTATTACAGTTTGACTGGAATGTCCATCACCTTCACAGTAGAGTCTAAAACTGACAATGAAACAATCTGACACTTACATTTAAAAATCAATCAATCGACAAATTCCTGTAGAATTAAGAGCTGAAAATAATCTTTACTGATGAGATCAAATATTTCCTCAAAAAAGTACACAATGCTTTAAAAAAATTAAAGAATCAAGAGATAACTTAACCCTAACCCTGAGGAAGAAGTCCAGGCTGAAACTTCCCACCTATGACCGTGACTTTGCATTGATCTGTGCTGAGTAGGAATTACCTGCGTAAACATTACCGCTGATACAAAGAGCTAAAAACAAAACAACTGATAAAGAAGAAGAGGTTCCTGTGGTTTCCTAAAGCTGTGACGTTGTTGTCAGAAGCAGCATCTGGTACAAGGAGCTGGAGAAGCTGTTGAACAACGTGCAGGCGTCTGTGTGAGGACAGGATTTCCAGGCTGTGATTGACATCACGATCCTCCAGGGAAGAAGAAAGAGAGGGGTTAAAAAAAGAACAAAAAAAAAAAACTTACTTTTCTTGGTCAAACATTTCAATAAATTCAGTTCTACAAGGTCGTCACAGGAACAGAGAAAAGCTAAAGTTATATGCAAGATTTTTATTGTCCCAATATTAGCATAGTTATGTTATATCGTCTTGATCAGACTTAGGCAAACTAAAGCCCGGGGGCCTGATGTGGCCCGTTTGGCTTTTTAATCCGGCCCGCTAAACTTGTCCAAATTTTACTATTCATTTATACGATCATTATCCTTCTTCTGCCAGGTTGCCACTGAGGTTGCTCTGAGTGTAGCACTGACCCCGCCCACATTTACTTCTTGCGGGCTCACAATTTGGTACAATATGTTTGGGGTGGCACCAGCTGCCCTTGTTACCTAGACAACCAACACGCAGATGAATAAATAAATGAACTCGTCAGTTATCTTAGTTCACACAAATTCTGTATCTATCTGCTCCTGACGTGGCCCATGACGTCAGATGTACGTACACATGTCTTATACCTGTCGTCTCTAATGCGGTAGAAGAAGCCGTAGCCGTTGCGCACCATGGGAACCACGGCTCCCATGATGGTGGTGTAGCCCACTAGACTGGAGGACAGCACAAAGTTACCACCACCGCCACTGTGTAACAAAAAACAAACATTAGACCTGAAAGAAGCCATGGATAATGAAGACATTTATTTGCAGATATTTAACTGTTGCGTTCATTTAAATAGTCGTCAAGATTATTTTGAACGACATTATTTCAGTTTCTCAATAATTAAATGAGTACATAACAGCTAAAAATAAAGATTTTTTTTTATAACTTGACGACACACATTGCTAGAAGAGTTAAATGTTACCATCAGTACCTCCTTGTGTAGAGTGGATCCGTGAAGAGTTCTGGAACTGGACGTCCTTCTTCCTTGGCAATGAGATACAAACCCAGGAGATGTCTGTCAAAACCTGAAGACCCGGGGAAAAAAAAGGACATTGTCACAATGTTTGGATACAAATAGAAAAATACATAAAAACACATCCATTCCTTAATTTACTTTTTGTTGTTGCCTATGTGGTTGAACACGGTACTGCAGTACCAGGTAGGAAAGGAAAGCAGAACCAGTTTTACTTAATAGTTATCCCTTTTTTCTACAAACTTTGCTGCAGGACTGGAAATTAAGTAATTATCTTGTCCCCTGTTTAATAAAACACTTTTCAAGGTCCATTCTTAAAATCTATTTCCCTTCAGAAAAGTGTCTTTGATTTAGAACTTTAGAGAAATACATTTCCACAGTGCACAGTGTATATTAACCATTTCCATCCTGGGCTTCAGCCATCAGCTGGTTGTGTCGATCAAAGGCCCGCAGCATGGCCGTCCTCTTTGTGTTGTCCTGAAAGACAAGGTGGTGAGACAACAGTTTAAATCTGCTAGCGCAGAGCAGAATTATTACAGTTTTTGAAGCAGATTGAGCCAATATCTAACTTGCCAACATTTTACATTTATTTTCTGATACCATTAACACTGATACCGATATATAGGCCTTTACTTTAATATACAACCGTTTTTCAACTACTTTCAAGGGACAAATCAAACCATACACTGTGTTATTGTGTTTTCCTTATTGCAGGAAAAAAAAATTATGATTATAAATTTGACATAATATTCCAAAACTCGGTCAGTTTTATCAAATATCAAGATCGGCTATGAATAAAGTGGCTTTACTGTATAGGCTAAATGCTAAAATAATAGCCTTCTTAATGCCATCTATTGGAAAAACATGGGCATTGTAGGAAAAAGGCAGAAGTGCAATTGCAATGCAACCAATCCTATAATTTGGGCAACCTTGGCAGACCAGATTGCAGAGCTGAATGGGCTGTATCCAGCCCTCGGGCCTTAGTTTGCCCATGCCTGATCTAATGACAGGGTAAACC
Source organism: Paraplagusia blochii (assembly GCA_016785265.1). NCBI lineage: Eukaryota > Metazoa > Chordata > Actinopteri > Pleuronectiformes > Cynoglossidae > Paraplagusia > Paraplagusia blochii. The sequence continues at coordinate 26,244 of JAFBJS010001619.1, forward strand.
CACATGACCCAAGGACACAGACATGGCAGGTTTGTGACACACATTTGGGCTGCCATCCACCAGTAGAGAACCACAAGAGATTTAAACACTGACGTCGCATTTCGGGTCCAACATGGTTTTACACCAATCCAAGGCCTCCTGGGTGCAGGGTCTCATGGTCTCCGTCCTCCCGTGGAAGAACTTACGAGTCATTGCCGTCTCGTAGCAACTTCCTGGTCTGAGTGAGGCAACAGAGAAACATGTTGGATGGACACAAGGAGTCAATACAAAATGAGTGTCAATGACTAAACACGAATAAAACAGACGCAGAGCCTCAGACCCAGACAAGGACATAGATATATATTCGTTAAGATTCCTGGTCGGAACTCTTGGTCTTACTGTTTGTACATCCTGTAGTAGGCCAGCTGCATGGCCAGTTGGACAAAAGTGTCAGGATGGAGCTTCTTCTTCTTGATGACTGCTTTTCCAAAGCCAGTGAAAGCGTAACAGAGAAGCTGCAGGTCCTGAGTCTGTGAGGACACGGAGACGTTGAATACGTTGTTTTGTTCCTTAAGAACAGATTCCAGTGCCATGACATCAGCTCGTCTAACTCACAGACTCTAAGTACTGTTTTTTGGCCATGCTGATGTCCCTGCGGATTCGATCATCCACGGTGAACTTCAACTCCTCGGGGAGACGCAGTGGTCTGACTGTGTCCGGGCCCTGAGGTCAGAACAAGTCCGTGTTTTTGAAGATTCTGAATCTCTGACTGAAACGAAGGGTAAGGTCCACTTTTAGCCTCACCTGCCACTTTCCTTCGGCAGCTTTGATCTGCTGGTCGATATAGTAATTCAGGGACACCAGGACCATACCGTCATACGGAGCGTGCTGCAAAAAAATTCAAGTTACAACATAGTCACCGCTTTCAAAATTGTTAAACATTTGAGGTTGGATATTGAGAACACCTGGCAACACCTCAACAAAATTCTGGTAACAGTATGAGATTAATTAAATTAGCTGCAATGCTGCCATCTAGTGAACTTTGCTATACTTTACCTTTACTAATAAACAGCCCTTTTTCAAGGCACAAATCATTTGGCAAAATCCATACACTACGTTATTGTGTTTTCATTATTCCAAAAAAAACATTGAACACATATTTTAAACACAGTAGCACATTAAAAAAACATGGTCATTATAATTTATTTTACCTTTTTATTATTCTATATTTATTTATTTTGCTTTAACTATTATATTTATTGGAGAAAAAAAAAACAAAAGTCAGCATATTTATAATTAATGAGCTGTGTATCATTACCCTCAATGGAAATAGACCAATATTAATAATTATTGATAACTATTAGTAAAGATTAGTAAAGTCACCAGTTCCATCAGTGTGTTTATCAGTAGAAGAATACAATACAAAAACTAATACTGGATTTTTAAAAGGTAAAAAAACAATCTAAGTCATGTTAATTGGTTTAACTGCGACCTGCAGACACATGAAACAGACAGAAGGTGGCACTACGCTTCAGTAAAACTCACATCACAGTTGACGCCAAAGGTTCCATTGGAGAATGCGATAGAGTTGTAGGATTTATCCCCCCAAAGGCTGGTGGGATCACCGACCAGAGCTGCCAGTGAGAGCTGGGAATTGAAACAGAACAAACATGTCAGTACAGGACAGAAGAACAGAGTTGGAAGTGATCAGAGATCCACATCAAGCCTGTACGTTGGTGTAGTTCTCTGGAGTGGCGTAGGGTTTGGACTCGTCCAGACCGACGACCAACACGCTGCTCTGGATGGTCTCCAGGATGGTCTCGTTGTGTGGGTCGATGTTAATCAGGTGCTGCCTGGACTGCAGAGAGAAAGCAGCTAAAGTTTTGGTTTTTTTTTTTTTAATTCCATAATTAAATGTGAGCAGCTCAAGAATCAGGTCATCCCAGAGATGGAGACAAAGAGGAGATGCATGGAGGGGAGACATGGAGGTAGTTGGAGTTAGAGTAGATGATGGAGAGAACAGGGGGAGATGGAAAGTGATCATTTGCTGTGGAAACCCCTTAAAAAGGGACAAACTGAAAGGAGAGGAATAGTCCAATGTGAGCAGCCTTACGTTGGCCCAGCGAGTCCTCTCCTCAGTCGTGAGAGCAGCCACGCCCTCTCCGTCTGGCTCTCCTTCACAGCGATCTCTCACGAAACGCAGCTGCCTGTAAACACACACACACACACTTTTCTCTCATACCTGTATATATATCTACATATAGTGTATATAACTAAATGCAGTCTTAGGCAAATACGAAGACAAAAAACATTTCAGGTTTCACTCTTTCTGACGTTCAAACATCAATTTTAACTCAGATCATGAACTAAGTGCTCTAGGGTGCTTTTACTCTTGAATAACAGATACCTGAGCAGCTCAGGTGGAGTCAGGATTTGTCCATCACAAACTGCTTCAAATGTGAAAATCCGTCCCTGACACATCACGACCAGGTGGGAGGGACAGGGACCCTCGCTCTCTGACGGTGAAGGAAAAACACAACAGGTTCAGAATGTGGTGAATGATTGAAACTCAGGAGGTAGAAGTTTCCACAGTATTCCACCTGTTTTGAAGTAGTTGTGCAATATGTCTTTCTTGACTCCTGGTACTTTACAGGTGCAGAACAGCCTTGTGAACTGGTCCATGTCCAGAGGAACTCTGCCTGCTTTCTGTGGAGCCAACTTCTCTCTGGAAAACAAAGTTCTATTTTCAACAAACCTTTTAATCGTCTTAAAAATGGACTAGCGTACTATGTGGTTTGTGCTTTAATTCCAGATTGGGTCAATTCTACTTTAACAAGAGTGCTTTTGACTAGAGATGTCTGATAATATCTGCCAAATGAAAACATCGATCGGATATAAGCATATTGTGTAATATTTGTAGAAATCACTACTAGTATTTCCTCTGATAATGAAAAACCCACATTGTCTCTTGATTTCACCATTTAATGTGCATGGATACGCTGCTGTATAAATGTGATAATCACTAGATGGCAGCATTGCAGCTAATTTAATGAATGTCAAACAGTGGTGTGTACTTATAAGTAAATAAATATGACTAGAGTACATTGGTATTGATTTGTACCAGAATCTGAAGTGAAGGGAGTGGACAATGCTGGCCTCTCTGATATCGAGCTAATATCGGACATTGACACTTTTTACATTAGTAAATGTATTTCTGATTAAACCAACCACTAGAGGGCACAAGCTAGCTTTTTAGTGCTGATCCCAAGCCTGGATAAATGGTAGCTAACTATGGAACTAAGCAGCTAAGGAAGTCTGCAAAACTATTTCAAAATAATTTACTGTGTGAACCCCTGAAAAAGGGACAAGCCAAAGTAAGAGAAGAGAAAGAAATGTATTTCTACTTCTAGAAAGCCAGTACTCCGGCAATTTCAATCGGATCAACTCTACAATTACAAAAACCACGGAAAACAAAAACGAAAAACCTCAGACTGTCTCACTGTAGATGTCAAAGACTCACCTGCGGATCAGGTCCCAGTACTGTAGCGTGTGCCACAGGATTATACTGGCCCTCTCCAGGTGGACTCCCTCTGCAGGAGGCCACCAGTGTTCCAGGTACGGACTTGGACCAGCAATGTTGACATTGAGCTGAGAGGGGATACGGGCTTCCAAATAGCCTGCGTCTAACCACCACTCCTCTAACTGTGGAGGGAAAAAAAAAACTGCCTAAGAAAATAGATTTAACAGATGTTTTTTTTTCTCTTTTTTATATTCTTGAACATTCACATACCCAGTTCTTCTTCGTCTTGGCTCTCTGCAGGAGTTTACTCTGCAGCTCTTGACCCACACCCTCTTGGAATTTTCTCACAATGTTCACAGTCGCTCTGAACTCATTCTCAGATGCAAATGGATGAACTGATGTGTGAAAAATCACGAAGCAGTTAGCAACCAAAAGACAGAAGACTGATAACAATTTATGAGAATTGTTATCAGATTTTCTTCTGATAATTAAAAAAACCCAAAACACCAAGGCGGGGTTTGAAAAATTGCATGGGATAAACGGCTGTATGTTCAAGCAAAGATCACTAGATGGCAGCAATTCAGCTCATTTAATTAATGTCATGCAATGGTTTTTATTAGGGGTACTCAAACCTCACTGTTTGGTACTTTTTTTGTTACGGCTTCAGTGCAATTGGTTAAAAAAGAAGGAACAAATGCTCCAACATGTATGTGACTACAATTTTATTCAAATTGACAAAAAAAAAAACTGTTGTGTTGCACTGTGCAAACCTTTTTAAGTAAATGTGTTCTTCCTGTGTTTGCCTATGCCTATATTGACCTCAGCAAAAAGTCATAGTCAAATGCGGAGGGATTTTATTACGTACTTATATTTGTCTTGCTTGGAGTGGATACGTATATGCATATTACCCTTAAAGTCCCAGAGGACTTGCTACACATATTTTTGTCTTCCAACCAGTTACAGACTTTTTCTGATGGTGCCGTCTTATGTGCATCGGCAAATTTTGTGTTCCCAGCGAGATGCTGTGAACCCCAGAGTCTTGATGGTCGTACTGTGGGATGAATATATATACACAAACCCTTACAACTCTACTAACCACCACAATACTGGACGAGTTCCTTCAGTAATGAGATGAACCTCTGTGCAGGTGTAGTAGCAATGCATACACAGAACATGTACCATTACAACCTTTGTTTTCCAGATAAATAAATAATACCAGACCTTTTTAGTGTATATCATTAAATTTATGCTCTGTAAAGTGTTTATAATGAAAAATAATTTTAATTGAATGCCCCCCCCACACACAAAATTGATATATAATAAAATTGTTTCAACTTTTCAGAAACTGTGCACTTCTATCAGGCCTCCATGGTGTAAATATTTTGTTTTAATATGAAATTTACCATTCAGGTAATATTAAGGCAATTAGAAATATTCCATCCCGTAAGGATGCAGAAAAACTAATCCATGCCTTCGTAACCTCTAGGCTGGATTAATGCAATTCTCTTTTATCAGGTATTTCCTTCAGGTCCTTAAAGAACCTTCAATTGGTCCAAAATGCGGCAGCTCACATATTAAGTGGAACCAAAGGATGGGAGCACACAACTCCCATCTTAGTCTCCCTGCACTGGCTCCCAATTAAAAGTAGAACTGATTTCAAAGTTCTACTATTAACTTACAGATCCCTAAATAATCTGGCCCTTTCCTACATCAAGAACCTACTCTCTCCTTATAAACAGACCGCTCCGATCATTAGATTCTGGTCTATTAGTAGTTCCCAAAATTATTAAGAGTAGAACAGGTGGTAGAGCCTTTAGCTACCAAACCCCTCTTCTGTGGAATCAGCTCCCGTTTCATGTCAGGGATTCTGATCCGGTCTCTACCTTCAAGGTGAGACTGAAAACCCATCTATTTAATGTCGCCTATGGGAATTTTTTGAATATTTAATGCAAATCTTGTAGTTTACACCAAGCTGCTATAGGTTTTTAAATGCCGAGGTGGGGGGCGCTCACATCATGCATTTAGAATGAGCGCATAGTCTGAGCACCCCTCCTCGCCCCTGTCTCACTCTCTACTCCACTCTCTCCCCCAATCTATTGAAATCTGTTTTAAAATACTGTTTTTTCTGTTTCTCTTTCCCATTCCTGTTGCTGATGAATGGGAAAATACTACGACACTAATGGGCCGATGTCGCGAGTAGGATGACCAGGATCATAGCCTCATACATCCATACTGTATTTTTACGTATATTGTATTTTTTATTGTATTTTTATGCTCTGCTAACATCCATTGCACTGTCTGCCCGTCCAGGGAGTGGATCCCTCTCCTGTGGTTCTCCCTAAGGTTTCTACCATTTTTTTTTCCCGTTAAAAGGGTTTTTTAAAAATTTAATAGACTGATTGATATGAAATAAGTTAAGACAAAAAAAGAAAAAAATGTTTTTACATAAACCAAAAGTGAATTAAACAATTGAACAATTACAAATCAGTAAAAAATAAGAGCAACAACATTAAATATATAGAAAAGAGTGAACTGATCTCAACTAGGAATATTTGCAAGATAAAATTCTTCAGAAATGTTACAAACAACATGACATCCTGATATTTTACGTAAAATACCAAAGTAAAAACAGACCATTGGACAATGGACACTAGTGTAAACTAAGTCAGTGCCTCACCTGCTTCTAGGTATTTGTTAAGGCTACTCTCCAGTGAAGGCACAGGCAGAGGAGGCAGAACATTCTGGTACTGGAAGGTCCGCTCAGGCACAGGCTCCGGCACCACGTCAGCCATTTCAACAGCTGTAATAAAATCGGTCTCGACAAACACGACAGTTTTATATCAAAACCCACGTCAACCATCAACAAACTAACGTCCACACCTGTCGCTCTCAAGTTCTGGGACAGAGGGGCTCCCTCTAGCGGTCGGGAGTAGAACTTACTCTCGTTTCAATTTATTTTGGTAAAATACTAGTGGTACTGAACAATATTAACAGTACAGAACAGTGTTATTAAATATAAATACGAACAGAAAATACTACTGTATGTGCAGCTAATTATGCTGCTCGTGCCAGTACTTGAAAATACTCAATACCAAATATTTGGGTAAAGGATATACGGTGTAAATAGTTGACAAATGATGGCTAATAAGCAATGCACAGATAATGTTCAATGACACGTTTAGAATCACTAGGAAAACATGGCATTAGCACACAAACAACAGCAGAATTTGGTCATATAACATACATATATTTATAATATAGATGGTAGACAGCAGGTTTACTTTATAACCATAACTACTTTATGTGCATGACATCGGTTGAGTATTACACAAACCGTGCGTGTGTATATTTACGTTATATAAACAAAAAAAACTTCTGCACATATATACACATCTTCAGAATATCATAAACGTCAGTGTTTATTTTAGTTAAAGAGATAAAAAGATAACCAACCGAACTTTAATTTATTGCTTAAAGTTACAACAAATACAAATAAACAAACTTTGATTGTTGTTACTGTGTTAGCCTATTCCAGGCTGGAGGCTAACGCGGCTTCTGAAGCTACAAAAACGGACGTTGGTGTTTTAAATAAACGGTCAAATGTTTAGAAAATAAAACAAAAACACTCCAGTACCTTCTCCAGGGTGTTCTGACTCCAGCTTCCCCAACTACGGCAACACAGCAGCGGCTGAGACACCGGTTTCTAACCTTTACTCCACTGGTACGGGAGCCAGGAAGGAACAGCGTAATTGCGCATGCGCAGATTTTGTGCCCAAACAATGAGGTCAAATGGGGAAACATACATTTACAGTGACAATACACTTTACATGCAAGGTAACGCTGTAATTCATGTAGTATTTTTGTTGTTTTTTCCCATGACATGGTACTGACAGATACAAAGATGTGTCTTTTAACTCCAGAAATTAATTATTAATAGAATGTCACCTTTACCCTACTGAACCCAGTTCATTGCTCTGAGCAGTAAATGTCGTAGTATAGGACGTTGTCTTTGTAGATGTATAAAACGGTACAGCAGTGCTGTATTTTAATGTGGACAGCGGTCGTAGTTATGGAAGTTTCTGACATGGCTACA